>JARCFY010000021.1:10000000-10300728 GCA_029233225.1 Lepidodactylus listeri
TTGCTCTGGAGCCATCCTTCCTGAGCTGAGACACAAATGTGCGAGCCGGAGGTTAAAAAACTGTGAGCTAGCTCACACTAACTCAGCTTTGAAGGAACACTGCCTGTGAGGTAGGTGGGGCTGAGAGAGCTCTTTCGAGAACTGCTCCTGAGAGAACAGCTCTGAAAGGACTTCTAACTGAACCCAGGTCACACCAGCAGCTGCATGTGAAGAAGTGGGGAATCAAACCCAGTTCTCCCAGATTAGAGTCTGCACTCCTAACCAGTGCACCAAACTAGCTCTTTTGTCGATACCATGCCACCTCCCCTTCAAAAGCAGGGCATAAGGTATCAAAATAAATAATCCATTTGCCATCCCTCACTATGCCCCATTGCATGTCCATGTTTTTCCCTTACCATTTCAAAGGCAAGCGAGCAATCAGAAACAAATGCTGGGGATGAATATTCAAAAGGTATCCTAATTTCCAGTCGTGCCTATCTGGCTTTGGAGTGCAAAATTTGACTTCCAAATCCGGCTGCTTTTGGCGAATGCATCTCTTGGTAGGCGTAAAATAACAGCTGTCAAACACTAACAAATCTTCGTCACTGCCTGTTGTTTACCAAATGCTGTCAGTTCCTAAATACAACTGCATACATGTCGACCATCAAACGCTGTCAACAGCTAAAAACCATTACATGCCAACAACCATCCAGTACCAGCTATTGAACAGAATGTCGAATCCTGCTATACAATATCCAGGAAATATATGAATGCTCAAAGCATATTGTTTTGGGCTACTTTCCCCCACACACACTGGTGGGCCTGTGTTTTAGACTGAAATGTGGTCTTCCTGCGTGTTGGTCTTTAACTAAGGGTCATTTTACACCTCCCCTCTAAAGTAGTTTGACTGCTGTCTTTTCCTGTGCTGATTTCACAGTGGTGTGAAATTTCACTCCAGGGGGTCTAAGTGCACTAATCAACAGCAATTGTTTAAAGCAGAATGAAGCCGGTTGCATACTAGCTTGACCACAGGAGGGCAATTAGTAGATGTGGACATTTCAGTGGCAGCACGGTTTCACACCGCACAGAAGTATGGGCAGGGTTTTTTGGAACTAGAATTATTCCAGCGGGAAAGTCAGATGTAAAAACAGCCTTAGTGAGGTACCCAGAGTGTGGTTTGGTAGACCCCTTAAATAAATAAAGAAGCAAGCTGGTGTGCTTGAGGCTCTTTGGAGGATATTCATTCTTGTCACTGGAAAAGTCAAGAGCAAGAGTCCAGTAGCACCTTAAAGGCTGCAGTCGGATGTGCCATTTGGTGTGGTGGGGAAGCAATCCTATTTCCTCCAGTGGAATTTGACACAGAGCCATGCAATCACACATCCCGTTTCACTGCAGGTTCAGCCTGTCACTGAGCGATCAGATGGCACGTTCGGGCGATTGGGGGCGGTTTGCCTTCTTGCATGCATGCACGCTCATAAACAAGGAACTGAACCCCTGCATGAAGAGTTCTCTGTGGAGTTCTCCAAGACTGGTTATGCAGTTATGTGCGTATCACTAGGCAGGGAAAAAATGGTGCCGAGTCTAGATGGACTGAGCGGTCCATCCCGACAGCCTGCGTTCATGCTTGAGTGATCAGACTAGGCGAAATCTGTCCGTGGCTCTTCGGCCAGTGTTAGGACCGGACTTGCCCCAGTGTCTTTTAACTGTTTCTGCGGTGGGGCAGATTGGGTTGCCGATGACTGAGGGACCTTTCCGAGATGTTGGTGTCTGATCGTGCATTTGAGGTCATGCAGTCAGGCATTCGCTTTCAATCTGTCAGGCATTTACGGCTAAGTCAGATCTAAAGGTATGTCCGACTGCAGCCAAGGACTAACAAAATTTGTGGCAGGGTATGAGCTTTTGTGGGTCACCGCTCACTTCTTCAGTGACTCAAGAAAGCTCCTCCCCTGCCACAAAGTCTGCTAGTCTTTATGGTGCTACCAAACTCTTGCTCTTTTCTACTGCTGCAAACAGACTGACACAGCTACCCCTCTTGGAAAATCATGCTAGGAAAAGCGGAATGCAGTGGGGAAAGAGGAATTCCCAACAGGAGACGGACCGAATCAATTAAGGAAGCCACAGCCCTCAGTTTGCAGTAGGGATATCAGACCCTCCAGTCAGACCCCCCCCCCCCCCAGTTTCGGTTGCTTCTCTCCACCACCAGCCAGCTGGCCAGCAGGAGGGAATTCCCCCCACCCCCCCAAAAAAACCAGCCAAGAAGCCGGAAATAAACGTGACATGCCTATGTCACCCGGAAGTGATATAGGAATGTCAGTGACAGTGGGGGCGACGCTCTGGTTTTCTGGGCAAAAAGTCTGTGGTGGAAGCTAATCCTACCATAGAGGTTTTGCCTACAAGCCAGAGCACCGCCCCCGACATCCCCAGAATGCCTACATCACTTCCAGATGATGTAGGCACGTCGTGTTTATTTCCGGCTTCTTCCCTCCCTGCTCCAGTAAGTAAACCCTCACCTCCCGCTGGCTTGTCCAACAGATCTGGCAACCATCGTTTGCAAGACCTGAGCAAGGCTGTTAAGAACGGGATGTTTTAGAGGCTATTGATTCATAGGCTCACCGATTCACCAAAAGTCGGAAGCGACTTCATGCCACTTAACACGCACATACACACATACCATATACTGGCTCCCAAAGTCACGTACAAATTTTCATGCTTGATATAAATGAATGCCAAGAAGCTAGGGGGCTGGGAGTCGGCTAGACTCATGCTGTCCACGTGTTTAAGGTGTCCTTTGGACTGGGACCTATGCCCCTATACTTTCACACAATTCTCGTAGCTTTTTCACCGCTTACGCACATGGGCATGTATGAAAACTGGGACCTTGGATGTGGAGAAATAAGGGTGGGTGTGTTCCCAACATCCCTCTGAGTGCCCATTTCTGCTGAGGGTGGATTGGCTGTTACGGTGGCTGGGAAAGGTCCTTGTGGGCTGAGGACCTGGGTGGGCAGTCCCCCAACGGAGCCACCCCAGCCCCAAGCAAGGTGACAGATGACTCGTGCACGGCAGCCCCATAGGAGTCGGGCTGAGAGCTCTGGGTTGGAAAATACCTGGAGTTTTTGGGGGTGGAGCCTGGAGATGGCGGGATTTGAGAAGGGGCGGGGCTTCAGCAGGGTATGATGCCGTAGAGTCCACTCTACAAAGCAGCCATTTTCTCCAGGAAAACTGATCTTGGTCATCTGGAGATCAGTTGTAATAGCAGGAGATCTCCAGAGGTAATCTGGAGGCTGGGAACCCTAGATAGGAGGCAAGCAGGAACCAGTGCAAGCTGGTGACCCTCGGGCTCTCTATGGGACAAGCAGAAACTGAAGGCCCCACCCCAGGTGAGACAGGCATGAACCAGCAGCCTCCAGTGGTGTAAGGCAAGTGGGAGTCTGCTTTTCCTCCCGCCCTTCCCCCTCCATGGGGAGCAGGGTTGAGGGTGTACAGTACCTTTTTCCAGGGCCATTTTCCTTCCCAGTCTGCCCCAGCTTCTACCCAAAATGATAGCTGGATCCTAAACTAAGGATGTGTGAACATAGCATTGCCAGATGGGGGTACTTCCCAGGAGAAAGAGAAAGGCCCAGTCCATGTTGCCGGCATCACATAGGAAGTGATGTCATCTTGCCAGTGACATCCGGGTGACGCGCTAGTATTTGGGCAAAAACTCTATGGTAAAACTATCTTCTACCATAGAGTTTTTGCCCCAGTATACGAGTGTCACCTGGAAGTCACTGGTGTGATGGTGCCACTTCCTGTGTGATGCAGGCAAAGTGTCCTGGGGCTTTCACTTTCTACTGGTAAGTTTCCCTACCAGCCAGCTGATCGGCACCTGGGGGGCGAGGCCTGGCCGGTGGGGGGAACCCTGCTTCCACCAGGGGGTCTGGTAACCCTTTGTGAACACCCACTAGTCTGGCTTACATCCTGGTCATCAGTTGCAAACAGGAAGGGGATTTCTCAATGGGCTGTTCATCTGTTCACCCCTCTATTCAAAGCTGTTTGCCAGGTTGCTTCAACATCGCCCCTCCTAACAGCAGAGTACAGTGTCATCTACTTCCTGCCGATGTGTGTTCTCATACCACCCAAGCCCTTCCCTGTGTCCTGCTGCACCGTTTCGCCACTTGATGCGCAATCGTTTAAATACGCATTTAAATCAGATGCAAGTCACACCAATCTGCCATAAACCACTGTGGTTTTTTTTAATACTACGGTTTGGTGTTTGTCTACGTACGTCCCAGCACATTTAATGTCTCTGTGTTCACACATACGCATTTTAGAGTCCCAGTCAGAAAGGCAGACTACAAACAGCACATTAAAAAATAAAAAATAAAACAAAATTAATAACTGTGTGGTGGTTGTGGTTAAAAAACAGAATCGGTTATGCTGATAAATGATTCTTTTGTGTTGTTTTTCAGCCCGTTGAAGTCCATCTTGAGGGTCAACTTCTCATTCTTTTATTTATTTATCTCTCTGCCTCATTTCTACAGCACTTTTCTCCCCAGCAGGGACTGAAGGCAGCTTACGTCCTTCTCATATCCTCCATTTTATCCTCACAATAAGCAGGGGTCCGTTGGAGCGGGAGTGCACAGGAGCGCAGCTCCGGGAGTGAGGAGCCCAGGGGGCGGGCACATGACCAAGCCCCGCCCCCTCCTCGGCTTCCCCGAGCAGTGCAGAGGCGCAGCGCCCCGGGGAAAGCCCTGCTAGGGTCTTTATTGATTTTAATGTTTTGTTTTAATATTGATAATTTTATCATTGTTCCTTTTATGACTGTGTGCTGCTTTTCCAGAGACTTGCTCAAGATGGCATATAAGTTTTCTAAGTATACCATTTTTTATCTGGGCACATGGCACATAAGTACTGGAGAAATTTCACCAACCCTTCAGCAGCTTCCACCCCATCAGTCTGGTGTAGTGGTCAGGAGTTGGACTCTAATCTGGGAGAACCAGGTTTGATTCCCCACTTCTCCACATGCAGCTGCTGCTGTGACCTTGGGCCAGTCACAAGTTCTCTCAGAGCTGTTCTCTCATGAGCAGTTCTCAAAAGACCTCTCTCAGCCCCATCTACCTCACAGGGTGTCTTGTTGTGGGGAGGGGAAGGGGAAGGGATGGGTGGTGCACATGTCCTGGGTATCTCAAGTCTACTGGAAACCTGGTGGTTTCAAGGGAGCAGGAAGAGAATGAGGGTGTGTTCTTTACGCTTATTTTTATTGCAAAAAGTATTGGATGGGGAAGGGAGGGGAGGAAGAGCAGGTCAGTTTCACTCACCTGCGGAGTGGAGCCTGAGGGGTGGGTGTTGCCTTCTGACACACTTCCGGTATGTTAGGGGGTGTGGCATATGCTAATGAGTTATGCTAATGAGCTCCTGCACCTCTTTTTCTACAAAATGACCCCTGACAATAAGCCTGTGAGGCAGCTTAGGCTGAAACTGTGGGAGTGGCCTCAAGTCAACCGGAGGGCTTCCATGGTGAAGGAGGGGTTCAAACCCAGTCCTTGGATGACATTCTAACCACTACATCCACACTTGTTGGATGGAATGGTTAGGTATGAAAGCTTTTAATCAGGGCAAGGCCTTTTACAGGGTAAGGCCTTCATCCAGTGTTAGGGATGCCAGCCTCCAGGTGGGGCCTGGGGATCCCCCAAAATTGCAGTTCATCTCCATACTACCAAGATCAGTTCCCCTGGAGACAATGGATGCTTTGGAGGGTGGACTCTATGGCATTGTGCCCCACTGAGGTCCCAGGTTCCACCCCCAAACCTCTAAGAGTTTCCCAACCTGGATCTGGCAACCCTACCCCCCCCCCCATCCCCTGCCAGTGGCCAGGAGGGACCTGGCAACTAGGATTGCCAGCCTCCAGGTGGGGCCTGGGGATCTTCCGCTTTTACTACTGATCTCCAGCTGACAGAGATCAGCTCCCCTGGAGGAAATGGCTGCTTTGAAGGGTGGACTGTAAGGCATTGTATCCTGCGGAGGCCCCTTAGGGTTGCCAGCCTCCAGGTGGGGCCTGGGGATCTTCCGCTTTTACTACTGATCTCCAGCTGACAGAGATCAGCTTCCCTGGAGAAAATGGCTGCTTTGAAGGGTGGACTCTATGGCATTGGACCATGCTGAGGCCTTTCCCCTCTCCAAACCCTGCCCTCTCCCGGATCCACCCCCAAAGTCTCCAGGTATTTTCCAACCCGGACTTGGCAACCCTACATGCAACCCTATTCAGCACATGAGCTCTTCGGAAGGCAAGTCTATGCAACCAAAGTAGCTCCCAAGAAAGTCCATCAGAAGCGTCACCTTGCCTTTCAAGCCAACCTCCTTGCAGGCATTAGTTATCCCGTTTCCTATCTCAGGAGACCACAGAAGGAAATCCTGCACTTAGAACATGAAAGCCGGAGCTTTTGCAAAGATTACTACCAAACAGGCGCACGCAGCCCACTAACCGCACTTGGGGTTTCTCGGAAGCCCTCGACAAACTGCCCCGAAACCACAGAGCGAAGTGTGTGTGGCACGCGTCAGGATTACCGCGGGTGTCATTTCATTCCCATTAATTCCCTAATTTTTGTTTTGAACTTTCATGATTAGCATTTTGCAAGCCTACCTTTTTTTTTTTTAACCCAGTGAGTCACGAGTCAAGGGCAGGCCTTTTGTCAACCCAGGAGGCCGCAGCGAAAACATTCCCGTTTGCAATGGAAAGTAGCGTCAGGCCTCAGTATTTCAAAACCGGCTGTGGAATCCATATTTTTAAGACCACTCTCCCCTAAGTTCCCGTAACACCCTTATGTTCCTATAATTCTCATCACTTATGAGCCCCTGAACTGTTTTCCAGGTGACATTTTATTGAACTCCAGAAGTCAAGAGTTTCCTGTAGCACCATTGGGTAAATTTGCCACCCATAGAATCACCGACAACCTGGTCGTGACAGCTTTGCCAGCCGCCAGGGGAGGGTGGGATATAAATCAAATAAAAATAAATGAATGAATGAATGGATCATTTATTTATTTATTTAAACCATTTATTCCATCTCTCAGAGAAAATGGCTGTTTTGGAAGGTGGACTGGCTGGCATTAGACCCTACCAAGGTGCCTGCCTTCCCGAAACTCCCCTTTCTCACGCTCCAGCCTCAAATCTACACATATTTCCAAACTGGGAGTCAGCAACCAGCAGCTAAAAATAATTGCATAGACATTAGAGTTGCCAGGTCTGGGTTTATTTATTTGTTTGTTTAATTTGATTTATACTCCGCTCTCCCCACAAGCAAGCTCAGGGCGGCTTATATTGGTTATGACGTAGAAACCATTGAAACCCACATAAAAACATTTAGACAATTCAGTTGCAAACAAAGTCATAAGATCATGAAATCATAAAGTGCTGCGGTATAGCCTTAATAATTTAATTGCTCAAGATGGAGTGCTGAAGAGTGCATACAGTGTTTACAGTTTTCAGCTCAGTAATCTTCCTAAATTCTGTGGTGGCACAGGCCAAATGTCAAACTTAGCACCAGGATCCATACTACATTTGTTGGTGGTCGTAGTGAGGGCAGCTCCTTAACTGAAAGCCTGGTGGAAGAACTTCATCTTGCAAGCCCTGCAGAACTGTAAAAGATTCTGCGGGGCCCTGATCTCTTCCGGGAACTCATTCCACCAGTATGGAGCCACCACTGAAAAGGCCCCGGCCCTGGTAGAAGTGAACCTGACATCCTTGGGGCCTGGGAGGGTCAGTCAATTTTGAGACCCCGACTGTAGTGCTCTTTGAGTTATATATGGGGAAAGGCGGTCCCTCAGACTGTCAGGAGGGTGCGCCAAACCCAACCCTCCTTCCGATGTCTGGGTGGACTTCCGCCAGGAAGGCCCTCACCTTGAGACAACCCATCGAGATGGAAGCATCTCCCTGGGGATCCCAACCTACCGGCCTCGTTGTCCCAGTTGTGTGGTGGGCTCGGGGTCCTGCCCTGGGGCAAGCTCGATGGGGTTTCCTCCCAAGCTGGAAAGACCCAGAGTCTTCCTGTACCAGGAACCCATGGGGAGGTCTATTTCCCACTCAGATAGAGGGACCCCTGTGGAAAAGGGAGGGCATGACCAAGGAGTCACCTGGTGCCTGGGATGGCAGGGGCCCGGACGGAGAGCCGGTGACTGGGAAAGAGGCGAAGAAACCAACCCTGCTTCCAGCTGGGTTAACTAGGGAGGAGGGGCAGCCAGTGGAGAGGGGGAATGAAGAGAAACTGAGGCAGCTGTTCAGGGAGGATAACACCTGGAGTGTATGAGGCAAGAGAGTAGTACGGTGGGCAAGGTGAGAGAGAGAGAGCACCTTGAAGTGGATTCAGTATGCTATTGACAGCCAGTGCAGTGTCTTCAGCGCAGGCCGGATGTGGGAAGGCCCACCAGGAGCCTGGCTGCAGCATTCTGCACTAGCTACAGCTTCCGGATTTGCAACAAGGGCAGCCCCATGTAGAGAGTGTTACAGTAGTCTAGTCTCGAGGTGACCATCGCATGGATCACTGTTGTCAGGTTGTTGTGGTCAAGGCAGGGAACCGACTGCTTAATCAGCACTCATATAGTTTCAAGGAAAACCTGGCTTGAATATTTTCTTCTACAGAGACTAACAAGAACTAAAATAGCCTCAGCGTTGTAGAGAGAGAAAAATCCAAAACCCTGCATGCCTTAAAATTTATATACTAATAGCCAAGTGTCCCCCCCCCCCCGTGCGGATACCTAAAGGCACGTGGGGGGGCACTTGGGGGGGAGGGAGGTTTTCCTACACACGGGGGGGCACTCCCCCCATGTGCAGAAAAATCCAAAAACTTTACAAAAATATTTGGGGGATATTTAAATCCCCCCAAAACTAAAAGCGTTCCCTGCACATGCGCAGGGAACGCTGAGGGACCTGGGATAGCCCGGCAGTTGAGAGGCATCTAAGCCTCACCACCGGAGGGGGAGGAAAGCAGTGAGGCCCGGTGGCTGTGTGCCACGCGGGCCTCGCCAGGGCAACGTGAGGACAGAAGGGGAGGAAGAGCGGCGAGGCCTGGCATCTCTGAGCCTCGGCAGGGTGATTCAGGGGTGAACGCGGGGGCTGGAGGGGGGGAAGAATGGTGAGGCTTGGAGCCACTGGGCCTCACCGGGGCAATCCAGGGGCAGGAGGGGGGTGGAGAGGTGAGGCCCGGAACTGAGGCTCGGTGGTTTCCGGGCCTCGCTGGGGCAATCCGGGGGTGGGAGGGGGGGAGAGGCGAGGTCCGGCGGCTCCAGGCCTTGCCGGGCCAACGCGGGGGCAGGAGGGGAGCGAGAGCAGCGGGGGGGCAGGAGGCGAGAGAGAGTGGGGGGGCAGGAGGCGAACGAGAGCGGCTGGGGGTGAGGGGGAGGGAGAAGCACCGGCCCCGAGTGGCTGTCAGCTTCTCCCCCCACCCGCGAGTATCGCAGGTCCCCCTTTCTTGTTATGTATATTTCTTTCTTTCTTTGCTTTAACATCACTGAATATTCTAAAACCAGACTTTCTTCCTCACATCTCGTTTGGCCCATAATCACGTCCTTATTTCCAGGTACAGGGTTCCAGACTAACGTTCTTTCTGATGCGTTCTTATCATGAGTTTGTGGTTTTCACGTGTTTACATCCTCCACTTACGTTCAAAAGTTACAGTGTTACTAGACCTCATGAAGGGGCTCAGGCCTTGATTGCGTTTGCTGTGGTTGTCATATGGTGAATTCCTTGTCTGCATAACACAGAGTGTGTCATTCTCTCCACAAATCGTTGCCGGGCAGGTTTT
The DNA here is from genome assembly GCA_029233225.1 of Lepidodactylus listeri. NCBI lineage: Eukaryota > Metazoa > Chordata > Lepidosauria > Squamata > Gekkonidae > Lepidodactylus > Lepidodactylus listeri. The sequence goes on from JARCFY010000021.1 coordinate 10,009,755, forward strand.
CTCTGTAGTTATTATGCGCTGGGCAGCCGGGGTGGGGGGGAGATCTGCATTAATCAGCCGCATTTTGGCCACATACTCTGACGCTCCTTTCCAATTCAGCACAGACCAGCAGCACAAGGCTTGGGAAGTTGGACCGAATCCTAACTGGCAGCGAGAGCTGTTGTCGGGAACACAAAACCATCGGGAAAAAAGACCTCTCGTGGCCTCTCTGAGCACGCAATGTCATCTGTTGCCACAGGTTGCAGAAGCCTGGTGGCTATAAATGCCACTCTGAATTATGAAATTTCCTATGTGAAGAGAAACTCGGAGGAGGCGGTGGCGGCAGCAGGCAGGGAGTCAGAGCCTTTTGTGGGATTTGCGCTCAAGGTCCTGAGACAAAGGTTGTGCACGAGCATCCGGTGGCAATATTTTTTTTTCAAAAAAACAGAAATGTTTGCAATGTCACAACTCTTAAAGGATGACACAAACTTGGTATGTACAGTCCAGGTGGATCTGTTGCCATGGGGTTCGTCTCGGTCCCTGCTGGGTGCGCATAAATAAAGCTTGCACCCTGTTTGCATAGATCTGTATTTTTAACTGCTATTTGAAACGTTGTCTCCTCCGAAGCTAACCTTGAAGAGGCGGCAGGATTCCCACTGCCTCTTGTTTGCATTCAGCTTGATTGGTTCAGTGCTTGGTAGAGCATCTGCTTTGCAGGCAGAAGGTCCCAAGTTCAGTCCCTGGAATCTACAGGTGTTGTGGTTTAAAATAACGGACAGGTAGCAAGTGATGGCCCTGACCTGGAAGGTGAAGGCTAGTCGGATCCAGGGGTCCGTTGGAGCGGGAGCGCACAGGAGCGCAGCTCCGGGAGTGAGGAGCCCAGGGGGCGGGCACATGACCAAGCCCCGCCCCCTCCTCGGCTTCCCCGAGCAGTGCAGAGGCGCAGCGCCCCGGGGAAAGCCCTGCTAGGGTCTTTATTGATTTTAATGTTTTGTTTTAATATTGATCATTTTATCATTGCTCCTTTTATGACTGTGTGCTGCTTTTCCAGAGACTTGCTCAAGGTGGCATATAAATTTTCTAAGTAGACCATTTTTGATCTGGGCACATGGCACATAAGTACTGGAGAAATTTCACCAACCCTTCAGCAGCTTCCACCCCATCAGTTTGGTGTAGTGGTCAGGAGTTGGACTCTAATCTGGGAGAACCGGGTTTGATTCCCCACTCCTCCACATGCAGCTGCTGCTGTGACCTTGGGCCAGTCACAAGTTCTCTCAGAGCTGTTCTCTCATGAGCAGTTCTCAAAAGACCTCTCTCAGCCCCACCTACCTCACAGAGTGTCTTCTTGTGGGGAGGGGAAGGGGAAGGGATGGGTGGTGCACATGTCCTGGGTATCTCAAGTCTCCTTGAAACCTGGTGGTTTCAAGGGAGCAGGAAGAGAATGAGGGTGTGTTCTTTACGCTTATTTTTATTGCACAAAGTATTGGATGGGGAAGGGAATGGAGGAAGAGCAGGTCATTTTCACTTACCTGTGGAGTGGAGCCTGAGGGGTGGGTGTTGCCTTCTGACACACTTCCGACATGTTAGGGGGTGTGGCATATGCAAATGAGGTATGCAAATGAGTTATGCTAATGAGCCCCTGCACCTCTTTTTCTACAAAATGACCCCTGGGTATACACTTTTGAAAGTCAAAGTTCCCTTCAACAGATACAAGTTGGGAAAACTGGAACTGTAAGGAGTCAGGAATAGGGCTGCCAGGCCCCACCTCCCCATCTCCGATCAGCTGGCCAGCAGGGAAAAACTAATCCCCCAAAAGAGAGAGCACAATCCAACATGCAGCGACATCTCTACATCGCTCCCCACATGAGCTGGAAGTGACGTCATCACATCCAGGATGTCAGGGTGATGCTCTGGTATTTGGGGGGAAAACTCTATGATAAAAGCCAAATTTACCATAATTTTTTTTTTTGCCCAAATACCAGACCATTGCCCTGATGTCCCGGATGTGATGATGTCACTTCCGGGTCACAGTGACAATGACATAGACCTGTCACTGCACATCGGCTGGACCCCTCCTCCTGCTCCCAGTAAGTCCCCCCCATCCCTTGTCAGTTGCCAGGAGGGACCTGACAACCGTAGTTAGGAACTCTAAAACTTGTCATGGCTTAGTGGCAAAACAACGTACTTTTCATGCAGAAGGTCCCAGGTTTGATCCCTGGCACCTGCTTTAAAAGGATCACGAAGTATGTGACATGAAAGACCTCTGCCCAATCCCTGGTGAGTCACAACCAATCAGAGTACACAGTACTAACCTGAACAGACCAATGGCCTGACGCCTTATAAGGCGATTTCATGCATCCTCGAGGAGAGACCATGGTAGAATCCTGTAATGCAAGCCAATGTGGTTATGAATTGTGGGCATGTGATAAGCAAAAAATGGCCCCTTTTTCATTTAAACCAACTTTTCTGGTTTTGGTGAAGATTGGAAGTGTCTTAACCATTTGGGGACTACACATCTTGCCCCTTGGTTTCTCAGAGAAATGCCTCCCTCTCAGCCTTTCTAAGAATTACTGATTCTTGGGTCAAATCTACATCTGACTTTCCTGCTGGAATCATTCTAGTTCCAAAAAAACCCTGTCTATACCTGTTTCTAGTTTCAAACCATACTTGTTCTAGTTTAAAAATTACTGTTTACATTCGTTAATTGCCCTCCTGTGGTCAAGCTAGCATTATACTGCTTTAAACAGTTCCTGTTGCTTAGTACTCTTCAGACCCATGGAGTGAAATTTGAACCCAGCGTGAAATGAGCGTAGGAAAAGACAGCAGACAAACTACTTCAGAGGGGAGGTGCAAATTGGGCCTTGGTCTACATGAGAGCCCAAGGTAGGGAGACCAAGTCCCTGCCTCCCTCTTTGCTGCCTGCCACCACGTGGTGAGAGGCAGGAAAAATATTGCCAGAAATGGGCATTGCACCAGAGGTACGATGTCATTTCCGGTAGTTACCCGGAAGTGACATCACATCACCAACATGACATGCTAGGATTCAGATCTATGGTATTCATAGAGTTTTGTCTGAATTCTAGAAAATCTCCTCAGCATTACGTCAGCGATGTGATGTCACTTCTTGGTATTCGGCGGAAAGTTTGTCACAGTAAGGTTGGTTTTTTTTTTTTTTGAGGGAAAGGAGTTGCCTGCAGAAAAGCCAATTGGATGCAAACCCCAATTACAATTACAAAACTAGATTACATAAATTGCATAATTATATAATTATATTTATAACTATCAGGGCTCATTTCGTAGCAGGAGCTCCTTTGCATATTAGGCCACACACCCCTCATGTAGCCAATCCTCCAAGAGCTTACAGAGCTCTTCTTACAAGAGGATTGGCTACATCAGGGGTGTGTGGCCTAATATGCAGTGGAGCTCCTGCTACGAAATGAGCCTTGATCATTATATTTATATAAATACAATTTGATGAGAAGAGATGTGGGATAGAGGGTTTGCACCAACGAGCCGTCCTGTCTGGCTACTCTGAACTGGTACAAAAGGAATGAACCAAAGCTGAGTTATCTGATGAACCACACCATAGTCATGGGGACTGGGGTATCCTCTGTTGTGTGTGTGTGTGTGTGTGTGTGCATACAAAAGTTAAGAGAAAGACACTGTCACTCCAGAACTGGGCCCTGGTAACGGCAGAGGCCCCCGTCTTCTCCCATAATCGCTTTTCACTCTGTATTCTTTGCCCCCTAACCGTTGCCTGTTAGCGGCAGCTCTGAAGGGCTCTGGGTCTGCATTTCAACGAAGAGGCCTGCCTTTATTCTCCGAGGAGAGGAGCTGTCTCAAGAGCAACATGGAACTGGGAGGAAAACTTATCACCCAGGCGCCGGGCCTTTCTCGCCACTGTTTGTGTGTGTGCGCGCGTGCGAAACAAGCCCTCGGTGTGTTAGTAAGAAGCCTTTAACCCAAATTACGCCCCCTCGCTTTCTATGGGGCTCTTTTGGCATAGGGTGCGAAAGGTCACCCTCTCAGACGGGGTAGCAATACTCGACCAATTACAAGCCTCCTCCGTTCTGACAAAGGGGACCTCAGAAACCGATGGCGACAAAAGATCCGACGTGTCTGATTGGAAAGAGGGGGGGGGGAGAGAGAAATAAAATAAAACACCCAGAGACAATTAACCCAAAGGGCTGGTTATTTAGACATCTTTTGAAGTTCTGAACCATTCTGGCTGAAAATGGGGGCGGGGGTGGGGAGTCCGCGCGATGCCAGTCGGCAAGATCCAAACGCCCCAAACATCTATATTCTGAAATCCAAGCTGAAAATATGTGTACGTTGTGTGTCTGCTGGGGGATAAAAGATGGCACCTGAGGACTTTGCGAAAAGTTGTCGCGACAAAGTGTGGATGGTAGTCAGAGAATCACGGCTAACTTGGGGTCAGGACACCCTTTAACCCTCGCCTCGCCTCGCCTCGCCTCGCCTCGCCTCCCTGGCTATGTTTTGTTGCACTAGGGAAGACTTATCCCCCGCCATAGGAATGCTGATAAAAATTCAGATTCATATTTATTTGGTCAACGACCAGTACAAATCAAAGGATCAAAAGATTTGCAGTACAGTAAATAGAAGAATAAGGGGCCGCGGTGGCTCAGTGGTTAAGACGCTGAACTGCAGACCGAAAGATCAGTAGTTTGGCAGTTCAAGACCTGAGTGCTGCAGGACCGTGTGAGCTCCCATCTCTGGTCCCAGCTCCTGCCAACCTAGCAGTTCGGAAGTAAGAAAATGCAAGTAGATAAATAGGTACTGCTTCGGGAGGGAGGTAACAGCATTCCGTTTCCCTCGGTGTCTAGTCATGCCGGCCACATGGCCACGGAAACAGTCTTTGGACACGGCTGGCTCTTTGGCTTGGAAACAGAGATGAACACCGCCCCCTAGAGTCGGATTCGACTGGCTTTCAAGCAAGGGAAACCTTTACCCTTACCTTAAATAAAAGAATACAAAAGGCCATCCAGATAACACAACAGCTGGAATTTACCAAATTTTAAAATTTGTGCATAGAATTTCTCGACAGATTTTACAAGCCGCTGAATTTTTTTTTTTTTTTTGCCCAACTAATAGTGACACCCGATAAAAGCTTCTTTAACATATCAACATCAGAACAGCCTGGAAAAAAAATTAAGCAATGGGGGGATTATATTTGAGCAAATTTCCCGATAAAAACAACACTAAAACAAAATATGGTCAACCGATTCCATCTCTTCGAGACCACAGGGATAGATTCTCTCCTTCATGGGGAACTTTTTGTATCTCCCCTCCAAAACTCAAAGGGAAGAGCCGCCATCTTGCTAACGTAAAAGCTCCCCGTTGGCTGGGTAGCTCCGAAAAGGAGAGATAGGGTGCCGGAGCAACAATGTATCTAAGTTTCTCTGAGATCATAAAATTTGGGATGTTGTCATTGTCTCTTTGTTGCTCTACATTTGTTTGACCTTTGTATGACCATTGCTTTTGCTCAGTCGTAGCCCATTTTCAGAACATTTTCTAAAGAAAATCCTAGAGTAAAAAGTTAGTCTTATGCTGGAAACAGGCAAGAAAGGGAAGGGTTGAACACCAGGTGAACACATGAAGCCATTGGAGCGGGAGCGCACAGGAGCGCAGCTCCGGGAGTGAGGAGCCCAGGGGGCGGGCACATGACCAAGCCCCGCCCCCTCCTCGGCTTCCCCCAGCAGTGCAGAGGCGCAGCGCCCGGGGAAAGCCCGGCTAGGATCTTTATTGTTTTTAATGTTTTGTTTTAATATTGATAATTTTATCATTGTTCCTTTTATGACTGTGTGCTGCTTTTCCAGAGACTTGCTCAAGGTGGCATATAAATTTTCTAAGGAGACCATTTTTTATCTGAGCACATGGCACATAAGTACTGGAGAAATTTCACCAACCCTTCAGCAGCTTCCACCCCATCAGTTTGGTGTAGTGGTCAGGAGTTGGACTCTAATCTGGGAGAACCAGGTTTGATTCCCCACTCCTCCACATGCCGCTGCTGGTGTGACCTTGAGCCAGTCACAAGTTCTCTCAGAGCTGTTCTCTCATGAGCAGTTCTCAAAAGACCTCTCTCAGCCCCACCTACCTCACAGGGTGTCTTATTGTGGAGAGGGGAAGGGGAAGGGATAGGTGGTGCACATGTCCTGGGTATCTCAAGTCTACTTGAAACCTAGTGGTTTCAAGGGAGCAGGAAGAGAATGAGGGTGTGTTCTTGATGCTTATTTTTATTGCACAAAGTATTGGATGGGGAAGGGAACAGAGGAAGAGCAGGTCAGTCTCACCCACCTGTGGAGTGGAGCCTGAGGGGTGGGTGTTGCCTTCTGACACACTTCCGGTCTGATAGGGGGTGTGGCATATGCCAATGAGTTATGCCAATGAGTTATGCTAATGAGCTCCTGCACCTCTTTTTCTACGAAATGACCCCTGCATGAAGCTACCTTATATAGAAGCAAACCCCTTGGTCCATATTGTCTACTCAGACTGGCAAGCGGCTCTACAGGGTCTCAGGCAGAGGTCTTTCACATCACCTCCTCTTACCTGGTCCTTTTTAACTGGAAATGCTGGGGATTGAACCTGGGACCTTCTGCGTGCCAAGCAGATGCCCTGCCACTGAGCCGCAGCCATTCTCCCATTTGCCCCTGAAGATGCCTTGGGAATTGAAAAGCATTCTCTTCTCCTCCCCATTAATAGGATCTCAGAAGCCGAAACATAACAGGCAGTTCTGTTCTTAATGAAGAATAACTTGAGCTTTTTATTTTTTAAAAAAAGACACAAATCCGCATTATTGTCTATTAGGCTAAGCCCATGAGTCACGAAAGCACTTGGAACGCGAAATCCAAGGTCTACCAGCTGCAGATGGTGTCTTTAAACTCCTTATCTGAGGCCTTGGGGGTTCAGCACAGCACCATCCTTTTCACTTGAAAGGGAGAGAGAACATTTGCGGCTTGTAAGGTACGGTCCCTCCATTAGCACCAGTTCAATGGCCTTCAGTGTTCCGGTTTTAACGTGAGGAGGCATCTCGCACCACTCCAGCTGTGACCAGTTCCTCTTTCTCCCTGACATACTAGCTTTCTGTTTATGAGGATTTTGCAAGGGCATAAAGCAAAGCGGACTCAAGAATGTTTACCCTGATCCCTGCCTATTCACGTTAGCTTCATGTGGGCACAACAGCGGCACGCACATGTCTATTTTTTTTTCTTGCTACTTTTATAGGGGGAATATCATATATACAATACATTAAGAGACAGTTGGTGTGGTGTAGCAGTTAGATTGTTGGACTAGGATCTGGAGATACAGGTTCAAATCCTCACTCCATCATGGAAGTTTGCTGGGTGACCTTGGGCCAGTCAACAGGGTCTCAACCCAACAGGGTTGTTGTCAGGGCTCATTTCGTAGCAGGAGCTCTTTTGCATATTAGGCCACACACCCCTGATGTAGCCAATCCTCCAAGAGCTTATAGTAGCCCCTGTAAGAAGAGCTCTCTAAGCTCTTGGGCGATTGGCTATGTTAGGGGGTGTGGCCTAATATGCAAAGGAGCTCCTGCTACGAAATGAGCCCTGGTCGTTGTAAGAATAAAATGAAGAAAAAAAGAATGATATCCGCCATATTGGATCCCCGTTGGGGAGAAAGGGGGGACATAAATGAAGTAAGTAAATAAATATATATGTAATGTTGAGACCCAGTGTGGTGTAATGGTTGCAGTGTTAGACTAGGAGTCCTGAGTTTGAACCCTGACTGTCATGGAAGCTTGCTGGGTGACCTTGGGCCAGTCACACATTCTCACATGGTTGTTGTGGGGATAAAATGGAGGAGAGAACAGTGTAAGCCGTTTTGGCTTTGCTCTGAGAAGAAAGGCAGAGCATAAATGAGGTCAATAAATACATAAGTTAAAAAAAAAAAAGCTATTTAGAAAAAAATCAAGACACACATCCAAAAATCCGTGCTGGGAATAAATTAGAGACAACACCGCTCCAAGATCCAGAGCCATTTCTTAATATCGTACGGAGAAATTGTCAAAAGAAATAAAAATTCTGAGTCATAGTACAGTTTGGTGTAGTGGTTAGGAGTGCGGACTCTAATCCGGGAGAACCAGGTTTGATTCCCCACTCTTCCACATGCCACTGCTGGCGTGACCTTGGGTCAGTCGCAAGTTCTCTCAGAGCTGCTCTCTCAAGGGCAGTTCTCGAAAGAGCTCTCTCAGCCCCACGTACCTCACAGGGTGTCTGTTGTGGGGAAGGGAAGGGAAAGGGATTGTAAGCTGCTCTGAGATTCCTTCGGGTAGTGAAGGGCGGGGTATAAATCCAATCTCCTTCGCTTCCTGCTCTTTTCCTCCTCACTGTATATTTTCTGAAGGTGTTCCAGGGTAACTACATGGACAACCATTGTTTTCAAATGTATCTCTTGCCCTCATAAAGATGCTTATAAAAGGCTGCCTCTCTCAAAAGCCTCACATTCCAAACTTTATGTTTCCACTGCATCAAGAAAGGTGTCTCAGTTTGTTTACTATACCTTGCAGTCAAGTTACATATAAACATGATCAGTACCATACAGGGTTACTAACTCTGGCTTGGAAAACCCCTGGAGATTTGGCATGATGTTTGGGGAGAATACAGTCTGGGGAGGAGGGGGACCTCAGTGGGGATGTGATGTCACTCTAGGATTTCTGTTTCTCATTGACTCTATGGTATATCACAGAGCCCATGCTTCAAAGCTGCTATTTCCTTCCGGGGTATTACTACAACAGAAGGGCTCTGGTGTGGAAGGCAATATTCAAATACTACAGCACCGTGCACAATGAATTGTATATTAAGATTGAAATCAACATGCAACTTATATAAGCAATATTTGTATTGTGTCAGTTGCTGCAAAGATACAATATCTTCACGTGCCACCTGTGAATTTCAGTAGGCTGTCACCGCGTTTTGAAACTCCACTGGTGATTCTCTCTTTCAACTGTATGTTCTAAGTCTTGCGAAATACGGAGCTAATTTTCCCCTTACACTACGCTTCCAAAAAATCTTGATTCACAGATAATTGAGGTTGTAAGAGCTGACGAAGGCACACAGAAACGGGATTCTTCTTACTGGTTCCCCGTAATCTTGCAGGCTTTGTGTTATGAACCTGACAACTCTTTGAAGTGTTAATCTCTTGAAATATTGGGCATGGGTTTTGTTTTGTTCATATTATATAAGCTTGAGAATATATTTCCTTCTGGGGATCGGAGCTCCGTCGTCTGGAGGTCAGTTGTCATTCTGGAAGCACCCCAGGCCCTAGGTAATTCTAGTACGACGACATATTTGCAAAATTGCGTTCCTGATTGGAGGAACAGAAGTAGCACACATGCTTTTTATATGTGCATAGACAATGTGTAGCTGGCGGGGAGAAGACACAGTCATAGAAACATGGAGCTAGAAGCAATCTCAGGGGTCATCCAGTCAAGGGGAAATGGCTGCTATAGAGAGTTATACCCCACTGAGGTCCTGCCTCAGGCGCCACCCCCAAATCTCCAGGAATTTCCCAACTCAGAGCTGGTGCAACCCTAGGCCCAAGCTACAATCAGCTTTTGAAGCCCCTCATTATAATACAAAAATGAAGAATGAAAACACCTGAAAACAAAAAACCCAAAATAGTGAGACACTTTTTTAAAAAAAAGTGACAAATGCTTTTCTAATCATGTTTTTTTCTGTGCAATTGCATGAATTATTGTGGGGAAATCCAGCTTCTGTACAATGTCCAGTTGTTCTCAGACATTGAAACCCCGTCCAAAAGCTCTAATCACTTTTTCTTTGGCCTTCAAGTCACAGCGGACTTATGGGGACCCTGTAGGGTTTTCAAGGCGAGAGTTTTCCATTACCTGCCTCTGTGTTGTGGTCCTGGACTTCCCCTGTGGGCTCTCATTCAAGTACCAACCTGGGCCAACCCCTGCTTAGCTTCCAAGCTCTAAGGAGATCGAGTTAGCCTGGGCTATCCAGGTCATCCTATAGCTGCCTGAACATCTCCCCCTTTTTTTTGGCCCCGATCGCATCTCTTCTTGCTTCAGTTGGCAGCTCCAAGGTAAGAAAATGTATCCCTCTTTGGTCTGCTGGATATGTGCCCAGGAAGAGGTCACAAAACATACCGAAGGTCAAGAAATGAAGTGTCTAAAGGAGAGGCCCCCCCTTTGAGATAAAAACTGGACCAAATATCTATAAAGACTAGGGCTGAGGACAGACTGGCAATCTAAAGCGGGGCAGGCACGCTTCGCAAACGGAGGAAAGGAGCATGTTCAGACATGCGCATCTGTCCGTCGGCTCCGTTGCGTACTTACCCGTCTCCCAGCCGCTTTCCTTCCGCTTTACCCGGACACCGGTTTTTCCCGGTGTTCAGGGGCCTTCCTCCGCATGCCTCCCGCTTCCAAACAGTGTGAACTGGAAGAAGCGGGAGGCATCCGGAGGAAGTGTGAACGCACCGGAAAAAAGTTTTGCGCATGTGCGCATGTGCGCATATGCGAAAAATATCAAAGGAAAACAAAAAAAAAGTGCAGCGGCACGCGCGAGCCGCGCGCGCTGGCTATGCGGCAGTCTGAACTCTCCGTGGCAGTCTGAATGCTCCATATCGCCGCTGATCCGCATTGCTCTGGCCAGTGTGAACGGCTAGCTCCGTGGGTTTTTTCCCCCGCTCCAGTTCCCTCCGCTTTGCCTCCGCTTCAGATTGCCAGTCTGTCCTCAGCCTAGGCCGTAGCAGGTCAGAGTGAAAGTAGGGTAATAGAATTCGGGGTGTTGCTAGTTTGGCATCAAACTTACTCAGCAGTTAAACCTTTTTGTTGTTGTTCAGTTGCACCGTTGAGTGCAACTGAAAGTTCGCAACCCCATGGACCACATCACGCCAGGCCCTCCTGCCTTCCGTCGTGCTCCGGAGTTTGCTTAAATTCATTAATTGCATCGATGACACTGTCTAACCATCTCATCCTTTGCTGTCCCCTTCTTCTTTGACCTTCAGTCTTCCCAGGGGTCCGTTGGAGCGGGAGCGCACAGGAGCGCAGCTCCGGGAGTGAGGAGCCCAGGGGGCGGGCACATGACCAAGCCCCGCCCCCTCCTCGGCTTCCCCCAGCAGTGCAGAGGCGCAGCGCCCCGGGGGAAGCCCTGCTAGGGTCTTTATTGATTTTAATGTTTTGTTTTAATATTGATAATTTTATCATACTTCCTTTTATGACCGTGTGCTGCTTTTCCAGAGACTTGCTCAAGGTGGCATATAAATTTTCCAAGTATACCGTTTTTTATGTGCACATGGCACATAAGTACTGGAGAAATTTTCCCAACCCTTCAGCAGCTTCCACCCCATCAGTTTGGTGTAGTGGTCAGGAGTTGGACTCTAATCTGGGAGAACCGGGTTTGATTCCCCACTCCTCCACATGCAGCTGCTGGTGTGGCCTTGGGCCAGTCACAAGTTATCTCAGAGCTGTTCTCTCATGAGCAGTTCTCCAAAGACCTCTCTCAGCCCCACCTACCTCACAGGGTGTCTTGTTGTGGGGGGGGGGAAGGGGAAGGGATGGGTGGTGCGCAAGTCCTGGGTATCTCAAGTCTACTTGAAACCTGGTGGTTTCAAGGGAGCAGGAAGAGAATGAGGGTGTGTTCTTGACGCTTATTTTTATTGCACAAAGTATTGGATGGGGAAGGGAAGGGAGGAAGAGCAGGTCAGTTTCACTCACCTGTGGAGTGGAGCCTGAGGGGTGGGTGTTGCCTTCTGACACACTTCCGGTATGTTAGGGGGTGTGGCATATGCAAATGATTTATGCTAATGAGTTATGCTAATGAGCGCCTGCACCTCTTTTTCTACGAAATGACCCCTGAGTCTTCCCCAGCATCAGGGTCTTCTCCAGGGAGTGCTCCCTTCTCATTTGGTGGCCAAAGTATTTGAGCTTCAGCTTCAGGATCTGGCCTTCCAGGGAACAGTCAGGGTTGATTTCTTTTAGGATTGACTGATTTGATTGCCTTGCAGTCCAAGAGTCTTCTCCTGCACCGTAATTGTGAATTGTGAACATAATTGTGAATTGTGAGTAATAGTTAAAACCTACTATGGTCTTAAAGATGCCACTGGATTCTAACTTTGTTCTACTCTGGCTGCGGTCACCCGTGTTAAATAATCCACTTTCAGTGCACTTTCCAACTGGATTTTTACTGTGTGAACTGGCAAAATCCAGTTGGAACGTGCATTGAAAGTGGATTGAAAGTGGATTATTTAGTGTGTGGGACCACAGCCTAAGTGTGTTGATCAGATGTCGGTTCTGGTTGTTTTGGCACCAGATGACTTGACTTTCTGCCACACAGATTCACATTGGGTGCATGCAAAATAAATAAAAAAAAAAACCACAATCCAAAGAGATCAGCATCCATGTCACGAAGGACTGCCCAGACAAACACTGTAGCATTTTCTTAAAAAAAGAAATGACTAATTTATAACCTTGAGACTCATTCGATTGTCTGTTTAAACAATCACCTGCCTAGAGGAGAAGCCGCACATTGGGAGTGGTGGAGTGGGGAGCAGAACTCACAAGGCTGTGTGAGAATGGGGTTGCCAACCTCCGGGTGGGGCCTGGAGAGTCCCCAGAATTACAACTGATCTCCAGGTGGCAGGCATCAGTTCCCCTAAAGAAAAAAAAATGGCTGCTCTGGTGGGTGGACTCCTGGGCTCATTTCATAGCAGGAGCTCCTCTGCATATTAGGCCAAACCCCCCTGGTGTAGCCAATCCTCCAAGAGCTTACAGTAGCCCTTGTAAGAAGAGCTCTGTAAGCTCTTGGAGGATTGGCTACATTAGGGGTGTGTGGCTTAATATGCAAAGAAGCTCCTGCTATGAAATGAGCCCTGGTGGACTCTGTAGCATTATACCCTGCTGAGACCCCTCCCCTCCCCACCCCCTGTCCTCCCCAGGCACCACCCCCAAATGTTCAGGACTTTCCCAAGCTGGAGTTGACAACTCTATGGGAGAGTGAAATTGAATGCACTGCATTGTGCTATTAGAAAGGAACAGACCAAAGCAACATGGCGAACAGCCTTGAATGGGACTGGAGAACAATGCGTCAGATAAACCCTGGCTCCTTGTTTGTGGCTGGCGATTGGTGAACAGAGCTTGAGCGGAACCGGTAGGTATTTGAGCGGCTCAGAGTAGAACTGGCTCTTCAGCCCCTGATGCTTGTTCTCCAAAAGAGAGCACAGCTTTTGAGAGCCACCCTGGCGTAGTAGATACAGAGCTGGACTAGGATCCTGAGAGACCAGGGTTCGAATCCTTCCTTCTACCAGGGAAGCTTGCTGGGTGACCTCGGGCCTATCACAAACTCTCTGCTGGGTCTGCCTCACATGACTGTTGTTCTGAGAGAACGGAGGAAGGGGGTAACAATCACCTAAAAGCCACTTTGAGTCCTAGCTGGAGGAAAAGCCGGATATAAATAAATAAATGCATCAAAAGTGCATCCTTCAACTTGCTAGAAAACTACAGCATTGCTTGGTTCCTGGAACTCTGCCCTGACCTGGATAGCAGAATCCTTGGAAACAAGCCAGGGTTAGCCCTGCTTAGTACTTGGATGGGAGACCACCAAGAGAGTTCAGGGTCACTATGCAGAGTAGGGATGTGAGATCCTTACCTTCTGCCCGTGGGGGATTCCAGCCTGCTCCCCTGGATCTTCACCTGGAAGTGACATCATCACGCCTGGCATGTTGTGCGGGGGACGCTCTAGCCTTCGACCAAAAACTCTATGGTCACTCTATGCTCACCTCCGGGTCATGTCATCGCACCAGGAAAATCAGCCATGGTGGGGCTTTGGGGGGGCAGGGCTCCCCTGCCAGGTAGCTGGCCGGTGACAGGTTGGGGCCCCCACAATCGTGGGAACTTCACCCCCATCAGGGGGGCAGGAACTCTAGTGCAGAGACAGGCAATGACAAACCATCTCTGAACAAGGTCTCTTGGCTTGAAAACCCTACAGGGTCTCCCAGGCTGATTCCGCACCAATGGTTTGCTCTCCATTCCCCCCGGGTCTAATTGACCCGATTCTGTTGAGGGAGTTCCGCATTTGTCGCCTTGCCCCGAATATAGCGTCCCCTTCCCTCTCTTCCCCAAGTGTGATTTCCCCTCCCTTTCCTGGCCTGGCACGAGCGGGGTTTTTTTTGTCCCCCCCCCCCATCGTCGTGTTATGACATCATGACACAACACTGATCCATCTGGATGGGCCATTGGCCTGATCCAACATGGGCTTTTCTTATGTTCTTATGTTCTTAACCCGCTCGCGCCAGGGCGGGAAAGGGAGGGGAAAGGGAGAGGGGAGGTGGGAAAGGGGAGGGAAAGAAGAAGAAGAAGAAGAGAGAAGAGATTGGATTTATACCCCGCCCTCCACTCCCCAAGGGAGTCTCAGAGCGGCTTACAAACTCCTTTTCCCTTCCCCTCCCCACAACAGACACCCTGTGAGGTAGGTGGGGCTGAGAGAGCTCTTTCCCAAGCTGTCCTTGAGGGAACAGCCGGTACAGAGCTATAGCTTGCCCAAGGTCATCCAGCCAGGTGCAAGTGGAGGAGTGGGGAATCAAACCCGGTTCTCCCAGATTAGAGTCCGCGCACTTAACCACTACACCAAACAGGCTCAAAGAAGCAGAGGGGCGTTAACGGGTTGGAGCAAGAAACCCCGATTTGCGAGTTCCCCACTAGAATGCCCTGACTTCAACCCCGTAGCAAAAAAAAAAAAAAAAAAAAAAAACACCTGAAAATCCCTGAAACGGAAGATCTGGGGGGAACGAGGATTAGATTCGGGCCCGGGGCAACAAATGGGGAACTGTTGCTCTGCCGCGGATTTTATCGGGGGACGATGCCGGGGCAACCGCAGGTGCGGAATCGGCCCAAGCGTCAACTGTGATTTGACCGCTCTTTCCGCCACCAGCGAGAGTAGTATCTGGCAAAGGTGGTGAAGCTCAAAGTCAAGAAACAAAATAGGCAGAGGATGAGCGACCCAGGTGCCAGGATCAAATGCCTGCCGGGGTCTCTGTCACAGCAAGGCGGTTTTCTCTTGGTGTGATGTGAGGCGCAGTGCCATACTGGGGATGGCCCAACAACTGCTTGCCTCCTTTCCCCTCACCAGGTCCCTGCCCCCCAAATCAAAGAGGACCACGTCCCCTCAGCAAATTAGTATTTCTCAACCATCCGTGGGCCATGCAGAATGGCAGGTATTTTAATCTCGGCTATCCCGACAATGTATCTATTTATTTTCATTGGCTCCTTGTTCCGAGCTGGCTCGCGTCCAGACCTTGCGGCAACGACACGGCGGGAGACAATAGCAAATGAAGAGAGATGTGGAGACGGTGAGAGACTGATCAAATTAACATTTTTTAAAATCTGGTTTCTGCTGGCACGTCACTGGTACAACCATGTGCAAAGCAAACACCGAGACAAAGCGGGGAGGGGGTGAAAGGTGAACGAGTTGAAATCGGAGCCTGGGATGGGATGAACGCAACAGGTTTGCTGCACTTTATTCTGATTTTCCTCCTTTCCATCTGCCTCTCACGACTCCACATCACAAGAACGGATGGCCTCCTTCAGTTGTTGCAGCACTGGTGATCCAGTGGCATATTACAGGAGATCTTGAGCAGTATATTCCTCTTGATAAGTCATTTTTTTTTCACTTTTTTTTCCCTTTATGCTCCACTTTTCTCCTCAGTAAGGAGCCCCCAAAGCGGCTTGAATCATAGAGTCATAAGAGTTGGAAGGGACCTCCAGGGTCATCTAGTCCAACCCCCTGCACAATGTGGAAAATTTACAAGTACCTTCCCCCCATACCCCCAGTGTGCCGAGAAAAAACTTCCAGGATCCTCAGCCAAACTGGCCTGGAGAAAAATTGCTCCCTGACCCCAAAGAGGCGATCGGCATTTCCCTGGGCGTGTAAGAAAGGGCCACGAGAACTAAGCACTGATGCAACCCTCCTTGCCCTCCCTTCTCGTGATCTTCCTAAGTTCACAGAATCAACATTATGGTCAGAATGCTATCTGGCCTCCGTTGGACAACCTCTGAAGAAGGAGAGCCCACCACCTCCCGAGGAAGCCTGTTCCACCCAGGAACCGCTCTAACTGTCGGGAAGTTCTTCCTAATGTTTAGCCCAAAACTCTTCTGGTTTAATTTCAACCTGCTGGTTCTGGTCCGACCTTCTGGGGCAACAGAAAACAACTCTGCGCCATCCTCGATATGACAGCCCTTCAAGTACTTGAAGATGGTTCTCATATCACCTCTCAGTCATCTCCTCTCCAGCTCCTTCAACCCTTCCTCATAGGACTTGGCAGGGGTCCGCTGGGGCTGGAGCGAGGCGAAGCAAAGCTCTGCCAGCTCAGGACTGGCCAGTAGGGCAGCAACGGGCTGAATCAGATTCTCTAATCTGATTCAGCTCGCCGCCGAATTGCCGCCGAAATTCGGCTGCAATTTTAAAAGCCACTGGAGGGGAGGGGGTTTGAGGGAGAGGCTCCAAACTTGCAGGGTAGCTGCTGGGGCCTCTCCTCGAAATGCCCACCAAGTTTCAAGGAGATTGGACCACGGGGTCCAATTCTATGGGCCCCCAAACAGGTTGCCCCCATTCCCTCCATTGTTCTCTATGGTAGGAAAAAAGTTAACATTTTTTCCCTCCATAGAGAACAATGGAGGGGATGGGACAACCTGTTTGGGGGCCCATAGAATTGGACCCCGTGGTCCAATCTTCTTGAAACTTGGTGGGCATTTCGAGGAGAGGCCCCAGCAGCTACCCTGCAAGTTTGGAGCCTCTCCCTCAAACCCCCTTTCCTCCAGCCCCTCATATACCCTATGAGTTTTTGCCATTGATTTCAATGGCCCATAGGGTATAATGGGGCTGAAACTGACATTCCCTTTCTGACACACTTCTGGTGATGTCAGGGGGCGTGGCATATGCTAATGAGTTATGCTAATGAGCTCTTGCACCTCTTTTTCTACGAAAGGACCCCTGGGACTTGGCATCTTCTTCTCTACTGTAGCTGCCCAACAATACTGGTAGGTTAGGCTGAAAGTGAACAAGCCTCCGTTCTGTCCTCCCAACAACACTGCAAAGTAGGTTAGGCTGGGAGAGTGCAGTGGGCCAGCATCTTCCCACAGAAGAATCAGACTTGGAGCCTGGGTTTCCCAGATCCTAGGCCCATGCTCTGAACACAATATATATGAGAGAGAGAGAGATATGCAGACACAGAAACACACGAGCACACATATACAGACAGAAACTAAAGGCGAGACAAAAGAGACGTTGCCCTAGTCCAGGGGTGGCCAAACTTGCTTAACGTAAGAGCCACACAGAATAAACATCAGATGTTTAAGAGCCACAAGACATGAACAAATATCACACACACACGTTTGTATTGAAAAAAAATACGCACATTTGCTTTTTGTTAACATTAAACTAGACTGCCAAAAGTAAAAACAAAAGGGTGAAAAGCAGACACTGAAAACGATACTTACTTGTCCAATGATATTCGTTTGCTAATTATATTTGTGTGTCTAAGGGAGAGAGATGGAAGGAAAGAATAAAAGAGGTGGAAAGGAAGAGAGAAGGAGAGAGGGAAACAAAGAAAGCAAATAGATGGGGGAGGGATGAAGGAAGAGAGACAGAAGGAAAAAGAGAGAGAGCAAAGAGATGGGGAACCTCCCGGGAGCCACACAATATGTGTGAAGGAGACACACGTGGGCCCAGAGCCAAAGTTTGGCCACCCTTGCCTTAGTCACACAACAGGATGGCTTTGTTTTATTATAGGGTTATCAGAGGGTTGACCCTGAGGAGGGCAGGGTTTGGGAAATGGAGGGACCTCAGCATCATATAATGCCATAGAGTCCACCCTCCAAAGCATCCATTTTCTCCAGAGGAACTGATCTTGGGTCATCTGGAGATCAGTTGTAATGGCAGGAGATCCCCAGTTGCCACCTGGAGGATGGTAACACACATGAAGCTGCCTTGTATTGAATCAGACCATCGGTCCATCAAGGTCAGTCTTGTCTACTCAGACTGGCAGCAGCTCTCCAGGATCTCAGGCAGAGGGCTTTCACATCACCTACTGCCAGGTCTTTTAACTGGAGATGCCGGGGATTGAACCTGGGACCTTCCGTATGGAAAACAGAGGGGTTTGCACTGAGCCGTGCCCCTCCCATTTACTACTGAACCGCAGATCATGCCTAGCATCTCTCCAGCTTTCTGACAGTCTTAAAATTTTACACCATCCTTTTTTAAAAGATTAAACCTTACACCACTTCTTTTTTTTTTAAAGAGAGAGATTAAAACTGAAATTTAAGAAACAGCAAAAGAGGTGGAAGGCGACAGTCCCAGAAAGTTGTCACAATGGAGGCCGGCTTTTATTTGTATTTCTGGAGACCAGGTGAAATCCAGTTGCCAAGGTCATCCGTGGAGTCACCAGGTGGTGTATTTAATTTAAAAGGAGTGTTAACCTTGTTTACACAAAATAACACCAATCTGCCCGGCGCGCAGTAAATCCGTTGTCATTAAACAGCAGGGAGTCTGCTTTCTCCTGGCAGCCTGCCCACGGGGCGGCATGAACTCAGCTGGCACCAGGGAACGATGGGCTCTCGCTCGCCGGCTCGCGTTCTGGGCCTCGCCACCCTGGCAGAGGCCTCCATGGCGAATGCTTGCAGTCTTCCCTCCGTGCCCTCCAGTTGACTCTTTACATTCTTGTCAAATATATTTAGACTGAGAGGTGTCCACTTGAAGGGAAACATTTGTTAATCACTTAAAATGCGAGGGTCTGGCTGCCCTCCAAGTTTACATTTTAGAAATGTGCCGTGGCTCTTGCGAGCTCGGCAAGGAGCGGCTGACCCTCCCCTCCCCTATTCCTGTGCCAAAAAAAACCCTGGATATCTATATACAAGGGGAGAAAAAAAAGATCTGGAGAGCTTTTATTTTTTTCACAGTGTCCTCCTACAGTGTCATCATGGTGTCCATTTGTTCACAGACCTGGACTGAAAACAGCCTAGATTGTAACACAAATATTAGGTTCTCGACTCCAGGTTGGGAAATTCCTGGAGATTTGGGGAAGGAACTTGGGAAGCAGGGAGTTTGAGGAGGGGGGAGGGAGCTTGGCAGGGGTGGAATGCCAAAGAGTCCGCCCTACAAAGCAGCCATTTTCTCCAGGGGGACTACTGTTTTTCACCTGGAGAACAATTGTAATTCCAGGGGACCTCCAGACCCCACCTGGAGGCTGACAACTGTACGATATATCATAAGGTCACAAGCAATGTTCCCTCTAAGCTGCGGAGTCCTGTGAGCAAAAATCCTACTTGGTGAGCTCCTGGCATTAAAGTTGTGAGTGAGCCATTTGGCTGCTGCATACATTACTTTGCTCTGGAGCCATCCTTCCTGAGCTAAGACAAAAATGTGTGAGCCGGAGGCTAAAAAACTGTGAGCTAGCTCACACTAACTCAGCTTAGAGGGAACACTGGTCACAAGTAGGTGAAACAGCCAGTTTAAGAGCTGCCGCCATTTTGTTTCTCAGCATTCTGGAACCTGAAGTTGGGTGCCTGTGAACAAATGTGGAAAAGTGGTGGGTTCCCCCTCCCCCTGCTTTTAAAAAATGGGCTAAGGGGACAGTGCACCTAATTGTATACCACTTGCCTTTCTTTTGGGATGGAAATGTTGGCTGTAAAGTCAACTTAGAGCAAAGACACCCAGCAAAATGGCCCCAATCTAAGGCTGCCAACCCCCCACCCTGAATTCCCATTATCCACCACAGCTTAGGGGAAAATGAAAAGAAGGAGGAAGAGGAAGAGATTGGATTTATACCCCACCCTTTCTCAGAGCAGTTTACAGTCTCATTTCGCTTCCTCTCCCCACAACAGACACCCTGTGAGGTGGGGGGGGGGGAGCTGTGAGAGCTCTTTCAAGAACTGCCCTTGAGAGAACAGCTCCGAAACAACTTATGGCTGACCCGAGGTCACACCAGCAGCTGCATGTGGAAGAGTGAGGAATCAAAACCGGTTCTCCCAGATTAGAGTCTGCACTCCTAACCACTACCCCAA
Source organism: Lepidodactylus listeri (assembly GCA_029233225.1). Classification (NCBI taxonomy): domain Eukaryota; kingdom Metazoa; phylum Chordata; class Lepidosauria; order Squamata; family Gekkonidae; genus Lepidodactylus; species Lepidodactylus listeri. The sequence goes on from JARCFY010000021.1 coordinate 10,029,787, forward strand.
GCATGATGATTTGATGTCACTTACAGGGGAAAGGAACAAAAGCAGGAGCTCTAGGAATCATTGGAAACTCTGTGGCATCATAGTGAAATGTGCTTTAAATTTTTACAGTGCATTCTCTACAGGACACCTCGGTATAGATGGCTAAGTTATGAGTGACCAGGAATGCATACAAAGAGTATAAATAGTTCAGCTGTACCCCCCCCCGCCCAATTTGCATATTTCAATTCTTATAGTCAGTCAAGCAAGGAAACGTTTGGTTGGACCTATAAAATGTCAGCCAGGGCGGCTTCTACTTGGTCTCATGTCTCTGTCGTTGTTTCCAAATGGCAGTGGCCTCCTTTCGATTGTCCCCTTTCCAGGATTCCCCCATGCCCAGTGTGTTCTTTCACTAAACTGGCATGTTTTGATCTTCTCGACCAGAATGTAGACCAAATACCTTAGCACACCATCTGGACAGGAAGATCTGCCGGTCAAAGGTCCCCACCCACATTGGTGCCATTTTCCTTCCACATCCTTTGACAGCCACCATTTTCCCTGCTGTGCCACCAGAATAAAAAAATGGAGGGCCTTAAAAATAACCCAAAACCTGATAGCTATAATTTTACATGCATACACAGACAAGGGGAGGACTCGCAAAGACTTGCTAGTGGCATCTAATTTCCCTTTCATCCTTCTCTATTTCCTCTTTCCCTTTCCTGAACGAACCTATAGCCCCTCCCCTTTCCCTGCTTCCTTCTCTCATTTCTACCAACACCCATCAACCTATCTTTAACTGTCCTCTTGTCTTTAGCTTTCCCTCCTTCCCTCCCCTTGGCAACCGAACCTCAGGAAAATCCCGGTCTAGTTGTTCAGTGCTATCTGAGCTAGGCTCAGTAGTACGGTGGGGAACACAGGAGGGCTTTCCCTCCCCCTGGTAGTCTCTCCCTGGAAGAACTATGGTCCAGTTGTGTGGCGCCAGTTGCTGAGCCAGGCCAGGTCCAGTTGCATAGTGGTGGCTGAGCTGGGCCCTATTGTGTGGTGGGGAACCTGCAATGACTTGCAGGGGGCACCTCACTTTTCCCGTATCCCTCTCCCCAGAATATATCCTCTTTCCTTCCTCCTAACAACTCCCATATCCTCCCTTTCCCCTGCTTCCTACTCCCCTGCCCACCCACACCTCTCTTCTTTTTATCTTCAGCTATATTTATTTAGAAGAAGAAGAAGGAGATTGAATTTATACCCCACCCTTCACTTAGGAGTCCCAGAGCGGCTTACAAACTCCTTTCCCTTCCCTTCCCCACCACAGACACCCTGTGAGGTAGGTGGGGCTGAGGGAGCTCTGACAGAAACTGCTCTTTTTCAAGAACAGCTGTGCCAGAACTATGGTCCTCCAGCAGGTGCAAGTGGAGGAGTGGGGAATCAAACCCGCTTCTCCCAAATTAGAGTCCATGCACTTAACCACCACACCAAACTGGCTTTATTTCATTTATACCCTGCATTTCGCCTCAACAGTGAGCAAAGCAGTTTACAACACTTTCCTCTCATCCATTTTACCTTCACAACAACCCTGTAAGGTAACCTAAGCAGATAGTGTGTGACTGGCCCACAGTTACCCAGTGAGTTTCCACAGCATCTTTCAAGATGCAAATCTGAGTCTTCCAGGTCCTAACTTGAAACTGTAACTACTGTACCACAATGTCTTTTGTGAGGTGGCTAGGTGAGTCTTGGAAGTCATGTAGTATTGAGTTACGTGTTCTTTGCTGCTGGGCCTGGCCCCAATGAGTCCTCCCTCAGCGGCCTGGAAAGGGCCACCCTCCCAATCCTTTTACTGCCAGAAACCAAGGCTCAAAGGCGGGAAATACTTAGTGGTAGCATAGCAATGACCACTAATGGCCTTTACTTCTTAAAGCTACAGGTGTTGCTTCTATTAATTTGAGGGGTTTTAATCCCCCCAGTCTGTGTGTGTTATAGATTTCAGATTTTTCTGAAAATCTAGGGATTTCCCCCCCCTGATTTGTAAAAAAGATCTGTCTTGTCTGTTCATGGCTCCAGTCTTTGTTTTTGTTTTGTTTTTTTTATCCTCAGATCAGGCCATGTTGAGAATATTATTAAGGGGTAAGCAAGCATATATTACCAAGGGACCAAAGTTTGAGTCCAGTGGCACCTCACAGGGTGTCTGTTGTGGGGAGGGGAAGGGAAAGGAGATTGTAAGCCACTCTGAGACTCCTTCAGGTTCTGAAGGGTGGGGTATAAATCCAATTTCCTCCTCCTCCTCCTCTTCTTCTAGACTAGGTAAAGGTAAAGGTTTCCCTTACTCGAAAGCCAGTCGACTACAACTCTAGGGATGCGGTACTCATCTCTGTTTTCAAGCCGAAGAGCTAGCACTGTCCAAAGATGTTTCCGTGGTCATGTGGCTGGCATGACTAGATGCCGAGGCACATGGAACAGCATTACCTTCCCAGCTAAGTGTTACCTTCCCAGCGTTACCTTCCCAGCTATTTATCTACTTGTAATTTCTTGCTTTCAAACTGCTAGGTTGGCAGGAGCTGGGGCCAGAGACGGGAGCTCACTCCGTCATGCGGCACTCGGGTCTCGAACTGCTGAACTACCAACCTTCTGGTCTGCAGTTCAGTGTCTTAACCACTTGAGCCACTGCTTTCGTGCAAGTGTGCAAACGATTAAATCCAGAATTAAACTTGGCTGGTCTTAAAGGTACCACTGGACTCAAACTTTCTTCTGTTGCTTCTGACCAAAATGGCTACCCACGTGAATATATTATCAAGCTTAGTCCTCTCACCTGTGTGGCGTAGAACTGGGGGAGCCCGGTCTGAACTCCTACGTTGCCATGGAAACCCACCTGGTGATCTCAGGCCTGCCACTCTGTCAGCCAAACCAACCTCACAGGTTTGTTGTAAGGATGTAATGAGGCGGAGAGGGCAATGGTGTAAGCTGCTTTGAAGCCCTGCTGGTGAGAAAGTCAGGGCAGAAATATAGTAAAATATATATATATATATATTTTGGAGCAGGAAAAAGAAATTTTAAAAAAGGAAGAACTATGCCAGTGAACAGACTGAAGAATCCTCCCTTTTCATTTCTTCTTCGTCTTGAATCTTCTGCCTTTTGCTGAAAAGGATGTAAAAAACATTGCAGAATTATCTCCCGAGGCGATTCCCACCCCCATCAAGCACATTTCTCCCCTTAGAGCAATAAACAGATTGAAGTTAAATTCCTCCTGACCAAGGCAGTAGTTTTGACATTTCAGTTGTTTACAGGCGGCTGTCTTTATTAATGATGGGTTTGATAAGTCAAGAGAGGTGGCAGGGAATGGGGCAGGGGGGAATCCGCTGTGCTCAAGAATGCCTGCTGTCTTCTTCTTTTCTTTCCCTTTTTTTTTTGGGGGGGGGGGGAAGGCATCCAGTTAAACATTTTTGCAAACTTTAAGATTTGTCTGGAGCGGGGGGGTGGGGTGGGGGGGAGAGAAAGCAGCCTTGGCTTACCACAATCCAAGCAGTTAAAGCATTTAAATCGCTGTAGAGGATTGGACTGAAAGATCATCAGTAGCCAAAACAGAATTCCAGAAGGAGTGTAATAATTTGTGGAATGTCTTCAAGATGACTCTGTAACCATCATCACTGAGGCAGTGTGAGATTCCCAAGGTCTTTATAATGAAATTAAAGGAAGGGGGGGAGAAGCTGCAATGGTCTGCTACAGAAGAGCTGGATTCGGGTCCAGTGGCACCTAAGGTGCTACTGAACTCAAATCTAGCCCTTTAAGGAATCAAATAGCACTCTAGTAATTCTCCCTGCATGACTCAGGCTAGCGCAGTCTTGACAGATCTGGGAAGCTAAACTGGGTCGGCCCAGGTTATTACTTGGATGGGAGACCACCAGGGCTCATTTCGTAGCAGGAGCTCCTTTGCATATTAGGCCACACACCCCTGATGTAGCCAATCCTCCAAGAGCTTACAGAGCTCTTCTTACAGGGGCCACTGTAAGCTCTTGGAGGATTGGCTATGTCAGGGGTGTGTGGCCTAATATGCAAAGGAGCTCCTGCTACGAAATGAGCCCTGGAGATCACCGAGGAAGTCTGGGGTTACAGAGGCAGGCAGAGGCAGAGGCAGGCAATGGCAAACCCACCTCTGTTTGGCTGTGGTCGGGTGTGCCATTTGGGGCAGAGGGGAAGCAATCCTATTTCTCCTGACGGAATTTGACACGGAGTCACACGAACACACATCCTGTTTCGCTGCAGGCTCAGCCCATCACTGCACGATCAGATGGCACATTCAGGTGAGTGAGGGGGTTGCCTTTTTGTGCATGTGCACACAAATTAGGAATCGAACCCCACCCCCCACCCCGGTGCAAAGAGTTTTCCAGGGACCGATGATGCAGTTATGTACATAATGCCAGGGCTCATTTCGTAGCAGGAGCTCCTTTGCATATTAGGCCACACACCCCTAATGTAGCCTCTTCTTACAGGCGCTACTGTAACCTCTTGGAGGATTGGCTACATCAGAGGGGTGTGGCCTAATATGCCGAGGAGCTCCTGCTACGAAATGAGCCCTGCATAACGCTAAGCAGAGAAAAAATGGTGGAGTCGGGATGGACTGAGCAGTCCATCCTGATGACCTGAGTGCATCCTTGAGTGATCAGACGAGGGAAAATCCCTCTGTGGCCTGTCAGCAAGTGTTAGGACCAGACTCCCCCCAGTGTCTTTTAGCTCCATTTTTCTGGCAGGTCAGGACAGGGTGCAGACGACTGAGGGACCTTCCCCAGATGTTGCCATCTGATCGTGCCCTTTAGGCATTTGCAGCTAAGTCACATCTAAAGGCACATCTGACTGCAGCCTCTGTCTGTTTCTCCTTAACCTTCCTTTTCAGCTGGATGAAAATGGGGAAGGGCAGATGTGGCAGTCTCTCATGAGTGTACCATTCCTTCAGAATCTCTGTCACAGTATGGGTACCCTGGTGATGCACCTGGCCAAGAAGAGGATGCTCTGTTTGAGAGCCTTCCCTTCAAGCTAGATGTTGCTAACCTTATCCTTCCTTCTGTCCTTATAACAGTAACAAATAAAATCAAGGTCTCTAAAACATTTTATATTGTTTATTTAATGCCAGCTTGGACACACATTTATATACAACACACATTGCTTGTTCTCAATAATGACAACCACGCATAGAAATCTCTGTATTTGTTCCATCTTATTTTTTTTTAAAGACCTGTGGCTACAGTAATGGGCTTCAAATTTGAAATAAAACTACTGAAAAGGGAAAAAAAACTTCCTTTTGTTAGTAAAAAAGAAAGAAAGAAAGCCATTGCTTCTCCATAAACCGAGCACATTTTATGCAAGAAGGGCAGTTGCGGTAAACACACACAAATTTAAACGGGTATTGATGAAAAGGAGCGGAGTTTTCCAAGGCGAGCATCGTTTGTTTATATGCCGAGCTGGCAAGGCCTTTGCAGATGGGAATCTTTTCAGAGTGGTGAGAATGAAAGGATAGCTGAGCTATGAGCCGGACACAATGTTCAATAGTGCATAGATTATGTATGAACATGTAGCATTTTAAAAAAATCACAGTGTCCTTAAGACAGGGGGAAGGTACAAGAAGCCACTGGTTCAAGTTGAGCCCACTGAAGGCCATATTATTTAATCAGTTCTCCCATCCAGTTGCCAACATCCAGGTGGTGTCTGGAAATCATCCAGAATTACAACTGCTCTCCACACTACAGAGATCAGCTCCCATGGAGAAAGGGGCTGCTTTCACTAGTGAACTGTATGGCATTATATCCTGCTGAAGTCCCACACCTCCCAAACCCCACCCTCCCCAAGTTCCACCCCTAAAATCTCCAGGAATTTCCCAACCCAGAGCTGGCAACTGTGTTCAGGTCCCACCCACAAATCTCCAGGAATTTCTTGTCCCAGAGGTGGCAGCCTTACATGGAATTCAGCTGCAAAAAGCAACTATGGGTATTGGGACGTTACAGATTTCACGCTGACTATGTTCGACTATCGAACAGGTATGAGCCAATGAACCAGTTGCTTGGTCTGTTTGTAAACTACCATGAGTCTGACTGAGAAAGGTGGGCTATACATGAAGTAAATACAATAAACAGCTCTGTAACCATTGTGCGTTTACATCGTTTGTCCATGGTGAAATCTGTAAAAATGCAGGGGGAAATCGTAGGAAATATATTATCAAAATGCCCCTGTCTCTCAGAGGCCCCTAACAAGAAAATAAGTTGCCAAAAGGGACATATTTGTGTGTGGACACTTAATAAGTTTAAAGGTTAAACTCAGAGCTAATGTTGAAACGTTCCAATGTGCCCATCAGTGGGAACGCATGTTAGCCGAATTGCTTTAATTTAAGTTTAGCAATTGGCGAAATACACGGGTTCTTGCCAACTATAACAGGGTCCCACCCCTCCCGGGAGTTCTCAAGGAAAGAGGCACATGAGGCAGATAGCAAGTTCAATGCCGTTTACTGGATAATGTTATTCAAGCACACCAAAAACATAATCACACACACAATCACACAGGCCTAAGGAAATAAAGCTAGAAAATAGCATGTTTGCATGAGCAGGATTTCGATGGGAGGCGATACGTTACCTTCCTGAAGAGGAGTTGTCCGACCGAAGGAAGAATTGGATGGGGAAGGAAAATATAGAAAAATATGGGACACGTGGCTCGAACCTGCAAGACTACGTGGCTCTCTCTGTTCCGGAATTCAGAGATTCAAAGATGGAGGCAAGGGTATGGGTATAGCAAGCTGGGCATAAGGGGTAGCAAAGTAGATAGGGGACGATGGTTCAAGAGACCGATTGCCTCTGTGCAAGGTCTTTTATTAGGTGGTCTTGGGATGGGCTGCGCAGACCACATCCCACTAACACACCTACTAGGCAGTCTGTCCCTTTCTGGCCCTACCATAGGTTAAAGGTGAACAAAAGGAGGAGGGCCAAGGAGTGGACAATATTGCAGAAACTATGATCTCACCAGGAACTGACACTTTGGGCGAGGTCCGATGACTCACCGGGGCCACTGCATTGTCTGTTAATGGCCTTGGCCAACTGGGTGATGGCCCGACCATCAGTTACCAGGCAACCACGTTAGCATAATCCGTTCAGGTATGTTGGAGGGGGCAGGGGTTGACCAGCATGGTGTGACAGAAAGAAACCTTATGGCAGAAGGAGTCTTTGTCTCTGTCTTTGTGAACTATCGAGGGTGCCAGTCTCCTGGCATGGACTGGAGCTTTCCCCTGCAACCCAAGTTCAAGCTTATGAATATCAAAACCCATAAGAGCACTTCAAGTGCCTTGCTGGCCAACACGCAGTGATTTAAAAACGTTGCAAAGAACAGTGGAACAAACTGAGAGGCCAGTGGCACCTTTAAGACCAACACAGGTTTATTCAAGGTATGAGCTTTCGTGTGCATGCAAACTTTTTCAAATACATTGGAATGGTGGGTAAGATTCAGACTTACAGACAGGGGCCGAACCTCAAATTAACATGCAACATGATGAAGATGTGCAAAGACAAAACTTAAATAACAAGCTAAGGTTATAATGACAACCGTTGTAAAGCAATAAATATGTCAAAATAGCAGATAAATGTGTAGAAGTATCTTTTCTGATGGTGGGAAGTCAACTGATATTCTCCATTCTCTCCTCTTAGGCATGGAGGTCACTTAACAGGTTTTTTTCCTTTCCTTTTATTTTTTGAGGTGGATGCAGCAAAGCATCCCAATATTCCTTGCATTACATTAAGTATTCTAATATACTATTCTGAAAAAAAGAAATACACTAAAATACATAGGATGTATTGTCCTTCTTGTTGAGAATACATATGTGAGGACTGATAGTGCTCAGCCAAGATGACTCATTGGCACATCCACATTTAGAGGCAATGCTGATAACCACCAGTAGGAGGCGCAACCACAGGGGTAAACCATGATCTCATTGTACCCTCCGGGGCGTCTCTCTGGCCACTGGGTGAAACAGGATGCTGGACTAGATGGAGCTTTGGTCTGATCCAGTAGGTAGGGTTGCCAATCTCCAGATGGGGGCTGGGGTTCTCCTGGAGTTACAACTGATCTCCAGATAACAGGGACCACTTCCCCTGGAAAAAATGACAGCTTGGGAAGGATGACTGGAGGGCACCACATCACGGCTGGGCTCCGTCCCCTCTAGGTTTGCCATCTGAGTTGGGAAATTTTTGGTGGTTTGGGGTGGAGCTTGTGGAGGGTGGGTTTGGAGGAGGGAAAGGACCTCAGTGGGGTATAATGCTCTGCAGGCCACTCTCCAAAGTGGCCATTTTCTCCAGGGGAAACTGATCCCTGTCATTTTGAGATCGGCTGTAATTCCTGGAGATCTCCGGCTCCCACCTGGAGGTTAGCAACCTTACTTCCCTCTAAAACTCCACGACCTCCAGGGATTTCCCAAGCCAGAGCCCGTAGCCCTACCAGCAGGGGGCGTTCTTATAGGTATCACATTTGTTTGTTTGTTTATTCATTAGACTTCTTTAGCCGTCGTTCATCCGAAGGGTCTCATGGCGCCTTACAACCTTAAAACCAACAAATTAAAAACAACAACAACGCAACAACGTAAAAACAAGTTACACGTATTAAATATTAACATTAAAACATTTAAACACACGGCTATCACCATTCCGCTATTAAAACAGCTCAAACATGTGGTTACCCGTGTTCCCTCTAAGCTGAGTTAGTGTGAGCTAGCTCACAGTTCTTTTAGCCTCCAGTTCACACATTTTTGTCTTAGCTCAGGAAGGATGACTCCAGAGCAAACTAATTTATATAGTAGCCTTATCACTCGCTCACAACTTTAATGGCAGTAGCTCACAGAGTAGAATTTTTGCTCACAAGATTCCACAACTTAGAGGGAAAATTTACCTTCCATTGTGTTCCAACCGGCAGTCGCCCACGCGGTGAGGAACATACACATGGCCGTGCAAAGCGCCAGAGCTTCACACATGAACACAATAGACCGAGAGGATCCTGGCAAGGACCTGTAGAGGGAGCCGGATCCGTAAAGGAACCTATGGAAAGGTTAACAATGTAAATAGACCTGTCACAGGTGCTGGGGTTTGCAGGGGTGTGGTTTGGAACGGGAATATAATCCCTGGGTCCTACTTTTCTAGTCTTGTTCTGACCTCTCTAATGAAATATGAGCTGTTATCACTCAACACATCTCTGGACCCAATACTTTTCACCCTCCAAAGGCCAACCTAAACAATTCAGCTTTGCATGCCCTGTGGGGACTGGTGTCATCCAAGACTGCATTCCACAGGGCAGGGGCCACAGCTGAGAAGGCCCTTTCCCTGGTGACAGCTAACTGAATCACCCTGGGGGCAGGTACCTGCAAGAGGCCCCTAGACGATGACCGAAGGGAGCCCGGGGGGTTGTAATAGAAGAGGCAGTCCTGTAGGTAGGGCTATTTTGGTGCAGGAACGCACAGGAATGGAGTTGCGGCTGGCCTCTGAGTTGGCCACACCTACAGCCTCCCTCCCTTGGGTTCCCCTGGTGCCTCGCAAGCTGCGGGGCCCCTGGGGAAGCCAATCTGATCCAGGGAGGGAAGATAGTTTAAACTGCCTCCCCTCCTCAGGTTCCTCAGGCACCCCGCCGATCCAGAAACTGCCTTCCTTCCCTTGGGTTCCCAATGCAAGCCGCGAGGCACCTGGGGAAGCCGATCCTGGGAAGGAGCTGTGCTGTCAGGGGTGTGGCCTAATATGCTAATGTATTTCTGCTGTTGGGGGTGGCCTATTATGCTAATGAGTTCCTGCTGTTGTCCATAGGTATGCGGGTCCCAGACTGTTAAGTAGGGCTGCCAAGTCCCCCGGTAGGGCGGGGGAAACACCGATTTTTAGTGCTTTCCCCCGCTTTTTCCAAGTTGGCCACCGGGGGGACAAAATGGCTACCTTAAAAGGGAAATGTCTGCAGAGAGCCTGCCCTGCAGTAAAAAGCCTCACCAGACATTTCCCCTTTAAGAAGTCAGCAAGAGAGCTTCCACAGCAAGAGAGGTCCGCCCAGAGATTAAGGAGGGACTGAAGGAGCTGCTTTTGCATGTGGCTGGCAAGGTAAGTTTCTCTTCCAGCTCCTTTCCTTCTCTCTCCCTCTTTCTTTTTTCTGTCTGTCTGTCTGTCTGTCTGTCTCTCTCTCTCTGTCCCCATCCAGCAGAGGTCTATCAGTGGCTATTATAACCGCAAGGTCTAAATGGAAGTAAGTGCCTCTGCCAGTTTTTTTTCCTTCTCTCTCTCCCTCTTTCTTTTTTCTGTCTGTCTGTCTGTCTGTCTCTCTCTGTCCCCATCTGATAGCAGAGGTCTATCAGTGGCTATTATAGCCACAAGGTCTAAATGGAACACTTTGTCTGGGGCAGTGATGCTCTGCATTCTTGGTGCTTGGGGGGCAACAGTGGGAGGGCTTCTGGAGTTCTGGCCCCGCTGCTGGACCTCCTGAGGGCACCTGGTATTTTTGGCCACTGTTGTGACACAGAGTGTTGTACTGGATGGGCTGTACTGGATGGGCCGATCCACTGTGGCTTCTCTCCTGTTCTTATGATATGAAAATCATATTTAGCACTTGTGTAGCACTTAGTGCTTCATATTCTGCCGAGATGAGGAAGGATTCAGTAGGGCCGTTGCTCAGTGATAGAGCATCTGCTTGACATGCAGGAGGTATCAGCTTCTTCAGCTAAAAAAGGATCAGGTAATAGGTGACATTAAAGATCTCAGCCTGAGACCCTGGAGAGCTACTACCAGTCTGAGTAGTCAATACTGACCTTGATGGACCAATGGCCTGATTCAGTACTAGGAAACTTCATGAGTTCATGTGGAAGCATGTGGAAGCAACATCACAGGATGTGACATCACAAAATGATGTCACTTCCTTTCTCCTGGCTCCACCCCCAAAGTCTCCTGGCTCCACCCCCAAAGTCCCCAGATATTTCCCAAGTTGGACTTGGCAGCCCTACTGTTAAGGGTTTTAAACAACGAAAGTGTGCTTGGATCAGACGTTTGCTCAAATGCTCGTTCTCAGAGGGCTCGACAGCTCCATGTATTTTCAGCCCGGCCAGCAGAAGTTGACCGAAATGAAAGGTTCGGCTAGGTTGGAGCAGACGCAAATGTCCCCCCCTCCCCCCCCAACTGGAAGGCTGTACAACTGTCTGCGTAATAGTATGTAAAATAGAAGCTGCTCCGCTGTCTCCTTGGCTCGGCAAATGGGATTCATATTTATGTGGCTCCCCTCCATTTGTTTGGCATTTTACAATGTTTTAAAAGCCTGCTGATCTGTCGGAGACTGCTTTTTAAATGGGTTAATGCGAGTGGAACCGGAATGCATTATCTCCGTCATCTTTACTGCCTTCTGGTGCTCGGGAATTCCTGGGATGATCTCCCTCCCGTAGTTTTTTTGTTTTTTTAAATGAACCTCTGAGTCGGAGAAGGCTTGGGCCATTGAACACATCTATCTGGGTCCCCCCCCCCCCTTGGTGAGTTGTGACTCAGAACGGCAAAACCTCCCGATCCAGGTGAAGAGGAACTGTATTTAAAGAGAAGCCCGAATGGGTTCTCCGTCAGCTTCCTCCCTTTGCCCATAGTCTGCACTGCAGATGTATGCCTCAGCAAACTGGATATGGTTGTGATTCATATGGACTCCCTGCTATGTTTATTTTTTCCAAGTGCCATATGTACACACATCTCTTCCTTCCTATGTTCACATTCGCCTTTTCACATTTTTAAAAGGAGAGGCATTAAAAATAGTTGCAGACAGGGGTCATTTCGTAGAAAAAGAGGTGCAGGAGCTCATTAGCATAAGTCATTTGCATAACTCATTTGCACATGCCACGCCCCCTAACATACCGGAAGTGTGTCAGAAGGCAACACCCACCCCTCAGGCTCCACTCCACAGGTGAGTGAAACTTACCTGTTCTTCCTCCATTCCCTTCCCCATCTAATACTTTCTGCAATAAAAATAAGCGTCAAGAACACACCCACATTCTCTTCCTGCTCCCTTGAAACCACAAGGTTTCAAGTAGACTTGAGATACCCAGGACATGTGCACCACCCATCCCTTTCCCTTCCCTTCCCCTCCCCACAACAAGACACCCTGTGAGGTAGGTGGGGCTGAGAGAGGTCTTTTGAAAACTGCTCATGAGAGAACACCTCTGAGAGACCTTGTGACTGGCCCAAGGTCACACCAGCAGCAGCATGTGTAGGAGTGGGGAATCAAACCTGGTTCTCCCAGATTAGAGTCCGACTCCTGACCACTACACCAAACTGATGGGGTGGAAGCTGCTGAAGGGTTGGTGAAATTTCTCCAGTACTTATGTGCCATGTGCCCAGATCAAAAATGGTATACTTAGAAAATTTATATGCCACCTTGAGCAAGTCTCTGGAAAAGCAGCACACAGTCATAAAAGGAACAATGATAAAATTATCAATATTAAAACAAAACATTAAAAACAATAAAGACCCTAGCAGGGCTTTCCCCGGGGCACTGCACCTCTGCACTGCTCAGGGAAGCTAAGGAGGGGGCGGGGCTTGGTCATGTGCCCGCCCCCTGGGCTCCTCACTCCCAGAGCTGCGCTCCTGTGCGCTCCCGCTCCAACGGACCCCTGGTTGCAGAAGAGTTTGGGGTTATGATGTCACGGCATGCAAGCCAATCAGTGCTGCACACATGTTCGCCATCCCTCTTTCTTTTATTTTTTTTTAGAGGAAGTTATAAAAGTACTTTGGGGATGGGGGGAGGGTTGTGACGACACAGCATTCGAGACAATCAGCCTCCCCCTACCCTGTTCATCATTCAGCGTCTAATGCTCCCTCTAAGCTGTGGACTCTTGTGAGCAAAAATTCTATTTTGTGAGCTACTGGCCTGAAAGTACTGTAACACTTTGATTATATAATCTATCGTAAGTATATGTTGCGATTGCTCATTTCTATTGTGGTTGTACTGCTATTGCAACCGCAGGATACATCGTTGTTACTAAGTAAATGAAAGTGGATTTTGCTATTTCACACAGTAAAATCCAGTTGCAAAGTGCATCGGAAATGGATTGAAAGTTCATTATTTAGTGTGTGTGAAAGTATTGTATCAAGGTTGTCCTAACAGACAGGAACACGTTAATCTGTCGTTACGGGCAATAGTTGGTCACATCGACTGATTTTCTTTTTTTTACCAGTTAGACAATTTGAAATCATTTTCTTCCTGATATTGAAACTTTTTTCTAGTGTGGTGCCATAGCACTAACAGAATGTCTCAGACTTTCCCCATCAAGGGGTGGAGGGGGTAGGGTTGCCAGCCTCCAGGTGGTGCCTGGAGATCTCCCAGAATTACAACTGAACTCCAGGAAACAAAGATCAGTTCCTCAGGAGAAAATGGCTGCTTTGGAGGGTTAACTCTACAGCATACCACTCCAAGCTGCCCTCTTTCCCCAAGCCCCACCCTGCCAAGGCTCCCCCCCCACAACTCTAGGAATTTCCCAACCCAGAGTTGCCAATCGCAAGGGAGGGGTTTGCCTGAGCCACTAAAAACGTTGATATGTCAGACCAGCTAACATTTCTCATTTCCACCCTATGTTTGAGGACACAGATTTAAGAGAAACAGCCAGGTATAGGAGGCATGCACACTCAACATCATTCAGAAACATTATTATTGTTATTATCAGGGGTCATTTTGTAGAAAAAGAGGTGCAGGAGCTAATTAGCACAACTCATTTGCATAACTCATTTGCATATGCCACACCCCCTAACATACCAAAAGTGTGTCAGAAGGAAACACGCACCCCTCAGGCTCCACTCCACAGGTGAGGGAAACTGACCTGCTCTTCCTCCATTCCCTTCCCCATCCAATACTTTGTGCAATAAAAAGAAGCGTCAACAACACACCCTCATTCTCTTCCTGCTCCCTTGAAACCACCAGGTTTCAAGTAGACTTGAGATACCCAGGACATGTGCACCACCCATCCCTTCCCCTCCCCACAACAAGACACCCTGTGAGGTAGGTGAGGCTGAGAGAGGTCTTTTGAGAACTGCTCGTGAGAGAACAGCTTGGAGAGAACTTGTGACTCGCCCAAGGTCACACCAGCAGCTGCATGTGGAGGAGTGGGGAATCAAACCCGGTTCTCCCAGATTAGAGTCCAACTCCTGACCACTACACCAAACTGATGGGGTGGAAGCTGCTGACGGGTTGGTGAAATTTCTCCAGTACTTAGAAAACTTATATGCCACCTTGAGCAAGTCTCTGGAAAAGCAGCACACAGTCGTAAAAGGAACAATGATAAAATTATCAGTATTAAAACAAAACATTAAAAACAATAAAGACCCTCGCAGGGCTTTCCCCGGGGCGCTGCGCCTCTGCACTGCTCGGGGAAGCCGAGGAGGGGGCGGGGCTTGGACATGTGCCCGCCCCCTGGGCTCCTCACTCCCGGAGCTGCGCTCCTGTGCGCTCCCGCTCCCCTGGTTATTATTATTTTATTGATTTTTACCCCACCTATTCCGGCCGAGGCTGGCTCTGGGCGGCTCCCAACAAGATAAAACTTTCAATACATAAAAACATACATCATGTTTAAAGCAATGTTAAAACAACAATGTTAAAGTGCTAGCGGCTCAATATTCACACTGTATCTTTGGTCCACTTCAGTTGTGAGGGGAAAAGGGGGGGACTAGGCTGGCAGTAGTCACAGGGACCTATGGGGCAGGCTACCACCCTAGATGTCAGTTGATACTAGAAACACCCTCACTGGTCAAACTACAGAGGTGGTGGTGGTGATAGTGGTAGTTGTGGCGGCTCCAAAGGCCTGGTAGAAAAGCTCCGTTTTACAGGCCCTGCGGAACTCTAAGGCTGCGGTCACACGGCCCCTTTAAATCCGGGAGGGCTCCCGGATTTAAAGGGGCCTCATGTCTACACATCCCAACCCCTGCGGCAGCAGCGGTGGCCGCGGCAGTGGCGGGAACGGCGGCGGAAGAGGTGGCCACTGAAGAGGTGGTGGTGGCGGGAACGGTGGCGGTGGCGGCGGAAGAGGCGGCCGCAGCAGCGGCAGAAGCAGCATTGGCGGTCAAGGACCCGCCAGCCGCCTGGTGAGTTTGGGGTTTTTTCGCCCCCTTTTACACTTGGCGCTTGAGTGGTCAAGCGCCCAAGTGTAAAAGGGGGGGGGGAAATGGCCGGTGGGACTATCTGGACAGCCCTGCTCTCGCAATGATTGCGAGAGAGGGCTGTCCAGATACCTCAAATGCGGGTTCCTCCCGCAACACCCGGAAAAACACTTGATTTTCCCGGGGTCGGAAAATGCGGGAGGAACCCGCATTTGAGCCCGCTTCGGCGTGGGACTTGGGGCAGGCCGTGTGGTCGGCCCCTTTAAATGCAGGAGGAAATAGCCCTTCCTCCCGCATTTAAGGGCCGCGTGACCGCAGCCTAAGAGGTCCCACAGGGCCCTGATCTCCTCTGGGAGCTCATTCCACCAAAATGGAGCTGCCACCGAAAAGGCCCTGGCCCTAGTTGTAGCCAGTCTGGCCCCCTTGGTGCCCAGGAGGACCAGTCAGTTCTGGGTCCCTGAACGCAGTGCTCTCTGGGGCATATATGGGGCAAGGCGGTCCCTCAGGTATGTCGGACCCTGGCCATAAAGGGCTTTAAAGGTGAGACCCAGCACCTTGAAGTGGATCTGGTATGCTATAGGGAGCCAGTGCAACGCCGAATTGAGAGTCCCATCACTAGCCTGGCCACGGCGTTTTGCACCAGCTGCAGCTTCCAGATTTGCGACAAGGGCAGCCCCATGTAGAGGGCATTACAGTAATCCGGTCTCAAGGTGACCATCGCATGGATCACTGTTGCCAAGTCGCTGCATTCGAGGAAGGGGGCCGACTGCCTTATCAGCCGAAGATGGTAAAAGGCCAACTTGGCAGTGGCTGCTACCTGGGCCTTCATTGTTAAGGAGGCATCCAGGGGCACCCTCAAGCTCCTAACCTCCGGCGCTGGCACCAAAGATGCCCCATCGAAGGTCGGGAGCAGGGTCCCTACCCCTGGACCACAGCAACTCAGGCACAGGACATCTGTCTTTGTCAGATTCAATTTCATCTGGCTCAGCCTAAGCCAACCAGCCACGGCCTGTAACGCCGGACCTAGGACTTCCAGTTTGGAGTCGGACCGGCCATCCAACAACGGATAGAGCTGGGTGTCATCTGCATACTGATGACGACCCAGTCCATACCTCCGAGCAATCTGGGCAAGAGGGCGCGTATAGATGTTAAAAAGCATCGGGAACAACATTGCCCCTTGCGGCGCTCCACATTCCAGTGGGTGTCTCTGGGACAGTTGATCCCCTAGCGCCACTCTTTGTCGCTGACCTTGGAGAAAGGAAACCAGCCACTGTAAGACCGGCCCCTGGATTCCAGTGTTGGCGAGGCGGTGGATCAGTAGCTGATGGTCGATCATGTCAAACATGGCTGACAGATCTAACAACAGCAGTATGGCCGATCCGCCCCACTCCAGATGCCTTTGGAGGTCATCCGTGAGGGCGACCAGTGCCGACTCTGTCCTGTGCCCAGGGCGAAAGCCAGACTGGAAGGGGTCTGAAATAGAAGTGTCATCCAGAAAGCTCTGTAACTGAAGTGCCACCACCCTCTCTATTATCTTGCCCAAATAGGGCAAGTTGGAAACCGGATGATAGTTGGTCAATTCGGCCGGGTCCAAAGATTTTTTTTTCAAGAGGGGGTGCACCACTGCCTCCTTAAGAGCCCCCAGGAACTGTCTCTCTAAGAGAGACTTGTTGGCAATCTCCTGTGTGGGTTCCCGTAGCCCCTCATGAACTGCCTTAATTAGCCGTGATGGGCATGGGTCCAAGAGGCATGTGGTGGGGCATACAGTCAAGAGCAATCTGTCAACTTCTTCCAGGCTGAGCGGGTCGAAATGTCTTGGAGAAATCTCCAACATCTTACCATCTTGGTTTTCTGGAAACAGTTATCCCCCCCCCCCCACTTTTATTTTCAACTGTATTCATTCACTTCTTTATTTGTTAATATATTTATACACACCCTATTTATACAAAGCAGCCATTTTATCCAGGGGAACTGAAGGGAAGTAGGACCGCCTCCCAATCCTGTTTGAGCACAGGTTACATATATGTACACACACGCGCACACACACACATATGTATGTTTTATACTCTGCCTTTTGTCTTGACCTGGATGGCCCAGGCTACCCCGATCTCATCAGATCTCAGAAGCTAAGCAGGGTCTGCCTTGGTTAGTACTTGGATGGGTGACCACCAAGGAATACCAGGGTCATGACACAGAGGCAGACAATGGCAAACCACCTCAGAGATGTCTCTTGCCTCAAAAACAAGTCTAGCTCACCACTCAGTGATGCATAATGCTAAAAGAGCTAGAACTTCTGGCTGCCAGACAATCTTAGGATCTCCTGGCTATACTACACACTATTTTGGCAAATAATGAAAGCAAGAATTAAATATCTTTGCAGGAAGCCAGCTTAGGTTATACATACCTTACTTATCTGGGTGTACCTCTTGCAGAGACACAACAGGCAGCCTCTTCTGCAAGCGAGCAGTTCTGCTCCATTGCAAACAAATGTGAGATCCACACATACTCAGTGCTAAGACTCAGCACAATTGCCATATTTTTCGCTCCATAAGACGCACCTGACCATAAGACGCACCTAGCTCTGCTCGGTGCCGTGGCTTGGGAAAGGTGAGGGGGGTTTAAGACGCACACACTTCCCCCCCCCACTTTTTTGGGGAGAAAAAGTGAGTCTTATGGAGCAAAAAATACGTTGCCGGTCTTCAATAGAGTCTGACCAGAGCAATGCATCACACTGAGAGATAGCAGACACCGTCCTCTACCGTTGGGTCACCTGAGTTCACAACCACATGGGACGATTCGGTTAGTCTGTTCCCACAGTCATTGTCTCATGATGCAACAATTCAGGAATGCCTAGCTTGGATACATTTTATGCACAGCCTCCTAAATGATTTCAGAAATGCAAACAAAATTCTTTTTTTTTTTTTAAAGGGACCCAAGAAAGAGGGAGGAAAAATCCTGGTTGCTTAATATTTACATATGAAGCAATTTAATCGGCAATACCAGATGAGCAGAGATCAAAGGACCGGTCGAGAATGGGCCTTTTTATAGCATCAAAGCCCTCCCGTGACATCACAATTGCCTTTTATGCTGAGGTACATAATTGCATATAATTGTCACTCTGAAAGATGTCGGGGGTTCCCCTCCCCCGCCCCTTCTGACTTGTATGGACCCAGTTCATAAACTCTTTAATGATTGTGTCCCTGTCAAGAAGGAAGCCCCGGCCTTTCAACTCTTCAGCTGCAGAAACCATCTGAAGGAACAGTTTCGTAATTAAAATGTGAAGTAGCAGAAGGCCAATTAGGAATGTGTTGTCCAGACTGGGAAAAGAAATAGACGTTTCAGTCTATCCTGGAGGCCGAGGGCTGGGCAAATGGCAACGTAACTAGGAACGCATCCAAGACAGGTTCTTAAAATCAAGGGGGGAAATAATAATTCAAAGCCCCTCCAGTTTTTGAGGGGATGGCCCAGTCCTGAGCACCAGAATAATAAGTCCAAGGTTGATTTTGGATTTCGTGGTGTCAAATGCTGCGATTCTCTTGTGTGAATCCGTTCTGTGATTTTTTTAATTTTCACCGCGTTGTCCTCATACTAAACAACCCTTATAAAAAAATACACACTTTTCCAAAGTATTATGCATGACACAGGTGTTGTATACCCTGTTCTAGATGACCCAGACTAACCTGATCTTGTCAGATCTTGGCTGCTAACCTCAGTCAGCCCTGGCTTTTACTTGGATGGGAGACCACCAAGGAAGTCCAGGATTGCTACGGAGACGCAGGCAGTGGCAAACCACTTCTGCGTGTTTCTTGCCTTGAAAACCTATGGGGTCCAAGGGCGTAGACTTTCCAATTTCCTGGGGGGGGGGGACTGGGGCTGGGCCAGAGACATTACAGGCCATTGTCTCCAGGGGAGGCTCAGCACATCCTGGAAAAGTTCGGGGGGGGGGGGCTCCAGTTCCCCAGCCCCCTGAAGTTGATGCCTATGATGGGGTCGCCATATCTCTGCAACTTGACGGATATACAGATATACAGATAGCCCAACAAATCTTTCAAGCTTGCTGTTTCGATTCAATTTTCCGTATTCTGTTTTTGCTCTCCCCTTGTACCCATCAACCTTGTAATTCATTTTTGTGCCATTTCTCCATTTCCTTGCCCTGATTTTCCCCTCTATAATGTCCACCTCTTCCACTGATGTACGTCAATAAATCAGCCTTATGTGTTTTGATGATGTACCTTGTACACACACAAACTCCATAGAAATTGCATATAAACCATGCAAATTGGACCGATGAATCATCAGTAAAAACGAGCAAACTGAAATCATTCATAGTAACAAAATCTTGAAGCACAAATTTTAAAAAAGGGAATTTTTGGCTGTCCGTATTCAAAGTGAGCCTTGGCTATCACAGGTCTGGGAATCCTGGGGACAGCTCATTGGTAACTGTTGTGCTTATTATATTATCAAAACTGGGGAAATATTAGCTCTTAATAATCAGTAGTTGGCATTAACGGACCAGCACCTATATATACAGAGGCTGGGCCTCTCTCGGACCTCCCAAAAAGAGACACGAAGAATTGAATCAGTGTTAATAGTAAAGAGTTTTTAGTTTACTTAATAATAATAAAAGTGAATCATTCAGATGTTGCAAAAATCATACATTCAATCATACAGGTCTAAGAAGTAAGATAGAATTAAAGAGACGGTTGCATGAGCAGGAATATTGTTCGTGTCTGACGGGGTGATATTTACCTTCCAAAAGTCTGGTATTTCGTCCAGCTAGAAGAATAGAGGGTATTTGGGAAGGAATAAAATGGGAACACATGTTCTGAACCTGCAGAAGCACGTGGCAGGCCCTAGCGCGCACACAAGGGTCCAGGAGGGAGGTTGGGAACAAGATACGAAGGAAAAAACAAGAGAACTCACTAAAAGAAGCTGGGCAGACTATTCTTAAGGGAGGGTGTTACTGGGAGCTGGCTTGGCAAGCCACCTCCTCTGGGCTGATCCGCCTCTAAAGATCTAACCAATAGGGTATAGGATGGGTGTGGGCAATGTTTAAAGTATGACATAGCCACATCCGGAGACACCTGGTCTGGAGGAAAGATGAGTCATAGGTGAGGCCATTGTCTTCTCCAGAAGATACTAAACGCTTGGCCTGGCCGAGTCAATTGTCCGTTAACTGCTTCTATAGTCCATGTGAAGTGAGCAATCAAGCCTTTATTTAGCTGGAACAATGTCTGTTGGGGGGGGCAAGGATCCTGATATGCAGAGACTTGGTGGTGACAGGTCTGGACATGTTTTTGCAAGCAGAGATGAACCAGAGTCACAAGCTGGCTTCTGTGCTCAGAGAGGCTTCTGGGAACTGGAACAATGGGCTTCTGCTGGACTGCCGTCTCCTGGCATAGGATGGCGCGAGTCTGTAGTGGGCCTCTGTTTTTGTACATTCAGCAACGCAAGTCCTCTCATGCACTTAGCCTTATTGTCCATGATCTTACACTTATGAAATTATCGTTCATAAGTCCGCAAAACAGCACCTTGGAGCTTACATAAGTGCAGACTTTATTACTGCTCTGTTGATGTTTGGTGATGGATAGAGGGGAGAGAGAGGGAACCTGGCGCTGATCAGAATGCTTCTGATTCAGCAGAAGACATTTTCACAATGGTGGCGGTGGGGGAAATCATCATTCTACCCTTTTTTTTGGGGGGGGGTGTCCCTTGATGTTAGGATTGCTGACCTCTAAGTAGGGCCTGTAGGTCTCCCAGAATTACAGCTAATCTCCAAACTACACAGATCAGTTCCCCTGGGGAAAATGGCAGCTTTGGTAGGTGGACTCTAGGGCTGAGGACAGACTGGCAAAATGAAGTGCAAGGGAAGCGGGGCAAAAAGACCCGGGCCGAGTTGTCGCAGGGCTTTCCATTCGCACTGCGTGGACTGAGGCAGGACCGTACCAGGGAGGAGGCGGAATGGAGCGTTCGCACTGTGGGACGGCCCCTGGCGGTGGCACCACAGTAGCACGCGGCTTTGGCCCATTTTGCCGACCTGCGCATAGGCGCATGGGCGCAGCAGCCAGATCAGTGGGTTCACATTACTGGCGCCGCTTGATGTGCAGCTTATTTGAGTCACACTGCCAGGAAGCGGGATGAACACGCACCCAGACAGCTTGACACCAGTTTCACCAGGTACCTTTTGAAAGTGAGATGGAAGCGCTTCAGGATGGGGTGAGTGCGGCACAGCAACGCCAGGCAGCTGCAGCTGTCTGAACAGGCTCTCTTCGCCCACTTGAAAAGCGGGCCTATATTGGGCCAAGCTGCCAGTCTGAACGCGGCCTATGGCATTCTACCCCACCTTCATCCCTCTCCAGCTCCACCCTCTCTAGGCTCCACCCCACAAAATCTCCAGGTGTTTCCCAGCCCATAGCTGACAACCCGACTTGTTGGAAGAAAAATGGCTAATCGGAGCCGTCAGGATGTCTCTGTTCTTGCTTTTGTAGCTCTTCCCATTCTTCATCCTCTACACTCCCCCTCTTCTTTCTCCGGTATTAGCCGTGCATCCTCATCATGGGAGAAGATAAGTGTAAAGAGAAATTGAAGTTGATTTTGCATGACACAGATTTAATGTCAAATAGATGTGGCTGCGCAGCTGCTTCAAGGGAGCGTGAGTGTGTGTGTGTCAGAGAGAGAAAGAACACAAATGGAAACAAGGAACAAATATCCCAAGCAGGCTGCCGAAGCTCATAGTTCATAGGGCTGCCAACCTCCAGGTGGGGCCTGGAGATCTCCCAGCATTACAGCCAATGCTGCCTCTAAGTTTTGGAGTCTCGTGAGCAAAAATTCTGCTTTGTGAGATCCCGGCATTAAAGTTATGAAGCAAGTGATTCGGCTACTGCCAAAATTAGTTTGCTCTGGAGCCATCCTCCCTGAGTGAAGACAGAAATGTGTGAGCTGGAGGCTGAAAAAACTGTGAGCCAGCTCACACTAACTCAGCTTAGAGGGGAAACTGATTACAACTGATCTCCAGACTACAGAGATCACTTCACCGGAAGAAAATGGCTGCTTTGGAGGGTGGCTGTTATGGCATTATACTACCTTCCCCAAACCCCTCCCTCCCCAGGCTCCTCCCCCCAAATCTCCCGGAATTTATCCACCCAGAATTGGCAACTTAAGCCAAATGTAGCCTTGTGGGAGGGCTCACTGGGGCTCAAGAAATCTCCCATTTTGGTCTGCAAAAATGGGAGGAGGGAAGGGGTCATGCAACCCAGCAGGCCAAATTTAGAGTTTCCAACTCCACCTCGGAAAATCCCTGGAGATTTAGAGAGAGTGCCTTGGGAGCAGGGAATTTAAGAGCAGGAAAGGAGCTCATAGAGGATGTGATGCTACACAGTCTACCTTCTGGAGCTTCCAGTTGTCATTTCAGGAGAACCCCATGTCCTACATGAAGGTTGACAACCCTAGTTCTATTCAGTTTGGTGGGTCACATCCAAGTTTCTGCTGCCGCCGCTGAACTGTGCACGGTATCTCATGGATCCCCTCCACCCATATGACCCAGATGTCCTGAGGCCATCTGGACAGTAGGAAGATTTGCAGCGAGAATCCACCCTTTGAGCCACATCTTGGGTAGGGTCTTCTGGAAGGGCTTTCTTAGAGGCTGCAGTAGATAGTGGGATTCCGTCCCTCAGGAATAATGTTCTGTCCTCTTTCTAGCAGTGCTATGAGGCAATGTCTATGCCCTGTTATTGGTCCTCCAGAGGTTGCCAACCAGAGGAACTGATTGGCCACTGTGTGAGAAAGGGATGTTAGGCTAGATGGACCACTGGTCTGGTCCCACAGTGCTCTTCTGATGTTCTTATGAAGGCTTTGGCCTCTATGACTTATTGCTGGTTCTCCAGAGGAACTGGTTGGCCACTGTGTGAGAGAGGGATATTAGGCTAGATGGACCACTCATCTGGTTCCACAGTGCTCTTCTGATGTTCTTATGAAGGCCTTGGCCTCTATGACTTATTGCTGGTTCTCCAGAGGAACTGGTTGGGCACTGTGTGAAAAAGGGATGTTAGGCTAGATGGACCACTGGTCTGGTCCCACAGTGCTCTTCTGATGTTCTTATGAAGGCCTTGGCCTCTATGACTTATTGCTGGTTCTCCAGAGTAAATGGTTGGCCACTGTGTGAGAAAGGAATACCAGGCTAGATGGACGACCGGTCTGGTCCTGCAGGGCTCCTTTGATCTAATGTTTTCTTCTTTGCAGGCCTTCTTGAGAAATGCGAGGATACACACAGTAAATAAATCTACACCGTATTACAAATACGCCACCCCGAACCGTTCTGTTTTATAAGTGTGGGAGGCTTCCCGACCTCCTGAGGCAGGCCATTTCAGACGGGCTGCTTTTCAAATATGTTCATTGTTGCATTTTACTTCTTTGTTGCAAGCCAGTTTGAGCATTCAGTTGCCTGGGGGCTTGGGATGTAAATGCTCTGAAAGCAAATAAATAGCATAAACTGAAACAGATCTGCTGCAGAAGACAGCGCTGGGAGAAAAGGATGCGGCTCAGCGGTTTTGCGTGCAGACGGACCGAAGGTCAGTTCCTGGTACCTCTAGTTAAAAGGCACAACAAACTCTTACAGCGGCAACCGATAGCTCTCTTCCTCTCAAGCATTCCACCAGTGAAAATAAGCCCCAGCTTATAATATCCCACGCCTCGTACCAAGAGTTCAGTTTGCGAGTTCCCTACCATTAGGCATTGTTGAACAGCCTTCACCTCTTGCCTGGGGAATGGGGATTAAGCTTCCCATTTGCTCACCCATGGCACATTAGATTCCCCACCCTTAGCCCCGATCCACTGACCCTAAAAAACGGAGGAGTGGGAGAAGACAAATGGCCAGAGAACTGCCTCCATAGTGACGCTCTAGGAATGACCTGTGTCTCCGTAGTCTTTACTGTAAAGATTGAGGGAAATCCCTAGACTGTCAGTGGAAGTGAGATCACATCCTCTCCTGTCTCCACCCTCCTCAGGCACCGTTTTCAAAATATCCTAGCATTTTTCATGGCAGTGTTGCCAACCCTTTTGGGGACGAAAGAATAAATCTTACCTGGATCTGAAGGTCAGGGTGCCAGGCCTTGAATGCTAGCCCATCACCAGCTCGCTCATGATATTTTAGAAACTCGGGGAAACTAGGTCAGGGGTCTTTGAGAAATGGCTGGAACGAGGAACAGTTTGAAAGCCCACCAGCCCTCAAAATGTCCCTCTCTCTGGGGTCATTCAGTATGATCTCGGGGTCCAGAGCAGTCCCACTTGCTCTTCCAGTTTGACGCTCCTCTGGTCTCATTGCTTCCTGAACATCCTGAATCCTCATCAGCCCATTTCTTCTTTTCTTGTGGCTAATTTATAAAGCCATATTTTGGGCAGACCTGAAGAGTCCTGCCAAGTATGTGGCCACCCTTTCCTCATCTGTGGGTGGCCTGGTTTCGTCACTTCCACGAATGGTACAAACCACCCAGTTTGCACAGGGCTCATTTCGTAGCAGGAGCTCCTTTGCATATTAGGCCACACCCCCCTGATGTAGCCAATCCTCCAAGAGCTTACAGTAGCCCCTGTAAGAAGAACTCTGTAAGCTCTTGGAGGACTGGCTACATCAGGGTGTGTGTGGCCTAATATGCAAAGGAGCTCCTGCTACGAAATGGGCCCTGCTGCTCGATGTACATTCTGTGAGTCATGAAATGATATATATGGATGTGATGGAATCCAGGTGGGGGTCCCTGTTACAAGCTGGCACCAGATCCAATGAAATTACTTTGGGGGAACTGAAAATAAGCACAGTGATTTACCAGCTACAGGTATCGTAAAGCAGGGATTGTTCTGGAGACAGACTTGGAACCAGTGTTCCCTCTAAGCTGAGCTAGTGTGAGCTAACTCACAGTTTTCTAGCCTCCAGATCACACATTTTTGTCTTAGTGCAGGAAGAATGGCTCCAGAGCAAATGAATCTATGCTGTAGTCAGATCACCTTCCCACAACTTTAATGCCAGTAGCTCACAAAGTAGAATTTCTGCTCACAAGATTCCACAGCTTTGAGGGAGCATGACTTGGAACCAATGCTCCCTCTAAGGTGTGGAGTTGTGTGAGCAAAAATTCTACTTTGTGAGCTACTGGCATTAAAGTTGTGAGCAGGTGATTTGGCAACTGCATAAATTTGTTTGCTCTGGAGCCATCCTTCCTGAGCTAAGGCAAAAATGTGTGAGCGGGAGGCTAACACTAACTCAGCTGAAGAGGGAACACTGCTTAGAATGTGTGTACTTTGTGAGTCCATGTGTTTGTAGAATACCTGCATAGAGGACATACTGACAGCCAGCGTGGTGTAGTGTTGAGGCTGTCAGAAGATCTTGAGACCCAGGTTCAAATCCCCACTCTGCCATGTAAGTTTGCTGGGTGAACTTGGGTTGGTCACTCTTTCTCAACCTAAGCTGCCTCACAGGGTTGCTGGAGGAAGATAAAACAGAGAATGGGAGAGTGCTGCTGTAAGACACTTTGATTCCCGTATTAGTGAAAAGTGCTGTTCAGTACCTTCAAAGATAAACAAATAAATATGCAGGAGTGCCTCAGTATAAGAATAAACGGCCCCCGATAGAGCCCACCTTCTATATCTCTTTGTGAGTCATTGGTATGGGCATCATTCCTGGCTGGAAAGAGGAAGCCGAAAACAAGACTTATGCACAACTACAGCTTCTAGCCCCCTCTGCTAGTTTGGTATAGTGGTTAGGAGTCTGGAGTCTAATCTGGGAGAACCAGGTTTGATTCCCCTCTCCTCCACATGCAGCCGCTGGGGTGACCTTGGGTCAGCCACAAGTTCTCTCAGAGCTGTTCTGTCAAGAGTAGTCCTAGAGTGAACTCTCTCAGCCCCACCTACCTTGCGGGGTGTCTGTTGTGGGGAGGGGAAGGAAAAGGAGTTTGTAAGCCGCTCTGAGACTCCTTCAGGTAGTGAAGGGTGGGGTATAAATCCAATCTCCTCCTCCTTCTCCTCCTCCTCCTCCTTTCTCCTCCTCCTCCTCCTCTTCTTCTTCTTCTTTCTTCCTTTTCTGGCTATCTTCAGGTTCATGGCCACCTACAATTCTGGAAGAATCTTTTTTCCCCAAGACACACTAACAGTACTTTCTGTGCCATGAGATTTGTTAATATTGTCTTTTTCACAGGGCCAGGAATGCCACTGGCCAAATTCCATTTTCTCCTGGGACGTAAACAGTTATATGGCTTTTCCCATTCACGAAGCTAAAGTGAGAAATATTCCACAAAGCCATCACTTGGGGGGGGGGGGGGGTGGAAAGAAGAAGACAAAGCGGTTCCACCCCGTAGGCCCAGCGAAGCTGAATTTGCAATAAAACGGCAATACGGAGCAGAACAATGGCAGCCGTTGTCTCTCAGTAACATCTGAAAATTGAGAAGTTGGTAGCCCCGGGGTGAATCTAAGGGCAAGTGAAGAGAACCAACTTATAAGGCGTTGTTGAGCGTTGCGTCAATAACGGTATTGTCTTAGTCAAACCTCCAGATGTAATCGCCCTTTTATGAGCGCGTTGCAAATAAATATCCCTCCGTTAAAGTGAAATTAGACCGACTACCTCCATCATATTTCACCATCTGGGGGCAGGGGGAGGCGAGTATTAAGACCAATCAATGAAATTAGCGATTTAAACACACACAAAAAGAGAGAAGAAGAGAGAAATAAAGAAAACTCCAATTAGAACTATCCTGGGGTTATTAGAGATACGAGCGCTCATATCCAATTAAGATGAAAACCATTTTGCCAGTTTTTATGCGGCACCTCTGGCATTTTTTGGATTATTAGTTTTATCCGACTTCAGAATAGAAAACTTCGAGTGATACGTCCGCCGTGTGCCGGCGGAATAAAAACACGGGGGGGGGCAAGGAGATTAATTGGCCCGCAATAAGTTGTATCAAAAGATCTTCATTAACTATACACGCCATGCCATGTTGTCATGGGGTATGTGTGTGTGTGTGTGTGTGAAAGGCATCTTTTAAAGCCAACCAGAAGTCATTTAGCCATTTGGATGGTAGTAAATTAGATGCTCATAAATGCCAGCGCGGGACAAGGCCTGGAGTTAGAAGCACTGCTTCCTCATCTTCCACACAATTCGGACGTTCAGGAACAGCCCTGAATAAGATAATTTGAGGTGTCATTCCCTTCCAGCCTAGGTTTGCCTTTTCCCCGCCTGCAGCGGGTATCCCCCCTAGGGTTGCCAAGTCCGGGTTGGAAATACCTGGGGACTTTGGGGGTGGAGCCAGGAAAGGGCGGGGTTTGAGGAGGGGAGGGGCCTCCGTGTGGTACAGTGCCATAGAGTCCACCTTTCAAAGCAGCCACTTTCTCCAGGGGAACTTATCTCTGTCAGCTGGAGATCAGTTGTAAAAGCAGGAGATTCCCAGGCCCCACCTGGAGGCTGGCAACCCTAATCCTCTTTGCCTCAAGCCTACAGCAACGGATGAGTGGGAAGAACAGGGGAAATGGCCATTAAATGGCCTCCAGAGTGATGCTGTAGGAGTGTCCTCATATCTCTGTGGTCTTTACTACAGAGATATGGGGGGAAATCCTAGACTGTCACGTGGAAGTGATGTCATGTCCTCACCCAACTCCACCTTTCCCAAGCACCACCCTCCAAACTTCCCAGCATTGCCCGAGGCGGTGCTGGCAACCCCAGACCCTGTATTCAAGTCTGCATGTGTATGCCAATATTCCACCTAGGCGCTGAGTTGGTAACAATATTAGTGCAAAGTACCTTTCTGCAGTGCTTTGCACACATTTATTTATTTATTTAGATTTCTGTCCCGCCCTCCCTGCCATTCGGCAGGCTCAGGGCGGCGAACAACACCATTTCTGTACAATATATTCCATAAAACAACCAACAAGATAAAAAACATACAGTACCGCTTTAAAATACAGAACAAGATGGCGAGCTGCAATGTCCGTATCTGGGTGGTGCCAACAGGCTTCCTCCAGCTTCTGAACTTGCGGTTTGTGGTGCAGATGGTCCTAAATTAGCGGTCCTAGATGGCCGGGCCAGGGCTGTAGAGTCCAGGTGGTCCCTACTTGTAAGCCTGGCAGAAGAGCTCCATTTGACAGGCCCTGCGGAACTCTAAAAGGTCCCACAGGGCCCTGATGTTATCCGGGAGTTTGTTCCACAAGTGCGGGGCCACCACTGAAAAAGCCCTGGCCCTCATCGTCGTCAACCAGGCCTCCTTAGTCCCTGGAAGAACCAGGAGGTTCTGGGAACCCGATCGTAGTGCTCCCTGGGGTACATGGACTGGATCCTGTGGAAACATTCTACTAGTGGAGGTGCTTACTTCCAGCAACAGGAGCTTCCTGTAAGGACATGCAAGGGTCTTGTATCCACTGGGGGGGGGAGCTTTTACACTAGACAACCGGCTATTAAACACCCAGGGAAATGCTGATCACCACTTTGTGGTCAGGAAGCAATTTTTCTCCAGGCCAATTTGGCCAGGGATCCTGGATGGTGAAGGGTTTTTTTGGCCATCATCTGGGCATGGAGTGGGGGATGCCCCCTCCCTCCCTCAAGATTTAAAGGCCCCTCCAGCTGATCATTGGCCCACATGCTCCCCACTGATCAGCTGAAGGGCCCTTTAAATCTTGCAGGAGGGGAGGGAGAGGGGTAGGGCTGCCAGCCTCCAGGTAGGGCCCAGGGATCTCCCGCTTTTACAACTGATCCCCAGCTGACAGAGATCAGCTCCCCTGGAGAAAATGGCTGCTTTGGAGGGTGGACTCTATGGCATTGTACCATGTGGAGGCCCCTCCCCTCCCCAAACCCCACCCTCTCCTGGCTCCACCCCCAAAGTCCCCAGGTATTTTCCCACACAGACTTGGCAACCCTAGAGAGGGGTGTAGGGGTGGATTGGAGCTGACAGCCCCAATGACTAGTCCCACCAGAAAAAAAATGTTTGCACCACAAGCCACAAAATCCTGACTCTGTGCCTGCACCCCATCGTTCTGCTTGGAGTTGGGACTCCGGGGCTCTCCACTTTGCTTTCTTTGGACATTCATTCCGATTTTTGCCAGGGCTTTTGGTTTTCTGCTTTTTGTGGTTAGTTTTGCAGGTCTGTGTCCATGGTGTTGTTCTTTTTTAGGTACAGAACATATCTGATATTTATTCATATAACATCAGTCATGGATGCGTAGTACCCATCCAATGTATACCGCTGATCTCTTGATACACAAATAGCGTTTCAAACCGCACAAACGTTAAAGAGGAAAAATGGCCTTGAGAAAATGGCAAGGAAATCAAAGCATCGTGGGTATGATTTACACAAGGAAGAGGAGAAACTGGAATGTGCATTTTCAGCTTGAAACAACCGGGGTGAGAAATTCAACCACCACCGCCACCAATGCTTTCTCTAAGCACTGAGCAAAAATCCTACTTTGTGAGCTACTGGGCATTAAAGCTGTGAGCAAGCGATCGGGCTGCTGCATAAATTAGTTTGCTCTGGAGCCTTCCTTCCCGAGCTAAGACAAAAACATGTGAGCCAGGGACTAAAAAACGGTGAGCTAGCTCACACTAACTCAGCTTAGAGGGAACACTGACCACCAACACCACCGTTATTGGCATATCAGATGAAAGAAAAACAAAGAGAAGGAAAATGAAATCCTAATACATGCGTCTCCTTTTAGAAGCCAGGTACAGAAAATTCACCACCATTTTGGGGTGGAAAGAAAATAGAGGGTTTCAGGGGTCATTTTGTAGAAAAAGAGGTGCAGGAGCTCATTAGCATAACTCATTGGCATAACTCATTTGCATATGCCACACCCCCTAACATACCGGAAGTGTGTCAGAAGGCAACACCCACCCCTCAGGCTCCACTCCACAGGTGAGTGAAACTGACCTGCTCTTCCTCCATTCCCTTCCCCAGCCAATACTTTGTGCAATAAAAAGAAGCGTCAAGAACACACCCTCATTCTCTTCCTGCTCCCTTGAAACCACCAGGTTTCCAGTAGACTTGAGATACCCAGGACATGTGCACCACCCATCCCTTCCCCTTCCCCTCCCCACAACAAGACACCCTGTGAGGTAGGTGGGGCTGAGAGAGGTCTTTGGAGAACTGCTCATGAGAGAACAGCTCTGAGAGAACTTGTGACTGGCCCAAGGTCACCCCAGCAGCTGCATGTGGAGGAGTGGGGAATCAAACCTGGTTCTCCCAGATTAGAGTCCAACTCCTGACCACTACACCAAACTGATGGGGTGGAAGCTGCTGAAGGGTTGGTGAAATTTCTCCAGAACTTATGTGCCACGTGCCCAGATCAAAAATGGTATACTTAGAAAATGTATATGCCACCTTGAGCAAGTCTCTGGAAAAGCAGCACACCATCATAAAAGGAACAATGATAAAATTATCAATATTAAAACAAAACATTAAAAACAATAAAGACCCTAGCAGGGCTTTCCCCGGGGTGCTGCGCCTCTGCACTGCTCGGGGAAGCCGAGGAGGGGGCGGGGCTTGGTCATGTACCCGCCCCCTGGGCTCCTCACTCCTGGAGCTGCGCTCCTGTGCGCTCCCGCTCCAACGGACCCCTAGAGGGTCTTAGTATGTTCATCAGACTGGCCTATTGGATCCAATAATAACCGATCTAAATACATAGCACGAATGTCAGAATAGTAGGTACGGTGCAAAAAGACATTCTCAGTACTTGGATGAGAAATTCAAAATTATCCCCTGGTACTGCCCAGAGTGTATTGGGATGTGGAGGAACCATTGGGGTGCAGTGGGTCGACTAAGATCTGGAAAATCCAGGTTTGAATCCTCACTTCTACCATGGTACCTTGCCAGGAAACCTTGGCCTAATTACATACACTCAGCCTAACCTACCTCACAGGGTTGTTGTGATGATAAAATGGAGGAGAGGAGGACGATGTACGCTGCTTTGGGTTCCCAATGAAGAGGAAGGTGGGACAGAAATGCAATATATAAATGAACACACACACCCTTTAAAACAATCCTGCAAGGTAGGTCAATCTATAACGGTTTGACTGGAGCCAGATTTCGTGGCATGTCTCTTCTATTTCTGCGGTGCCCACTTCAACGGCTGCTGACTAGGACTCATTTTCAAGAGGCCAACACAACACTATCTGCCTCTTTTCGCCATTTCAGGGATGGAAGGCAAATTAGGGTTTCGTTACTGCAACTGGGACAAACATTTCAAAGTCCAGGCAATCGATACCACATTTTTAGCAACAAAACCTTTAACCATGCTTGGCGGGGGGGGAACCCTTTGCTTTCAAGCCCTTTCCCCCCCTGCGAAGTGCTTAGAGAGAAAAGGCACCTTAAAACCCTCTTAAATCGACCTTTTCTAGGTTTCGTTTGCAGTGGCGATAGTTTGCAGTTTCCTTCCATTGCAGTTGGCTCAACTCGACATCCCCCCCCCTTCTCTTGCTTTCTTTGGGGTTTCCTCACATTCCTCCCTTCCCTCTTAATGAGAAAGATCGCAACCAGCATTTTATTAATGAATTCCATCTTTTGAGCATCGGTTTCAGTTTCCCTGTAGCGTCTTGAGAAGTCATTAATTTATTGCTAATTTTTTTTTCAAAAAAAGAAAAGAAAGAAAGAAAGAGAGTGATCCTGTTGGGTCTGAATGAATACTTTCCCCCCCTCCTTTTCCCCCTTTGGTTGAACCAATAACTCAAACGCCTGATTATACCAATTAAAGACCAATTTGAGGAAAAGCCTCTAGCACTGGGAAACAGCTGCCATTTACCCGCAAATTATGAGCTTTGTATGTGGGTGGACATGAAGCTCTTTGAGAGACAAATGGCTGGAGAAAGAAGGGGGAACCGTTGTAGGGGATTGAGCAGCAGGGGGTATTAATTTTGGTGCATTGCAGGAGTCAAGAGATGAAGCCACATTCTTGGTGGGGGTTTCCATTTCACGGCCATATTCAATGCACACCTGGAAATCCCAGCTCATGAATCAGCACTGGTGAGCCAGCAAATCTTGGGGTCCTCCCCAGTATCTGTATCCACCGTTGGATAGGACAGGAAAATGGCTGTTTAAGTGTTACGAATTTATGACCAAATTTCCTGTAACAAACATGGGCAAGGATAATTATGTGGACTGAAAAACTCGTAGCATACACTCGTAGCATACACTCGTAGCATACTCAGAAGCGAAGCAGGGCCAGCCCTGGCAAGCAGTGTTCCCTCTAAGCTGAGTTAGTGTGAGCCAGCCCACAGTTTTTTAGCCTCCGGCTCACACATTTTCATCTTAGCTCAGGAAGGATGGCTCCCGAGCAAACTAATTTATGCAGCAGCCAAATTGCTTGCTCTCAACTCTGCTGCCAGTAGCCCACAAAGTAGAATTTTTGCTTACAAGACTCCACAGCTTAGAGGGAGTGTTGCGTACTTGGAAGGGTGACCTCCAAGGAATACCTGGGCTGGGACAAAGAGGCAGATTCTCAAGCCCCCTCTCTGAATCATTCAAGTCCCACTAGGGGTCACCCAGAAGTCACCATGATTTCCAGGCTTGCAAACACACACATACACAAGAAAAAAAATATGGTAAGAATTTCCCGAATATTAGAAAATAAACATTGTCCCAAACTGGAATTTACAGCCAGGCAGGATGGGATAGAATACATGATTTTTAAAGAAATGTTCTACCTTGCAGGGTAAATTTGATAAGAAGAAAATGTGGGAGATTAATATCAGAGAGAAAATCAGATCAGGGATACGTCGATAACGTAATGGGAGTGTGACTTCAGTTCAAACTATTAGGCAGACAAAAATAGGAATCGTGTGGATATAAATATGGAAGCCAAAGAAGCTATTGGATTATGTATAAGAGAATTTTAAAAATCTGTTTTTCCTCTAAAAATAAACACAGCATACATTTTGCCTGACACAGCTCTTGTATCTGAAAACGATTTGCAGACTATTAACTGTGTGGCAATCCATCCTAAAGTAAGTTACATTCCTTCCAAGCCCATTGACTTCCATGGAATTAGAACGATGGAACGCTGCCTAGGATGGTTCTCATTTGTTACAGCAAGCACACCCAAAGAATCCCGCGCTGCCTAGCGTGCAGAGTGTCAGACTAGGCTCTGGGAGACCCACATTCGAATCTCCATTCTGCCATGGAAGCCCGCTGGGTAACCTTGGGCCCTGTCACGGCCTTTCAGCTTAACCTACCTCACAGGGTTCTTATGAGGATAGAATGGGGACTGGGGAGAATGTTGTAAGTCATGCTGGATCTCCACCGGGGAGAAGAAAAAATAAAATAAAAATAAATTGGTGAAAGGGATGATGATTTATTGTGGCCTAAACTTTGCTCAGATACATCTGGTGGTGGATTTATGTGTCCATAAAAATCTGGAGGATGCAATGAGGGATGTTATACATCCGGGACCTCGTGATCTATTTATATAGATCTGGAAAGTTTCACTGGACACTTTTTACTCGGGTCTATAGTTTGTATTGTTCTGACAGAGATTGTTATTGTTTATCATTATAGGATGTTGTATCCTTAGATTATTAAATGTATACAAGTATGAGTCGAAATTAACAACTGTATTTGTATGTGTAAATATACCATGAAAAACTTTGGTAAGGAAGAGGAAGAAGAAAGAAAGAAAGAAAAAGAAAGAAAGAAAGAAAAAGAAAGAAAGAAAGAAAGAAAGAAAGAAAGAAAGAAAGAAAGAAAGAAAGAAAGAAAGAAAGAAAGAAAGAGCAGCCCCAAGGATTTTTCTAAAAGCAGAGTATAGTTCAGTCATAGAAATATGAGAATTTCTTTTTTAAAAAAACTCTGTTTAAAAACATAAAATATATGTAGGTATTATATGCATCAACACTTCTCAGGTGCATTTAGGATATTCCAATGCGTGCATGTAAACCCATGTACGTTATGACATAAGAATGCAGAGGATGTGTGAATTCGTATATACACATTGTTCCTTACTCGCCACCTGTGTATTTTTTCCACTCAGGGCTGGAATTTCTAGCTGTCTGTCACCTATCTGTCCACCATCTCTCAGCAGTGTTTTAAGAGGAACTGTATCTTGAGAGAG
Source organism: Lepidodactylus listeri (assembly GCA_029233225.1). Lineage (NCBI taxonomy): Eukaryota > Metazoa > Chordata > Lepidosauria > Squamata > Gekkonidae > Lepidodactylus > Lepidodactylus listeri. The sequence continues at coordinate 10,063,917 of JARCFY010000021.1, forward strand.
GCAGGGATTTGAGGGGTGTGTGTGTGGGGGGGGAGAGGTTTATTTCAGACACCCTGAATGACAAGCACAGCATGCGAGACGCTGCTGATTTTGCAAGAAAGTTTTGATTGAGTTTTCGCCTGCCATGCCTCAAAACGCTCGGTCCTGCTTGGCGGAATTAAGAGCGTGGCTGTTCTGGCATCTGCTATTCCCCCCCCCCTCGCCCCACCACCACCAACGCCCCCCTCCCCCTTCTCAACACAAAACTTTTGCTACTAAGAAAACCCGAGCTCCATGGAAAAAGAATCCGAATTCCAACTGAGCAGTTTTCAAAATAAGATGAAAAGTTAAGCAGGCAATTGGTGTATATTTAAGGCTCCAAACACCTTGGCTTCTAAGAAGCCTTGAAGGAGTTAATCCCTTCTCAAGATAATCCACTAAAGGCCATCCTTCATTATGATGTTAAAAGCATGGATCAGTGCAGGGGGAGTTTAACAATAGGGCAGGGGTACTTTTCAATCCCCATCACATTCTTTCCAAGTTGGAAACAGAAACTGCTGTTATTCCAACCGAGAAACAGGACAGGGTGTGATCCCAGTGTTAAATATTCAGGTTTGAGAAGTGGAAGGGGGGGGGGGGGGAGTTGGGGTAGCTATTTTACCATATTAACCAAACACATTTTTTTTTAAATGGGATCTCTTGATTTTAAACTTTGTGAGAAGTCAAATCACCGTGCGGGAACCTTGACACCTTAACACACTGGGACGATTCTGGCCGGACGCCGGATAAACGGCCAGAACTGTGTCCAGTTCTGTGGGTTTTATTGTGCCCCCCCCCCCCACACCACTGGTTTAAAGAAAATGAGGGGGGGGATTTGTCTTAAGCGAGAGCTAAAGGGGGTAATTTATGATGGGTTGGGTGACTATATGTGGAAATGCTTCCTTGCAGAGCAGAGAAACCATTGCTGGGGGGAAAAGTGGGGAATAAATGAGGTAAGTAAATAAATACAAACAAACAAATTAATGGTTCCACACAACCGTTGACGTTTTTTTAGCATCAGGGCTCAGTTTTAAAAATTGTTTTCTTCTGGAATACCCAGCAAAGTAGATAGATTCAGGCGAGCAGCCGTGTCGGTCTGAAGCAGCAGAGCCAAGGCTGACTCTGGCAGCACCTTTAAGACCAACAAAGTTTAATTCTGGGTATCAGCTTTCGTGTGCAAGCATGCTTCTTCAGCATAGTGTGATGCTTGGCGTATCGAGCTAGGGTCTGGGAGTACCAGGCTCAAATCCCCACTTTGCCGCAGAAGCTCAACAGGGGATCTCGGATCTGTCACCCTGCTTTATGCCCCAAAGGGTCCCAGAGTGGTTTGCGGTATCCCCGCCTCCATTTTATCCTTCCAACAACAACCCTGCGAGGTAGGTCAGACTGAGAAAGAGTGACTGGCCCAACCAAGGCTCCCTCGAAGCTGTGGAGTCAGGTGAGCAAAAATTCTACTTTGTGAGCTAACTGGCATTAAGGTTGTGAGCGAGCGGTTTGGCTGCTGCATACATTATTTTGCCCTTCCTGAGCTAAGAGAAAAATGTGTGAGCTGGAGGCTAAAAAAACTGTGAGCTAGCCCATACGAACTCAGCTTAGAGGGAACACAACATTACCTGGCTTCCCTGGTAGAGTGGGATTTCAAACTTGGGTCCCCCAGATCTTAGTCTAATGGAGGAGGAGGAGGAGGAGGAGGAGGAGGAGATTGGATTTATACCTTGCCCTTCACTACCAGAAGGAGTCTCAGAGTGGCTTACGATCTCCTTTCCCTTCCCCTCCCCACAACAGACACCCTGTGAGGTAGGTGGGGCTGAGACACCTCTCTCGAGAACTGTCCTTGAGAGAACAGCTCTGAGAGAACTTGTGACTGACCCACGGTCACACCAGCAGCTGCATGTGGAAGAGTGGGGACTCAAACCCGGTTCTCCCATATTCAAGCCCGTGCTCCTAACCACTGCACCAAACTGGCTCTCTAGCCACTACACCGCACACACCCCTTATGTAAAATACTTTATTCTGCCAGTGTTGACATTAGGGGGTGTGGCATATGCAAATGAGTTATGCAAATGAGTTATGGTAATGAGCTCCTGCACCTCTTTTTCTACGAAATGACCCCTGGTTAGCGCCAAAACAATCTATGGGCGCAAGTCTATGGGTCGTGGGCCTGGAATTTGCTGTGCTTTGTTTTGGAAGTAATGATGGCTGCCATATTTGGAGGAATTCCTGTGAATCTTGTTGTATGCTTTAGCTGTGATTTTATATTATATATATATGTATACGGGCGAATGCTGTAAGCCGCCTAGAGCCGGCACACGCTGGCTAGGCGGGATATAAATCTCAAGACATAAATAAATAAATAGCCCACGCAAGCCTGATCTCATCAGATCTCGGAAGCTAAGCAGGACCAACCCTGGCAAGTAATTGGAAGGGAGACCTCCAAGGAATACCAGGGCTTGGGATGCAGAGGCAGGTTATCAAGCCACCTCTCTGAAATGTCCAAACCCCACTAGGGGTCACCAGAAGTTCACCATGACTTCCAGGCATGCAAGCATACAGAAAAAGAGAGAGAGAGAAAGAGAGAAAGGAAGGAAGGAAGGAAGGAAGGAAGGAAGGAAGGAAGGAAGGAAGGAAGGAAGGAAGGAAGGAAGGAAGGAAGGAAGGAAGAGTCAGCCGTGATTTGATAGCCCTTTCCACCACCAAGTGTCCTCACTTCAATGAGACTTACTCCAAAGTAAGTAGCCTCAAGTTCGGCAAGAGGGAAAGTTGGCTAATCAACGTTCTAAATAAATAAACACTTACATAAAGTAAATTTTCCTCCATTCACAATTAATAATGTAATGTACTGCCATGGTGTCACAACTGACTCACGGTGACCCCATCCATGTGGTGTTCAAGGCAAGAGAGGGGCAGAGGTGATTTCTTTGTGGTCTCCCATCCAAGTACTAATCATGTCCGACCCTGCTTACCTTCCACAATCTGATCAGCTTGAACTAATCTTGGCTATTTAGACTGCTCCAGCCCTGATTACTAGGATGAAAAAGGCAGCCTTGAACAATAGTATATATCCTGTTTGGGGCTGGAGGGATTTTTTCAGCCTAAGGTGACTTCCTCAAACTCTAAAAGATTCCCTCCGACTTAAGTGGCTCGTCTTCCTTTGGAAGCTCATTGGGCAGGAATAAAGCTTCAAAGTCTGTGCAGATGTGGCAGGATACATACCTGTTTTACAGAGGACCACAATTCTAGGGACGCTCCCAAATAAACGTACGTGGGACTAGATGACAAGCACTGATTTCATGAAACATCCCAAATATTCTGTTAAAAATGTCTCTTCACTATAATGCTTTGCCAGCACCTTCGGAAATTTAGTGCTGGGGGGGGCAGGAGAAAAGAGGGGTGTGTGCAGCAGAACAAAACAAAACAAAAATGTTTCAGTGTTTTATGGATCCAGATATATTGGAGCCAAAAGGTATCAGTTTCCTGGGTTCCAAATGTCAATACAGTATTCAGATCTAAGTTTTGTTTGTTTCTTGTTTTGCTTTTTCTGGGATTCCAATATTTTTTGGCTTTGTTATTCCCGAGGGGAGGGGAGGGGGGCTGTTTTTAAAGGTACTGGCACTAAAATTACAGGGGAGCGGCTGATACCTGTCCTTTAAATAATCCCCACATTTCAAGCCAATTGGACCAAGAGGTCCAATTCTATGGGTCCCTGAACATGGTGCCCTAGCCCAGGGGTGGGCAAACTGTGGCTCGGGAGCCGCATGCGGCTCTTTCACATATATTATGTGGCTCCCGACAGGGCAGCTGGGGAAGCTAAATATCATTAGCAAACAAATATCATTGGACAAATTAATATCATTATCAATATCTGCTTTTACCCCTTTTGTTATTATTTTTGGCAGTCTCATTTAATGTTAATAAAAAGCAAATTTGCTTATTTTCCAGTAAAAGCAGGTAATATCTGTTCATGTCTTGTGGCTCTCAAACATCTGATGTTTATTCTATGCGGCTCTTACGTCAAGCAAGTTTGGCCACCCCTGTTCTAGGTGGCTCTTATGCTGAGCAAGTTTGCCCACCCCTGGCCTAACCATTTCCAATTGGGGGGGGGGGGGGGGGACAAGGCAAAAAAATGTAAAACATGAGAATCTCCCCCCAGGCAATTGCCAGCTATTGCTATAACCAACCAATGTAAAACCTGAGAATCTGAAACCATGTAAAATGCAAGAATCTCAATGTAAAACGCAGGAATCTTCCGCCCCAAAAAAAGCAAATCCGACACAACCTGGCTCTGGCAAAGAATGATTTTAAACATGATAACAACAAAAGCATATGGAACTCACAGACTCTTACCGAACGCAGCCTGGCAAGCAGATATCAAGGCCCCAGAAGACACAGGAACACCTGGGGGGGGGGGGGCGGAGAACAGTACTGGGACTGGAGCCTCTAAACATTTGCTCCGGATATTCTTGCCTAATCCCAAATATTTCCAGGATTTTTCCAGCCCCGTTTTTCAGTATCCTCAAAAATCCTGGATGTATTCCGAAGACCCGACTGAATCCAAAAAAATACCAATACAGCGTTTGTCAGATATGTATTCAGCTCGGTTATATTTGAGCGCACGTCCCTACTTCCACATACGGAACCCTGTCCTTCGTTTCATCTGCTGGAGGATATTCTAGGGACTGATGTCAGTTTCACTTGGGGTTTCTGGGTTTCTAAGGAGCTGATCTAGTTGCCACCCCAGCTGGAATAACGAGACAGGCAACAGTTTGGAATTAAACAAGGGCCATTTTATTAACTACTTAACAGAACACTGCAGCAACGGGCAAAACTAAGCAAGCCTGGAACAGGTAAGGCAGGTGTCACTCTCTGACACGGCCTCCTTGCCCTTGATATGGGCGGGACACCTCGCTCCGGTCTTGAGCCAGCTAGCTTCTGGCTCGCAACCAGCAGCCCAGCATACTGGTTGCCCTCCAGGAGCGCCTACCCCTGAGGCCGCACAGACCTTCAGGGAGGAGCCTAGCCGTAGAGGTTCCCAGAGGCGATCACCGGTCTCCACCCCGGACCGCACAGCCCTAGGGCAGCTCCTGATGACCTCCTGTTCCCAAACGGGATATGCCATGAGGCACTCACCTGTTCTGTTTTCTTGCTTGCACAAACCTGCCAAGTGACCAATCTATTTAACACTCACCCACCACCTATACCCTTAAACCACCAGCCACAGTGTAAGGTAGGCAAAAAAAACACCTCCATCTAAACAGCCAATCCAGGTAAAGTCGTAAAAATTCCTACCTGGCCCCATATGGCAACCAGCAATAGCCTACACTGCAAACAGGGGCAAGCATGCGGAGCAACTGACAAATGTGGGAGCGGGGTGCTGCTTCTTTAAAGGCAAGCCCCACCCTCGCCTGTTCCTAGATGCGTGCAAGCGCATCATTGTTGCTGCTCCCTCTCTGGTGAGGCAGCAAAGCGGCCCCCAGGAGCCACGGCATTGCCGGGCACCCAGGAGCCCAGTTTTCAAAGTGGAATCGACACAATAGGAATCAATTTAGGGTTCCCAACCTCTGGGTGAGGCCTGGAGATTTGTCAGAATTAAAACTGACCTCCAGGTGATGGAGAATTGTTTCACTGGAGAAAGTGGCTGCTTTGGAGGGTGGACTTCATGCTATTATACCCTGCTGAGGTCCCTCCCTACTCCAAACCCTGCCCTCCCCAGGCTCCATCTCCAGGAATTTTCCAGCCCAGATGTGGCAACCCTAAATTATCCACTGTTGCTCCACAGTTAAAACAAAACTTTGAATTTTGTACAAAGAATACCCAATTTTCTAGCAGCATCCATCTCCTTCGGTTCACTTCCATCTTTTTCTCCCCTCTTTGTACACATGGGTGAGGGGAACAGATGCGCATCAGCAGGACACTGAACACAGCACATTTGGACGCAGTTGTACACACAGTCACTTTGAGTCTGCTTTTCTTGTTGTTTTCAACACGCATGGTTGTTGCAGAGGTTGTAGAAGAAAGGCATGGATTTTTTTAGAACTGTGAACACTGGAACAAACTGCCCAAAGTTCTATGATTCTGGAATTGTTGTTGTTGTTGTTATTTAAAACATTATTGTAGACAATTAAACCCAAAATCAGAAGAAGTGAAATACAGGGCGGAGCATTAAAGGAATGGAATGGGAGAAATCAGTTGCCCTACGTATCACATACTATGAAGAGTTTTATGTTAGTACGCAAAGTAAGCAGGATTTGAGGGGGAACAGGTTTCCTCCTGATTAACAACCAGAGAGTATCCAGGTGCCATTCCATTGTGTGTTTATGAATTTTTTTTAAAATCCCCTTTTATTCCTCCCCCACCCCTTGAAATCGCAACTGTATTCTATCGCCTATGCTTTAATTGTAAATAATCCCCGACATTCTTTCAATGTAAACTCTTTAAGGAGTCATGAATTTTATTTATACTCTCTCTCTCTCTTTGAGAGCCTTTAGCTTATTTGCTGTTTGGGTCTTTGTGAAATAACACTCCCCAGAGAAAATCCTTCTCTCTGCTTAAGGAATTAGCCCAGAGACAAAAGGAGAGAAATCCTTAAGCCGTGTTTTGTGCGAAAAGAAATGTTTGACATTTTGGTGGAGAGGCGTTTAGTTTGGATTCATTAGGTCTTAGGGACTCTTTTCTCTTTTTCGGCCTTTCAGTTTCTGTCACTGTGTGTGTGTGTGTGTGTTTAAATTCCCTCCCCCTTTCCCCCCTCCCTCCCTTTTTCGGTGTTTGGTGGACTGAACAGAATTTGCCAGTTGTGTAATTAGGTTTCCTACATATGAATGGCAGAACCCAGTCATGTTTGAAATGGACAGGGCCAAGCATTCCCCTCCTCCAGCCGGCCCGAACCTGAAACCTTCTTTGTGTGTAAGACAAAAAAAAAGAAAGAAAGAAGAAAATAAAGACATTTCTCTGGAGCTACTTAAAGAAGGGTTTCCCAGATCGGGGGGGGGGGGGCATTTCCCCCCTTGAATTAAATGTAGACCCGTCCTTCATTCTTACCCATCCCTCCCTCCCCTTTTTCATCTTGATCAGAATGTCCGCATGGTAAAAATCAGGATGGCCTAATGCATATTGTGTCATCACCGTGCCTCCGCCAATCAGAGTTCAGGGATGGTATTTCTGGCAACGGTGATGCTTCTGGGATTCTCTTCCAATTCTCAGCTGTACTGCAGAGTTAGGCTGTGGTCACACAGTCATTTTGATCAGGTTGCACCGCTGTTCCCTCTCACATTTTAGGCTGATTTTACATCTGACTTTCCCACTGGAATCATTCTAGTTCCAAAAAAAACCTGCCCACACCTCTGTGTGGTGTGAAACTGTGCTGCTACTGAAATGTCCACATCTACTAATTGCCCTCCTGTGGTCAAGCTAGTATTATACCGCTTTATTCTGCTTTAAACAATTGTGGTTTCTTACTGCACTTAGACCCCCCTGGAGTGAAATTTCACACCACTGTGAAATCAGCACAGGAAAAGACAGCAGTCAAACTACTTTAGAGGGGAGGTGTAAAATCAGCCTAAAATTGCTGATCATGTGCCCCACTTCCGTCTCCCACACTGAAGCGGGCTCACTCGTGTAATCCTCCCGTCCCCCTAGTGAGTTTTCCTACACCGGGGAAATTAAGTACTTTCCGGATATTTGTGCTTTGAATCCGCGATTTCGCCGATCGGGACAGCCATTTCTCGCAATGATCGCGGTTGGGTCATCTGAACATACTTCTTGTGATGGTTCTCCCCCCCCCCCCAAGCTTCCGTCGTTGTGCGCATGAGCAATCCTGCGCTGAATAAATTCAATGTATAAATGTTCAAAGCACATCTAGACTCCAGGGCTCAGTTGTACACCAGTTAGTTTTGTTCGCTTCGGAGGGGGGACCTGCAAAAACAAGGGAGTACGGCGAGTCCCAGTGGGAGTGATGATTCGGCCATGTGCATATGCGCATGCGCAAAGGCAATTAAAAAACCAAGCTGCACCACTGCCTGGGTGGCACAGCTATCTGGACGGTGCCCAGAACCTCACTGCATGATGCAAGTGGTTTGGGGAGGGATGTGTGATCATCCCAACCCGAAATAAAATATTCCTGATCAAATCAGGATAAGCTTGCCGTGGGACCACACCCTGAGTCGAGGATCCAGAGTTCTTGCTTCCATGGGAATGGTGTTGATGACCTATATTGGCCAACAGAGGGGGGCCAAAACTGCATGCAACCTCTGCATTATGAAAGAGTCAGATATGCATCCAACATGGTGGCTCCATATTCAGGGAAGACCTTGGACGTTCTCAAGGCAAACTAGCATCCTGAGCAGTTTGGAAATTTGCAAGCATGTATTGACTGCATCATCTTCACTTATAAGTGCTGGAGTCTGTTCTAAAGATGTTCTGTTGTCGGAAATGTGCTGATCAAGATCCAACCCCAACCACGCTCGTTTCTATATATCCTAAATAATCCAAATGAAGACAGAGGGGCTTCCGACTTTTGGGAGACATCAGAAGGAAAAGCAAAGGGGAAAACGAACAGGAAGGGGAATGAGTTTGCAGAGTGGGATCTGGTGGGGAAGGAGCTGGATTTAATCTAGGCTAGCCATCTGTTTCTGGAATCTCGCAAGCAATGCTTGTCCTTCTCTGATGTCCCTCCCATCAGCTTCTGATAGTCTGAGGCATGCTTTCTCGAAACATGATCATTTAAGTGATCCACTTATGCATAGTCTTGGTTAAGCCTTGGTCTAATGTCCATAAGAACAGCCCTGCTGGATCAGACCAATGGTCCATCTAGTCCAGCATCCTGTCCCACACAGTGGCCAATCAGTTCCTCTGGAGGGCCAACAACAGGACACAGAGGCCAAGGCCTTCCCCTGAGAAGAACTTCAGAAGAGCCCTGCTGGATCAGATCAATGGTCCATCTAGTCCAGCATCCTATCCCACACAGTGGCCAATCAGTTCCTCTGGAGGGCCAGCAGCAGGGTGTAGAGGCCGAGGCCTTCTCCTAATGTTGCCTCCTGGTTCTGAGGTTCAGAGGATTGGTGCCTCTGAATGTGGAGGTTCCCCTCAGCCACCATGGCCAGTAGCCATTGATAGACTTAGCCTCCATGCATCTATCCAATCCCCTTTTCAAGCTGTTTATTCCTGTGGCCATCACGACATCCTCTGTCAGCGAATTCCACAGTTAAATCGCTCTCTATGTCAAGGAGGATTTCATTTTGTCTGTCCTGAACCTACTGCCCATCAGTTTCATCGGATCCCTTCGCGTTCTAGTAATCTGGGAGAGGGAGAACAATTTCTCTCTGTCGACTCTCTCCCCCCCATTCATAATTTTATAAACCTCTATCACACGCTCCTCCCCCCCAGTTGTCTCTTTTCTAAACTGAAAAATCCCAAACTCTTCAGCTTTCCCTCCTAGGGAAGGTGCTCCAACCCCCTCATCATTTTGGTTGCCTTCCTCTGTACTTTTTCCAGCTCTGCAATGTCCCTTTTGAGACACGGTCCGTCTTGAGCTGCTATATGCACGAAGGTGCTGTCTTTACTAGGGACAATTCAAACCATCCGCTCCTTTCCCTTTCAGGCAGCTTTATGGGGCTGCCCATTCAAAACGCTGGCACAGACATTCTTGGCTGGCGTGCCTTTTAGGCCTCCTTCCAGAAATGTGTGTCTGAATATTTTCCGACTGACTTGGCTTCACCTTCAACATTCCAATAAACCATTTGGAAACTTCAGCTCATCTAGAATACGGTAGCCAGGTAATTAAGGGGAGTGTGTGGGTTGGTGGGAGAGGTGTGGGTATCAATACACTACTACTGAGAAGGAAGGAAGGAAGGAAGGAAGGAAGGAAGGAAGGAAGGAAGGAAGGAAGGAAGGAAGGAAGGAAGGAAGGAAGGAGGGAGGATGGTTTACAACATAGAGGAAATTATGAATTAAGGATGAATTAAGGTTGCCAACTTCCAGGTGAGGCATGGAGTTCGCCTGGAATTTCAGCTATTTTTTAGACTACAGAGATCAGTTCCCTTGGAGAAAATGGCAGCTTGGACACTAAGGACATCCCAGCTGAGCTCAGCCCCCCCCCCCCAACTCTGTAGTTCCCAGGTTCTGCCCTCCAGTCTCCAGGAATTTCCCAAGCCAGAGTTGGCAGCCCTACACGGATCAAAATCGCTGGCCCCATCCTTCAGTTTCCAAGTATCAATAGCCTCTACCTTCCATTCCAATGTATTTGAAAAAGTGTGCATGCACATGAAAACTCATACCTTGAATAAACCTTTGTTGGTCTCGTTTATTTACTTATTTATTATTTCTGTTTGTACCCTGCCTTGCCGGACAAGCTGGCTCAAGGCGGCTAACGCAGTTAAAATATCATAAAACAATAAATACAGCAATTCGAACAACGTCAAATTACAGACAAAAGGTCTTAAAGGTGCCGCCGGACCCTAAATTCGTTCTAGTCCCCGTTGAGTCATTTATGCCAAAGCGAAATCTGAACAAAGTCAGAAAGCTTTGTTCCATTGGTTTGGATTTGCGTTGTCTTCACCCCCACGTAAAGAGTTTTCAGACCGTTTGAGATAAGTGGGTTCCAAAGAGATGAAGAACTAATGGATATTAGGAAGGCAAACCAGGATCTTCCTTGTTATCCGCTTACAATGCCTGAATGGGCAACTTCACATCAAAAAAAGCAGAGCAACTGGTTTCCAAAAGATGAAAGTCCTCCCCGCCCCACTATTAACATGGGGAACTATTTGCCGCAAAATATATTATGTTTGAGGCAAGAGCTTAGTCGGGCTTAGGGTGTAAGATTATTAGACAGTTATATGCATAATGTGAACACCCACGGTTACAACGGGAGAGGATAAAACATGAATTAAGGATGTAAATTACTGCTATGCTGCAGGGCAAAATCAGCCACCAACTGTTGTTAACAGGAAGGGGGGGAAATATTTAGGCAAAGGATATTCTTTAATTATTCCCTACTAGCATTCGTGTTTCTGATACACGTTTTCTTGAGCGGTGATGGGACTAAACATTTCTTTTTAATGGTGACCATTAGCTAAACATGATTAATTTGCAGGATGCATGTATCAAAGAGGTGTGGAACTATGAGCTGGGAAAGTCTCCATTTATAACTAGGGTTGCCAACCTCCAGGTGGGGCCTGGAGTTTTCTCAGAATTACAACTGATCGCCGGGTAACATATATCAGTTCCCCAGGAGAAAATGGCTGCTTTGGAGGGTGGACTTGACTTAACTATACGCTGTTGAGGCCCTTCCCCTCCCCAAACATGAGAACATTGCAAAATTTAGAAGTGGACCTCATTTTCTCCCTCTCTAGATGAACGCATTGAGAACTCTTATGTGATGGTGCCTTCTATGGCCGTTCCATTCCTTCCCGTGTTGATAATGCGGGTAGTTCTGTGTGGTCTACAACACCACGCTGCAGAGATGGCGGGAGAAAAGAGCTCAGTTTTCAAAAGACAACAGTTGATGCCACCGGAGGATTCTTTGGGAAACCCATTAAAGGAAATCATGAAAAGAACCTTTAGACCCCTCCTCAAACACAACTATCTGTGTCTTTACTGTTATTCGTAATACTTTGTTTATGGCTGTCATTGCAGAATGGACTATAACTTTTTAACGGCTAAGACTGAAATTGAATGTCTCTTTTGCTCTTTGCTTCAAACAGCTTTCAGTCTGGACCTATTTCTCCCTAGAAACACTGTTTTTGAAATAGTTAAAAAAAAAACAAAACTCTTCTCAGTAACACACATGGCAAGGATCCAATACCACCAACAGAACCGATAGGGGATACCTTATAATAGCTCACTTCCTGATAATAACAGCAGTTTCTGCTGCAGTCCCGACTTGACGGGCGAGCTACCTAACCACACCTCATTTCAACAAAGCTTCTTCGAAAGATGGAACCGCTTTCACCACGACTCCAAACGCAGTCAGCCACGATTCTGAAACTTTCAGTATGTCTCCGTATCCCTTACACGTAGTGTATTGCTCAGTCGGGACTGCCGCAAAGACTGATATTATTATGGACTGAAGAATCGGTTCTGTTTGGATTTAACATGTAGCCTTTTTGGATCACCGGTGGGATTGGAATTTATGAACCTATCACCTCCAGGAGTATTCCTTGAGCTGGACTCGGTATATTAACTGGATCTTTCTGTGACAGTGCTATCTTTTTGTTATCTCGATACTGAATGTTTGTTTGCTGCTGCATTAGCTAAACCATAATCATTGATGTCGGCAGATTTTTTAAATGCATATGCAATTTATATAAAAGTACAAAACAACACTTTATTAATTCATTATTTATGTATAAGTTCATTGCGAATTTATTAAGGTATTATCCACAGTTATTATTCTTGTTTGGGGGGGGGGGTTTGTGTCTGACTTCATGAGAGAGCCAGTTTGGTGTAGTGGTTAAGTGCGCAGACTCTAATCTGGGAGAACCGGGTTTGATTCCCCACTCCTCCACTTGCACCTGCCGGATGACCTTGGGCAAGCCATAGCTCGGTACCAGCTGTTCTCTCAAGGACAGCTTGGGAAAGAGCTCTCTCAGCCCCACCTACCTCCCAGGGTGTCTGTTGTGGGGAGGGGAAGGGAAAAGGAGTTTGTAAGCCGCTCTGAGACTCTCACTTTTGATTGGAACAGGGGATGCAAGAAAGCTCCACATTCCATGGATGGAGTAGTGGGATATGTCCCATTTACATTTGTTGGTGCCTCTACATGGGTTTCAAGATTATAAACACTCCTCGGTTACAGAAGTCCCCCTTTTCACTGATGGTCAGAAATAAAGACGGCTCTTTTGTTTTAATTGGCTGTTATTTGAGAAATGGAACTCATGATGAATTGCGACACATTTGCCTTGCTATGCTTTGTTGAGCTAATTAGAGATGATGCACGATGTGAAATTAAGAGAACGAGAAATGAGAAAAGATGGAGGAGATTCCTCTTACTTAGCACCAAGAATCAGGTTTCGGTTTTGCCTGGGTTTCCCTCTTCCTACAGTTGCCCACATCGATCACGGAGAAGAGGGAAGTTAAAAAAGAAAACTACAGCAGGGCTACTAAAGTACTCAGTGCCTGTGAATGAATAGGGGCAGGGGTCTGTTGGAGCAGGAGCGTACAGGAGCGCAGCTCCGGGAGTGAGGAGCCCAGGGGGCAGGCACATAACCAAGCCCCGCCCCCTCCTCAGCTTCCCCGAGCAGTGCAGAGGCGCAGCGCCCCGGGGAAAGCCCTGCTAGGGTCTTTATTGATTTTAATGTTTTGTTTTAATATTGATAATTTTATCATTGTTCCTTTTATGACTGCGTGCTGCTTTTCCAGAGCCTTGCTCAAGGTGGCATATAAATTCTCTAAGTATACCATTTTTTATTTGGGCACATGGCACATAAGTACTGGAGAAATTTCACCAACCCTTCAGCAGCTTCCACCCTATCAGTTTGGTGTAGTGGTCAGGAGTTGGACTCTAATCTGGGAGAACCGGGTTTGATTCCCCACTCCTCCACATGCAGCTGCTGGTGTGACCTTGGGCCAGTCACAAGTTCTCTCAGAGCTGTTCTCTCATGAGCAGTTCTCAAAAGACCTCTCTCAGTGCCACGTACTTCACAGAGTGTCTTGTTGTGGGGAGGGGAAGGGGAAGGGATGGGTGGTGCACATGTCCTGGGTATCTCAAATCAGGAAGAGCAGGAAGAGAATGAGGGTGTGTTCTTGACGCTTATTTTTATTGCACAAAGTATTGGATGGGGAAGGGAATGGAGGAAGAGCAGGTCAGTTTCACTCACCTGTGGAGTGGAGCCTGAGGGGTGGGTGTTGCCTTCTGACACACTTCCGGTATGTTAGGGGGTGTGGCACATGCAAATGAGGTATGCAAATGAGTTATGCTAAAGAGCTCCTGCACCTCTTTTTCTACGAAATGTCCTCTGAATAGGGGGAATGCAAAATCATTTTTTAAAAAGTGATCTCTTTGTGCATGGCATTAAACATGTTGGAATCATTGTGCATAGTGGGGGAAGAGACACAAGCTGCTCTGTCCCTGATCAACAAGCAATCACTTGCTTGGGAGTACATAATCTAGGTACATATAAAGTATATGCACATAACCTTCCTCTCTCTGATCTGGAATGTGAAGCCAGTTTGGTGTAGTGGTTAAGTGTGTGGTCTCTAAGCTGGGGGAACCAGGTTTGATTCCCCACTCCTCCACATGCAGCTGCTGGGGTGACCTTGGGCCAGTCACAAGTTCTTTCAGAACATGGTGACTGTTTATTTATTTAACACATGGTGTCTGTTTGTTTATTTATTTATTTATTTATTTATTGAATTTATATCCCGCTCTCCCCACCAAAAGGCATGCTCAGAGCGGCTCACAACACAAGTTAAAATACAATCCATTTAAATAGACAATCCACATTAAGCCTTAAAAATACTTTCCATACATCCGCCACAAGATTGGCGGCATTTCAGTTCTACCCACAGGTGGGTCCGAGCAGCATTCATATAAGATCCCTGTGTGACCACACACAGGCTGGCAGGTGGAATTGCCAACAGACGGGGCTGGCGGATGGAGCTGGGCCAGGGCTGAGATGTTTACCCTGGGCGGTCCCTACCCAAAGGCCTGGTGGAAGAGCTTCGTTTTACAGGCCCTGCGGAACTGCATCAAATCCCGCAGGGCCCTGATGTTCTCCGGGAGCTCATTCCACCAGTGCGGGGCCGCCACTGAGAAAGCCCTGGCCCGTGTTGTTGCCAGCCGCACCTCCTTCAGTCCAGGCAGGACCAGTCGGCTTTGGGATCCAGACCGTAGTGCTCGCTGGGGAACATATGGAGAGGGGAGGGGAAGGGAAAGGAGTTCATAAGCCGCTCTGAGACTCCGAGTGAAGGGCGGTGTATAAATCTAATCTCTTTTTCTTCTTCTCTTCAGGATAAGTGTCTCCAATCACAGGAATGTAGCCAGATCTGGATTTATGAGCAGTGTGGGCCTCAGAGAGTAGCCTTCTTAACTTGTCCACACATTGATTCACAGCACGGGGAGGGGGAGGAGGCAAGACTTCACTGGCCCTGTAACTAGAAGATTTGGAGGGTGGGCACCAGAGGCATAAAATGTTACTTCTGACCAGGGGTCCTTTCGTAGAAAAAGAGCTGCAGGAGCTCATTAGCATAACTCATTGGCATAACTCATTAGCATACGCCACGCAACTTGACATCACTGGAAGTGTGTCAGAAAGGGAATGTCGGGGCCCGTCCACACGAGTGCGATAAAGCGGACGGGGAGCGTACCTGCATTGCGTCGCTGCATAAAAAGGCGCGTTAATGCGATCCCACGGTACATCACAGAATCAGACGGCAAACGTCGGTGCGCGATCACACAGCATCGTTCAAGCATACCAAAGAGAGAGCGCGCACGCCTGCTTCCGGCTTTTCCGGAAAAGACTTCTGTTTAAGCGGACTCTTTTTGAAGCACATCAACGGGCGCTCGCGACGTTGTTATGCCGGGCACACGACGCTTTGCAGATGTGCTCATCTGATCACGTCGGTTTGCGCCGTCGCTTCATCGCACCGCTTACGTCGTAAATGGGTGCGTATGATCGCGCCCTCAGTTTCAGCCCCATTATATCCTATGGGCCATTGAAATCAATGGCAAAAACTCATAGGGTATATGAGGGGCTGGAGGAAAGGGGGTTTGAGGGAGAGGCTCCAAACTTGCAGGGTAGCTGCTGGGGCCTCTCCTCAAAATACCCACCAAGTTTCAAGAAGATTGGACCAGGGGGTCCAATTCTATGGGTCCCCAAACAGGTTGTCCCATCCCCTCTATTTTTCCCTATGGTGGGAAAAAATGTTACCTTTTTTCTACCATAGAGAACAATGGAGGGAATGGGGGCAACCTGTTTGGGGGCCCGTAGAATTGGACCCCCTAGTCCAATCTTCTTGAAACTTGGTGGGTATTTGGGGGAGAGGTCCCAGCAGCTACCCTGCAAGTTTGGAGCCTCTCCCTCAAACCCCCTCCCCTCCAGTCGCTTTTAAAGTTGCCACCGAATTTTCGGCGGCAGTTCGGCAGCAGGCTGAATCAGATCAGAGAATCTGATTTGGCTCGTGGCTGCCCTAGTGGCCACTCCTGAGCTGGCGGAGCTTCGCTCTGCCTCACTCCGGCCCCAACGGACCCCTGCTTCTGACGTCACAAAAATAATAAATTAAAAACAGAAGAGTCAGAGAAGAGCCCGCTCCCTGATGTGGCCCACTCTCTGAAGGTGCCATTTTCTCCGGGACACCCGATCTCTGCAGTCAGGAGATCAGTTTTAGTTCCAAGAGCCCTTTTCCCCATATGCGTGGAGACTCCCTAACTTCCCCAAGGGGAAAGTGGGCGGGTTGCTCTGTTGTGGCCCTTGAAGACCCTCCACACATCAGGAGTGTCTGACTTCATGAGAGAGAATCTGGCAATTGTGGGCTGTGTCTTAATCAATCAATCAATCAATCAATCTTTATTCCAGTCATGGACCAGCAGAATAAAACATACATTAGCAGATTGAATGAGTTTGTGTTTGTTTGTCTGTTAATGTGTTCATTTAGCTATTTGCTTGCTTCGTTTATAGCCCACCTTTCTCTCTGGGATTCCATGCAGGCTACAAGATCAGAAAACAATTTAATAAAAAAAAGCATGGCATACCATAAAGATGCAAAAAAAAAAAAAAAAAGAACTACAAACTGCAGTAGAAACAAGAAAACACACAACAATATATGGTGCAATAAAATACAACCCTATTCCATCTGTAAATAAATAAATAGTTAGTTAGTTAGTTAGTTAGTTTATTAATATGGTGTGAGAATGTCCCAAAAGATATAGTCCACAACAGGTCTCCTTAAGCCAGGGGTGGGCAATTGTTTTGGCTCGGGGGCCACTTTGTGGGAGCGGAGGTTAGCGGAGGGCCGCACCTTTTAAAATGATTGCATTCCTTAGTTAACTTTGCATTTCAGAAAAGGTATAAATTGTATCATAAAAATCAATAAATATAAATTAAATAAAATAGTGGTGGTTTTATTCAATTTATTTATTGTGCTAATTTCATAGCATCTATAGCTGCAAGCACATTTAATTTTAGAATCAGTTTAATGAGACAAATGTTCCCTATCACACTTTTCTACATTTTTTTTTAAATCAGGGGTGAGATTGCTTGTTGAGATTCTCATCACAGCCTGCAAGTTAATGTCTGTCAAAGAACATCTATATTTACTCTTGTTAATTTTCATGTCTTGGAGGGCCACAAAAAACTCTGTGGCGGGCCGCATGTGGCCCACGGGCCGCAATTTGCCCACCCCTGCCTTAAGCAGTAAGTCCTTTATTTGTAGAGAAGATCATTGGAGTCAAACACTTCTACTGTTAGTAATACTGGGTTTAGGGATTACAGGTGTTGATATACTGGATATGAAATATGGCTTAAGGATATTCTACCAATCAATAGGCAGGATTTTAGACGCTCAAATATACTAGCCAGAAGTTCCCATAGAAAGCGCGGGAAAAGGAGTTCCCAGACATGGATAAGAAGAACACAAAATCCCGGTGAGCTTGGCTCACACATAACTTCTAGCACTCCTGTTCAAGGACAGGGCACAAGAGATAAGAGGGGAGAAGCAAGTAACTTAGCCGGGCATGCGCAAGCGAAGCAACCAAGCAAGCGAGCGGAGTAGAGCACGCATTCCAGAGGAGGGAGTCATGGCTCCGTTGAGAACTCCCGGGCGGGACCTGTCAGCAATCATGAGGGTAAAACACATGAAAGCTAATAACCTTTTCAGAGATCATGTAAATACACCTTGTAGCAGTCATACAGTTATTGAAAAGAATTCATGGCGGTTAACTGACATATGGTCAACAACCAGCACAAATCACAGTGCACCATACACAATATGCCAGAAGTATAAATGAGGCAATAATAAACCAATAAATAAATAGGTGGGCTATATAAAATTATTTTAAATAATTATAGATTAAAATGAGTATTGTTAACTATTTGGTGTACTGCATAGAATATCTTTGCGGATTCTACAACTGTAAAAATACCAGGGCTCATTTCGTAGCAGGAGCTCCTCTGCATATTAGGCCCCACACCCCGGATGTAGCCAATCCTCCAAGAGCTTACAGTAGCCCCTGTAAGAAGAGCTCTGTAAGCTCTTGGAGGATTGGCTACATTGGGGGTGTGTGGCCTAATATGCAAAGGAGCTCCTGCTACGAAATGAGCCCTGAAAAATACCTTGCCCAAGAAGCTGTAGTCTGCAAATTGATGCCCATAAGAAACTTCCTTATAAACTCAGAGTCGGAGCCGCTCGGAAACCTTCTGCACAGGGGGAGAATAAACTTAATGCGTATTTCCTGATAGAACTGGCAGAACATATTTTTTTACCAGAATTAGTTAAGCAATAATTGAATACCATCCCAATCCTTTGTTCTTGTTACTTGTCGCTCTTCCCCACATGTATCTGCTTTCTATTGGGTAACATTACATTCGCTATCATTGCAGGGGAGACCAACATAATCCATGCGCTGGAATAGAACAGACACTTGCTAATTTGGTATTTTCGACCGTTCCGTTTACAGAAAGAAAACCCTGCCTTTTGTGAGAATTGCCCAATGAATTATCTATAGATATAAATGTCAACGTACATTTTGGAAGTTGAAGGACTGGCTGGAAGCAACTTTAGGAAGAGGGCTAGAGACAGCTGCTCGATCCTGCCTTCTCGATTCAGAACTCAGGAGACCACTTAACCCATGTCTATCCGGGGAAGCCCTTAAGCACATGTAAATGCTTTTCTGAGTAAGACAGTTTCCGAGAATGTAGGCCATAAGGGCTTATTTCACATCCACTCACACTAAATCAAAGAGACACCAATATAGACCTTGTCCAAATGAAATATTATTTGGGGACATTTTGCCCTCGGTAGACCTCCGTGCCCTGGTGGAACCTGGTTGTTCCCAGCAATAGATTAACCGCAGTCTAATTTACTTCAGAGCAACTACTTAATTGAGCCCATATTGTCTTCCAGTTTGAAGATGCATGGGATTAAAAGAACAGAAGAATCCAGTGTCAAAAGGTTTTGGGCTGACCACTTGTCATCCCAAGAACCTTCTGCCCACATCTCTCGAAATCACCATGTCAACAATCAGTACTTACGGTTGCCAACTCCTGGGGAAACCTAATATGTGGAGGTAGATTTGAGGTCCACTCCGAGGGAGCCCACAATGACACTCAGAAGTGGTTGCCTAATGTAGTTAGACAGCTGAGGGGGCACCATTCTGGTACTCTCACAAAGCCAGGATAGCTTTTAGATCTTTAGGTAGAGAAGAAGAAATTGGATTTATACCCCGCCCTTCACTTGGAGTCTCAGAGCGGCTTACAAACTCCTTTCCCTTCCCCTCCCCACAACAGACACCCTGTGAGGTAGGTGGGGCTGAGAGAGCTCTTTCCAGAGCTGTCCTTGAGAGAACAGCTGTGCCAGAACTAAGGCTTGCCCAAGGTCATCCAGCCAGGTGCAAGTGGAGGAGTGGGGAATCAAACCCGGTTCTCCCAGATTAGAGTCTGCGCACTTAACCACTACACCAAACTGGCTCTCACAGGTAACAGGCTAACCCAAGCTAGGCCAATCTTGTCAGCTCTTGGAAGCGAAGCAGGGTCGGCCCTGGCTAGTACTAGAATGGGAGACTGTCAAGGAAGTCCAAGGTTGCTATGCAGAGGCAGGCAATGACAAGCCACCTCTATTAGTCTCTCACCTTGATACCATGTGGGGTCACTTTTTTGTTTTTTACTTGTTACCATCACCAAAGTTCTGCTAAAGGAAGTGGAGATATAATTTCTGCCATCAACCTTGTCATGCCTCAGACCCCCAATTTGCCCCTCTTGCCATCCATAAGGGTCTGTGGTCCCCCAGGAGGAGCATTTGGGAGAGATGAATAAGCTTCTAAGGGAATGGGGAGGCAGAAAGAGTTGCCTTCCACTGGCACAATGTGTTCCACTAGTGGAAAACTTTGTCCGAATCCAACCCATCGCTAGCAATGAATAGGAGATAGCCGAATACGTACATGGTAAAACGGAGGTCTAAAGGTCGATGTTATATATCTCATGCGACTTGGAGTATTTTATTTATGAATGGACTACACTTCTCATTAAGTTTTAGAGAAAACTGCTTTACAGTGTTTGTTCAATGGTATTTATCTCAATGGAAAATTTATAAGATCTATTATGCAAGCAACGAGAGCTGGAACTTCTGTCATAATGCTCGAAGCCAGGGGTGATTCTGCATTTCTCCTCCTTGCTGTTTTGACTCCAGCCTCCCCATTTCAATTTTGTGTCTTCCTCCTACAAATGGAACCTGCAGCTCTTCATTTTTGTGCCCTCTCCCGCAAAACATCCACACCAGTTTCCCCTGAAATGATTGCCTTTTCTCAACATGATTTGCGTTCCATAAATCAGCATTATGCATTGTGCGCATATTATACACATAAATGAAGCGCACCGTGCATATAAATAGCCACGCACGGAGTAGCAAAACTGCGTAACATTTGTACACGATGCAAACTGTTCCACCGGAGCACTGGCAAAGAGCAAAGAACCACATCAGTTGATCTAAAAAAAAAAAATTAAACATAAAAATATGGAGTTGTTTCACCAGGCTTTTGGTTGAGGCGGTGGATGTTCAGCCATTTTGGTCTCCTGTTTATGGCCCCTTTGACAGGCAATATTACCGGGCACTGGAGCACCTATATTCTCCTGAAATGAATGGGGTTTGATGATATCGTCTACCACATCATCAACTGTTTTATAGCTTTTACTATTTTATTGTTTTATGGGCTGTATGCTGTAAGCCACCCTGAGCCCACTTCTGGGATAGGGCATGGTATAAATTGACAGAAGAAGAAGAAGAAGAAGAAGAAATTCAAATCAAATTGGGAGCATTTGTTTCACCTTACTAAAGGCCCTGAAATATGGCTGATCTTACACTGGCATTTTCACACACACTAAATAATGCAGTTTCAATCCACTTCAGCAACTATTTGCAAGTGGATTTTGCCATTTTGCACAGTTGCAAAGTGCACTGAAAGAGGAGTGGAAGTGCATTCTTTGGTGTGTGCGAAAGCACCAAGATGACATTTTTCAGCCATATTTCAGGTCCTTTAGTAAGGCGAAACAAACGCTCCCAATTTGATTCACAGGGTAAAATGTGA
Organism: Lepidodactylus listeri; assembly: GCA_029233225.1. Taxonomy (NCBI): domain Eukaryota; kingdom Metazoa; phylum Chordata; class Lepidosauria; order Squamata; family Gekkonidae; genus Lepidodactylus; species Lepidodactylus listeri. Next base: position 10,085,158 of record JARCFY010000021.1, read on the forward strand.
AAGGGAAGGATCCCGCACCTTGGACTCCTTGGGAAATGTGGGATAAAGAAACGCACTAAATAAATAATCAATCAGTGGGCTTGTTAATTTTTCACTTACATTACACCCCCTAGAAAAGTTTAATGAAGTGACCCACTTGACCCTAGTTCATGAACTACCTGTGGGGAATGCCAAATATTTTGCTCAGAGCCTTCTAAGAAGGATGGGCTTTGAAAGTTTGGGAGATACCCCAAAAATAATAAAATCAACAGCCTTCCGAAGAACTATGTTTACATTCCAGAATGCTTGAAGACGGCTCATTCAACTGAGTGATAGAATATGAACTGGAATTTTTTTTTAAAAAAAATTGCAATGGTCTAACTTGTTGTAGTGTTCAGCTCTTGAGAGAGTGGTCATGTTAATTTGTTGGATCTTGTGTAGACATGTCATTAAAAAAGCGAGTTCTGCAGTTCAAAACTAACCAGCCCCGGTAGCTCCTAACAGAAAACAGTAGGCTGGGCCTTGAATTGTCAGGTATTTCTTAACTGAGATACGTCTTGCATTCTCCTCAAGCTCATGGCGGGATAAATAATCCATCCAAACCACCCCAAGTGCTTTAACTGTTCTTCACAGGGAAAGTGTTCCAACCCTTTTAGCATTCTAGTTCCCCTTTTCTGCGCTTTTTCCAATGCCATAATATCAGGGCTTTTTTTTGTAGAAAAAGCCCAGCAGGAACTCATTAGCATAATAGGCCCTACCCAACAGCAGAAACTTATTAGCATATTAGGCCACACCACTGACAATACAGCTTATTAGCTTATTAGCATATTAGGCCTCACCCCCGTGTTACCAGAAGAGTGGTCATCCAGCCACACCCACCTTTTGCTTCTTATTCTGTTTACCTTGTTTGTTGTCAAAACTCAGGGGTTTTTTTGTAGGAGGAATTGATTTGCATGTTAGGCCACATACCCCTAATGTAGCCAATCCTAATGAGTTCCTGCTGTTGGGTGTGGCCCATTATGCTAATGAGTTCCTGTTGGGTGTGGCCAACTCAGGAGCCAGCCGGAACGCCGTTCCTGTGCGTTCCTGCCCAAAAATAGCCCTGTATAATATCCTTTCTGAGGTGTGGTGACCAGAATTGTACACAGTACTCAAAATGAGGTCACACCATCGATTTATACCGGGGCATTATGATACTGGCTGATTTGTTTTCAGTTCCCTTCCTAATAATCCCCAGCATAGCGTTGGCCTTTTTCATTGCAGTCCCACACTGTCTCAACATTTTCAGTGAGTTATCTACTACGACTCCAAGATCTCTCGGTCAGTTTCAGCCAGTTTGGACCCCATCAACATGTCCCAGGTTCAGCCTCTTGAACCAAAGGTCCCAGGTTCAACCTCCTGCATGTCCAGTTGAAAGGACCAGACTGCAGGTCACGTAAAAGACCTTGGAGAGCTGCTGCCAATCTGTGTAGACAATACTGACCTCAATGGACCAAGAGTCTGATTCTGTATAAGCAGGTTGGTGTGCATTTTAGCTTCGGTGCTCTTCTTTTATCGGATTGATGTTTTAATTAGGGATACCACAAAGTTCGCAGTGAGGAGATCCTTGAGATGAACACATCATTTTTGACAGGTGCAATAACTCCTTCGCCACATCTCAGAGGTCTTTGTGTCGTGGCCTTGCAGCTGAAAGAGCTGCCGAGCAGCTATGCAGTAGTTGCAGTGTTGCAGTTTCCTTTCCTTATGCCATGCAAACCACTTTTGCATCAGCACAGGAAGTGAAATTGATTCTCCCACAACATTGTGGGTGTTTAGTGTGGGAGGGATGGGTAGACTGTGACTCCCATAAGGCTGTGTGAAAAGCATGCATGCATGAGATGACCTCAATGGAAACAGAAACATTAAATGAACTCCAAACAATACATTTTAATGGCTTGCTTTGAATGGCTTTTTTAAATTGATAATGAAATACAGGGACTCTCTTCAGAGCGGTAGAATAATAGAATCATAAAGTTAGAAGGAACTTCCAGGGTCATCTAGTCCAACCCCCTGCAAAATGCAGGAAATCCACAAATACCTCCCCCTCCACACCCCCAAGTGACCGCTGTTCCATGCCCAGAAGATGACAAAAAACCCTCCAGGATCCCCAGCCAAACTGGCCTGGAGAAAAATTGCTTCCTGACCCTAAAGTGTTGACCAGCATTTCCCCGGGCGTGTAAGAAAGGGCCGCCGAGAACTAATCCCTGAGGCAACCCTTCCTGCCCTCCTTCTCATGATCTGCCTAAGTCCACAGAATCAGCATTGCTGTCAGATGGCCATCTAGCCTCGGAAAAACCTCCAAAGGAGAGCCCACCATAGGCGTCAACTATGGGGGGGCTCAAGGGCTCAACACCCCCGAAATTTCCCAGGGGGGACTGAGCCCCCCCGGGAAAATGGAGCGCCCTCCGCTGCGCCTCCCCAGGCCCTACCTAGGACCGCCGCCGCCGTCTCTCTCTCTCCCCCCTCTGGCCTGGCCACTCCGTCCTCCCTCCGTCTGTCTAGGGGCCACCCTGGCGGACGGAGGGAGGGACGGAAGCAGGAGTGGTCGGAGGGGAGGTGGTGGCAGTGGGGACAAAGTGCACACGCATGGAAGAGCTCCCCCCCGGGATTTTCCAAACTCAACACCCCTGGAGCCCACCACCTCCTGAGGAAGCCTGTTTCATTGAGGAACTGCACTCACTGTTAGGAAGTTCTTCCAGATGTTTAGCCGAAAACCCATTGGTTCTGGTCCAACCTTCTGGGGCAATAGAAAACAGCTCCTGTTACCATCTAAAAGAAATAAATAGTCCTGTTACCATCTAAAAGAAGGGGAAATCCATTTTGTAAATTTTTTAAATTAATTTTATTTGATAAGGTAGAGTACATTACAGTACAACAGAGTGCATTAAAAAAAAAAACACAAATACACCAAGCACATAAGAAGGGGTGAATACTATCTTCCTTCGAGATCCTAATCCTAACACAAGCACTACTACAGAAAATCACAATAAAATAAACCACCGAAACTGCCAAAACCTTAATCAAAAGAGCGAACAGATACTTGCCCTTTAACGTGTGAAATTTAACCATAGGTTAAGAACACGTATTTAAGATCTTTTATGTTTTCCCAATCAAATTTGTCTAGGTTCATTTTCCCAAGTATTGGATACTATTTGTCAAGGGGATTCCACAGGCGGCTTTCGCAGTCCTCTGAGTTTTCCCCGAGGGAGAATTTTTTCTCGCAAGAAAAAAACCCCTATACTTTATGCAACCACTGTTGCACTGAAGGAAGAGCGTTTGCTTCGCATTTGCTCACTATCGAATCCGTTTTGTAACACTACCTACGGTTTTGCAAATAATAGCGCTAAAGGTATTTAAAAAGCGGAGCCCTTTTTAAAGCAACCAAAAACAGGTTTTTTTTTTCAATAAGCAACACATTAAGTATCTATTGCAGTCCTTCTTTTAAAGAAAACCAACTTCTAGAGTACAAGAGAACACCCTCCTTACAGCTGTGAGGTATGTTAATAACAGTTGCGTTGGAGAGCTTTAGATAAAACGCTTGCTGTGAGATTTTTGACATTCTTCTCTTCTTCATCTCTCCCCCCCCCCCTTCTCCTGCTGGCTCAGTAGAGAATATGATATATTTCGCTGAAACCAACATGCCGATTTTCAAATTTGTAACAAACCGCCATTTAATAAGTCTGCCTTGACACGCTGTCTTTAATCCCCAAGATTGCTCTGTTTAGAAGCTTCTGAAAGGCGATTGCTGTCCTTGAGAGGGAAGAGAGAGAGAGAGAGAGAGAGAACCTCTAGCTTCAATTGAGAAGACAAGGCTGTTTTCACAGTTTGACTGAAATGCATTAAGCGGGTACAAGAGGATCTCCCGTAATTGCCAGCAGATCGGGGAATCTAACATCGGAACCTGGCAAGGTGGTATTTAATTGTTGAAATATGACTTGTCAACAGCCGACGGGATTTTCTGCAACCTCAGGTCTATGCTGCGTGGTGGCAGAGGGTGGCTTATAAATGAATTTTAGCTTGACGAGAAGGGGGGGGGGGAAAGAAGTGCAGAACCACACAGAAAGGAGCTAAAAAAAAAAGGGAGAATCACCCTTGCAAGGGAGCCAGCTGGGCTCCTCGAGCAGCCCAAATACCCCAGCTTATCCGGAGCTCACTGGAGCGCAGCAGCTAAGTAGGATTGGCAGAGTCAGTGCTGGGATGGGAGCCCCAGGTTGCTACACAGAGGCAGGCCGCTGCCAAACCACCTCTGAAGGTCTTTTGTCATGACCTGGAGGGGCCAGGCTAGCCCGATCTCATCAGATCTTAGATGGGTGAAAAGCAGGGGTCCTTTCCTAGAAAAAGAGGTGCAGGGGCTCATTAGCATAACTCATTAGCATATGCCACGCCCCCTGACATCACCGGAAGTCTGTCAGAAAGGGAATGTCAGTTTCAGCTCCATTATATCCTATGGGCCATTGAAATCAATGGCAAAAACTCATAGGGTATATGAGGGGCTGGAGGGGAGGGGGTTTGAGGGAGAGGCTCCGAACTTGCAGGGTAGCTGCTGGGGCCTCTCCTTGAAATACCCACCAAGTTTCAAGAAGATTGGACCACGGGGTCCAATTCTATGGGCCCCCAAACAGGTTGCCCCATCCCCTCCATTGTTCTCTATGGTGGGAAAAAAACATTACTTTTTTCCCACCATAGAGAACAATGGAGGGAATGGGGCCAACCTATTTGGAGGCCCATAGAATTGGACCCCCTCGTCCAATCTTCTTGAAACTTGGTGGGCATTTGGGGGAGAGGTCCCAGAAGCTACCCTGCAAGTTTGGAGCCTCTCCATTAAACCCCCCCCCCTACAGCTGCTTTTAAAGTTGCTGCCAAATTTCAGCAGTGGGCCGAATCAGATCAGAGAATCTGATTTGGCTCGTGGCTGCCCTACTGTCCCTCCTGAGCTGGCGGAGCGGTGCTCCACCTCGCTCCGGCCCTAAAGGAACCCCTGGTGAAAAGTACTGGAGGCAGGAGGCCGGTGGAGTGATTTCAAGCATAGCTCTTTTATTAGATGGTTCAGCTCAAAGATACCTCTAGACAGGCCGGGGGTCTGCTTATATGCACAGGGAAGCCTCGCCCCCGACCTCACCCATACATTGTTATAGGATACCTTTCCTGTCAGAGACTTTGGTTGGTACATTTGGATATTCTGAGCCTCTGATAGGGGAACAACCAGGATCCTAGTGCACTATTGTTTTCAGGTTCCAAACTCAGGCTGCTGTCCTGGCCATGTGCTCTGACTGTGTGGCGGTCGCCATTACCGGAGCACATGGCCAGTGTCCTGATTTTAACCATGGTACATAAGAATGGGAGACCAAAGAGGGGGGCGATTTTTTTTTGTTGATTCCCCCCACCACCACCTGCCTGTGGAAGCCACAAATGACCCCCTCATTCTCAGGTGACCTTGTTCCCTCCCTGCTTTTTCAAGTGGCAAAACAGCTGTGGGAGGGCTGTTTTGGTACTTTGAAAGCTGCAGTGGAGGGGGAAACAGATGGATTGTCGCTGCCATGCCGTAAACCTGATCAGGATCCAGGCCCTCATGGTAATTTTTAAACAGCTGGTTTTGTTTGGCTCTCTGCCTAGCCTACCTCACAGGGTTGTTGTGAGAATAAAATGGAGGTCAGGAGAACGTCGTATGCTGCCCCAAGCTCTTTGGGGATAGGAGGAGGAGGAAGAGACTGGATTTATACCCTGCCCTTCACTACCTGAAGGATTCTCAGAGCAGCTTACAATCTCCTTTCCCTTCCCCTCCCCACAACGGACCCCCTGTGAGGTAGGTGGAGCTGAGAGAGCTCTCTCGAGGACTAAGAGAACAGCTCTGAAAGAACTTATGACTGACCCAAGGTCACCCCAGCAGCTGCATGTGGAGAAGTGGGGAATCAAACCCGGTTCTCCCAGATTAGAGTTCGCACTCCTAACCACTACACCAAACTGGCTCCCAGGGAAGAAATGAGATTCCTCAATGGACACACAGGCATTTGATCATCCTATTCCCAGGGACCGGCCCTAAGAACTCCCCCTGCAGTGCCTAAGGAGTTAAGCTCAGTCAAGACTTTGAGGGAACCCGAAACAGAGTACAGGGGTAAGGGTGGCCAACAGTTGACAGTCCGAGAAATGTGTGTTAGTCCTGAGTAAAGACCGTTATTCATCCCTTCTACAGCATGAAAGCCTGTGCTCAGCAAACTCCTCATTCCTCGCCTCATTCCATAGTCTATAATCTCCGACCATCCCTGGGAATCACTGAACACGAGCAATTCTCAAGGCATCCTGAATCAGCATCTCCGAGTGCTTCCGACAGGTCCCTTGGCAGCTGGCTTTGTCCTCTGCGGCTCATCCCTGTTCTTCATGGTAGATTTGTGAAGCGACTCTTTTATCCAGCGTTTGCATTCGAGGGCAGCCTGGACCAACGCGGGGAATGCGTTCTGTCTGTGCAGAGAAAAGGTGTTCCTTCTTGATGGCTGTTGCTGTGTCTTCGGGACATGAATCCCTTCCAACGGCAATCTTAATTGTGCCGGTGAAGGTGGGAGGGCCTTCCTTTTGCGTGTTTATTTCTTCTCTTGCAGAAGAACTTCCTGGAGGGTATTTAGATATGTGCCAGTGAAAGTGGAGAAAGGGAGGAGTCTAAGATTGCATCCATTTCTTGTCTCGCCTCAGCTCATAACTATTTGCATGCCTAGCAACCAACACACATGGCACTAGTTATTCAGGGGTCCTTTTGAGCAGGAGCTTGGGGGAGCACAGCTCCGGGAGTTGGTGCCAGCCCCCCCCCCCCGAGCGGGGGAATGCCTGCTTGTGTCATGGCTGCAGCAAAATGACCCCGTCCCCTGGAAAGTTCCTTATTCCTCTGACCGGCCTTCTGAAGGCTTCAGCCACCACTGAAGCTATCCTCCCAGAATAGTGGTATTTCTGAGGCTTGGATTAGTAGCTGTCCCCTCTCTGCCAGCGCTTGCTTTCTTTCTTTCTTTCTTTCTTTCTTTCTTTCTTTCTTTCTTTCTTTCTTTCTTTCTTTCTTTCTTTCTTTCTTTCTTTCTTTCTTTCTTTCTTTTTCTCTCTCTTTCTTGCCTTCTGACATACTTCTGGTGATGTCAGGTGGTTTCTGCAGTAGAAGAGATTCAGCTGTTAAAAGACACTAGAACAGGTGGTTTAGCATATGCAAATGTTATGCTAATGAGTTATGCTAATGAGCTCCTGCACCTCTTTTTCTACAAAATGACCCCTGTAGTTATTTATTACATTTTTAGCCTGCAGTGGACATGAATTTCTCCCAATAAAGAGGCTACTGGAAGCACAGGTTTTGATCTACTAGGTTTATGTGGATGTGGTGGGAATTTTTTTTTGACAATGCACTCTTCCAATGCACTCTGCATGTCTCCCCTCCCATGCCATTCTGGAGGTCTTCTGTACCCCAGGAGTAGAATTTCGGGTAGAGACTGAGGCTGCAGCTGGAGGAGCAAGTTGAGAAAAGTTATGCTTCATGCCTGGAAACCATTTCTGTTTTATCCTCACACCAGCCCTGTGAGGTAGGCTAGGCAGAGTGCATATGACCGGCCCGAGATCACCCAGCAAGCTTCTGTGGCAGAGTCGGAAATCGAACATAGGTGTCCCATATTCTTGTCCAAGACTCAAACCACTATACTATGCTGACTCTCCCGGGAGAGGCAAGATTCGAACCAGGCCCTTCTGGAGCCATAGCTCAGCTTAGGCACTACACTAACACCTTTCTTGTGAGAAACTAAAAAGATAACTTCTGTGCTTTCAAGTCGTAACACAAGAGAGCTCTTGAGCCTGGTGAATACAGTGCAGAAAATCTCAAAGCACGGAAAGTTAAAGGGGGGGGGGGCGACATGCACAATACGATGCCATCTTAAAAATAGTAAATTATCTTGTATCTAAGTGACAGCAATATGTGTTTGTGATTGAACCAACTGCTGTGCCAGCAAAGCTTAATGTGAGGTTTAGATTACTTTAATAGCTTTTGTAAATAAGGCAGTTTTCACTTGCATTTTTTATTTCGTTTGGGAAGGAGAGGAAGTTAAAGCAACGGAACCAACGCCCCCCCCCCCCCACTCTCTGAAATGTGCTGTTAGAGTGTGTGATGGTGTGCGAGCGTGTATGTAGTCTAAAGCCTACCCGAAGCCACAGGCTTCATGGAAATTGCTGGCACCTTTTCAAATGAGCCAATTCAACTCTGAGAAATGCATTTCTTTTGAAGGACACACAACCACAAGTTTGCTCCCTTTGAGGAGTTTGATCGAATGAATACCCCTAGATGGGGCCAGGAAGTGTCGTAAACAGCTGAAGCTGCCATCTACTAGGTTTGCTCTGCATAATGTGTGACCAGAAGGCTGGTAGTTCGGCAGTTCAAGACCTGAGTGCCACATGACGGAGTGAGCTCCTGTCTCTGGCTGCAGCTCCTGCCAACCCAGCAGTTCAAAAGCGAGAAATTGCAAGGAGATAAATAGGTGGGAAGGTAACAGCGTTCCGTGCGCCTTGGCGTTTAGTCATGCCGGCCACATGACCACGGAAAAGTCTTCGGACAGCGTTGACTCTTCGGCTTGGAAACGGAGATGAGCACTACCCCCTAGAGTCGGATTCGATTGGCTTTTGAGCAAGGGAAACCTTTACCTTTAATCTTTACCCTAATGTGTGAAATGGCCCTTTTCTCAGAGACAAAATGTGGTTCTCTCCTGCAAGAGTGAGCTGTGTCCCTATCTATGGGAAGGCCTGTGGCGCAGTAGCAGAGCCTCTTCTTTGTACACAAAAAATGGTCCTAGGTTCAATCCCCAGCATCCCCAGTAGCAAGGACCAAGTAGCGCATGGAGTCATACGAAGGCAACTGTGATAGAGCCTCTGCTTTGCATGCCCAAGGTCCCGAGTTCAATTCCCAGCGTCTCCAAGGAGTATCTGAAGTAACTCAATGGAATGCAGATAGATCCAGATAGTCAGCCATGTTGGTGTGAAGCAGCAGAACAAATTTTCAAATGTGTGCCTGCACATGAAAGCTCATACTTTGAATAAACTTTTGTTGGTCTTAAAGGTGCCCCTGGACTCTAAGTTTGTTCAGTATAATCAGGGGTCATTTAGTAGAAAAAGAGGTGCAGGAGCTCATTAGCATAACTCCTTTGCATATGCCACACCCCCTAACATACCAAAAGTGTGTCAGAAGGCAACACCCACCCCTCAGGCTCCACTCCACAGGTGAGTGAGACTGACCTGCTCTTCCTCCATTCCCTTCCCCATCCAATACTTTGTGCAATAAAAAGAAGCATCAAGAACACACCCTCATTCTCTTCCTGCTCCCTTGAAACCACCAGGTTTCAAGTAGACTTGAGATACCCAGGACATGTGCACCACCCATCCCTCTCCCTTCCCCTCCCCACAACAAGACGCCCTGTGAGGTAGGTGGGGCTGAGAGAGGTCTTTTGAGAACTGCTCATGAGAGAACAGCTCTGAGAGAACTTGTGACTGGCCCAAGGTCACACCAGCAGCTGCATCTGGAGGAGTGGGGAATCAAACCCGGTTCTCCCAGATTAGAGTCCAACTCCTGACCACTACACCAAACTGATGGGGTGGAAGCTGCTGAAGGGTTGATGAAATTTCTCCAGTACTTATGTGCCATGTGCCCAGATAAAAAATGGTATACTTAGAAAATGTATATGCCACCTTGAGCAAGTCTCTGGAAAAGCAGCACACAGTCATAAAAGGAACAATGATAAAATGATCAATATTAAAACAAAACATTAAAAACAATAAAGACCCTAGCAGGGCTTTCCCCGGGGCGCTGCGCCTCTGCACTGCTCGGGGAAGCCGAGGAGGGGCCGGGGCTTGGTCATATGCCTGCCCCCTGGTCTCCTCACTCCCGGAGCTGCGCTCCTCTGCGCTCCCGCTCCAACGGACCCCTGAGTATAATGCAGTTTCATGTATGTTCCGTGTTAGGGGAGGGGTGTTTGCAATTACTTGATGTCCAGAAGGTCCCTAGTACAATCCTCTCATCTCCAGTTGAAAGGATCAGGTAATAGGTGGCATGGAAGATCTCCAGCTGAGACCATGGAGACCCCTGCCAGTTAGAATAGGTGATGCTGACCATGATGTGCCATAATGACAGACAGGACCGAGCTTGGTTGCGTAACAACAGCCACTGAGGGAAAAGTGAGAATTTGGCCACTGGCTTTGGCCACTGGTCTCTATGGCATTCTACTCATCTGTGGCCTTTCCTCTCCCCTCCCCAAACTCTGGCTTCTTTAAACTGTCTTCCTTACCTGGAGCTGGCAACCCTATGAGTTCCTCACAACAGCCCCTGAGAAAAAGCTTTGTCCCCCACAGGAGCTGAGCAAGAGAAGTGTTAAGTCAAGGGAGACAGTGCTTCTGACAGAAAACAGTGGCTGAAAGGGGAGTGGGCAGGGAAGAGGCGCAGACCCAGCACCCAGCCAATGGCATGCAAGTACTCTTGAGTGGCGACTGATGGGCCAATGGCTGAGGGAGAGCATTTTACAGCCAATGAGAGCACATGGAATGTTGCCACCCCACCTGGCATTTATATAATAGGGACAGATATTTGACTATTGTGTCTATGAATCTTGCCACTGAGAGGGTGACACAATAATTTGTATCCGATAGTAGCCATGACACCTGGGCTCGCACATTTAGCAGTTCCGTATCTTTAAGTAAAGGGGTGACTAAATTAGCCCTCCACTCATCGAATATAGGGCACTCCATAATCACATGTTCCATGGTTTCGACTGTATCATATGAGCATCTGGAGTGCCTTGACTCCACCCTCAACCGTAGTCTCCTCTATCCAGAAAATTTAGGTTGTTTTTTTTTAATATATATATATATATGTATTCTCAGCAGCGGCAAGCTTCAGATCTGACATGAGGCAAGAGAAAACATGTGAGCCCGGCAACTGTTCGACACAGATCCGAAATGTAAACATGCTGTAGACAGTAAAACGGTCATAAATTCCTCCACCACAGATAGCTCCTCTCAAAGCCTTCTTCACGATGCAACGTGAAACATGTCAAACGGAATGTACACCGCCAAGGCAACACATGTTTTGTGGCTGTCAGTGCTGGGAAGCCAGATCTCTTCCGGCTGGCTTGAATAACATATGTGCAAGAGCCGATTCAGCTGGTCTGAAATAATTCGGAGTCATAATTCCCTGTACCGGAGCACTGACGTATATTGTAATGAGGAGGATCAAGGAAGGCCTGGGGTCGCAAGTTATCGGGAAGGCTGCTCTTGGGAGCAAGCCTGGTAGAGCGCTCGGGGTTTCAGGCTAGAACGAGGTCTCCAGTGTAGAGGTGCCCATTGGGGTTGGGGGGGTCGCCTGGGAAAACTTCTAATCAAGGGTCATTTCGTAGAAAAAGAGGTGCAGGAGCTCATTAGCATAACTCATTAGCATAACTCATTAGCATATGCCACACCCCCTAACATACCGGAAGTGTGTCAGAAGGCACCCACCCCTCAGGCTCCACCCCACAAGTGAGTGAAACTGACCTGACCTGCTCTTCCTCCATTCCCTTCCCCATCCAGGGGTGGATCGAAGGATCATATAGTTACGGCCTCAGCTTCCTTGGTTCCGGTGGGGCCTGGAGATCTCCCACTTTTACAACTGATCTCCAACTGAGAGAGATCAGCTCCCCTGGAGAAAATGGCTGCTTTGAAGGGTGGACTCTGTGCCATTTAGGGTTGCCAAGTCGTGCAGACTCACCGGCGGGGGGGAGTCCTCCTCCGGCCGGGAGTCTCTCCTGGCATGCGCGCAAAGCGCACGCCCCCCGCGACGCCACCGGAAGTGACGTCAGGGTGTTGCTAGGGCGACGCTCTGGCAATTGCCCCAAAACTCTATGGTATCATAGAGTTTTGGGGCGATTGCCAGAGCGTCGCCCTGGCAACGCCCCCAACGTGCTGACGTCACTTCCGGTGACGTCATTACGTCATCCTTGCTGGACGACTTCGGGGGGGGGTTCCCCTTTAGCGGGGGATCCCCTGCCCCCCGGGCTGACTTGGCAGCCCTAGTGCCATGGTACCATGCTGAGGCTCCTCCCCTCCCCTCCCAAAACCCCACCCTCTCCCATATCCACCACCAAAGTCTCCAGGTATTTTCCAACCCAGACCTGACAACCCTAACCCTATCCTCCTCCCCCTATCGCTGGTGGATTGACCTGGCCACCTTATCCATCTACCGTTCCCTTGGCATACTTCCTGGGACCGTGATGCAAATCCAAGCAAGTCGTAGAACACAGTGACAGTGATACAGAGTTCACCATGTTGAGACCTGTGATCATTTGTAGCAGTGCAGGAAGCAGACAGATACACTCCACACATGCATACCCTCTGTCTACTGTGAGCCTGCATATACATTTGCCAACATGCATTATACTCCAACTCTGACACGGGTGGTCCAGGATGGCCCACTCTCACCAGATCTTGGAAACTTAGCAAGGTCAGCCAGGGTGAGTACTTGGATGGGAGACCACCAAGTAAGTCCAGGGTTGCTATACCATGGCCAACCACCTCTGAACATCTCCTGCCTTGAAAACTCAATGGGGTCAAGTTGGATGCAACTCAATGGCACTTTCCACCACCATTTTACCTCCGGGGGGGGAAAGCTGGAGGACACAGGATGGAAGGAAAAACTGTCTCAGTCCCTGAGCTTTTCCACCCAAACTCTGTTCCTGCAAGAAGTTAAGGTCAATGGGAACAGCTCCACTTTCCCATGTATTCCCACCACACTGATACAGCGTTTGTTGACTACATTTTGATGTCCCTCTCCAGTCTGGTGTAGTGGTTAGAAGCACAGACTCTAATCTGAGAGAACCGGGTTTGATTCCTCACTCCTCCACAGGCAGCTGCTGGTGTGACCTTGGGCCAGTCACAAGTTCTTTCAGAGCTGTTCTCTCAAGGGCCGTTCTCGAAAGAGCTCTCTCAGCCCCACTTACCTAACAGAGTGTCTGTTGTGGGGAGGGGAAGGGAAAGGAGTTTGTAAGCCGCTCTGAGACTCCTCTGGGTAGTGAAGAGCAAGGTAGTAATCCAATCTCTTCTTCTTCTTCCTCTTCTAAAATGAAAAAAAAATATTATTATTTTTCTTGGAGAAAACCCCCTAATTTTCCTTTGATTGCTGCTGATCAAATATACAGGGCTATTGGGCGTGCAGCAACAAAATGGCATTGGGACATTGAAAGACAATATATAAATGATAGGCATGAAACCATCTTGTCAGAAGAGAGGAGAGGAAATCTGTATTGAGGGCCTTGGATCGATCTATCTATCTATCTATCTATCTATCTATCTATCTATCTATCTATCTATCTATCTATCTATCTATCTATCTATCTATCCAGGGCTTTTTTTGTAGAAAAAGCCCAGCAGGAACTCATTAGCATAATAGGCCACACCCAACAGCAGAAAATCATTAGCATATTAGGCCACACCCCCATGTTACCAGAAGAGTGGTCATCCAGCCACACCCACCCATCTTATTCTGTTTACCTTGTTTGTTGTCAAAACCCAGGGCTTTTTTTGTAGCAGGAATTAATTTGCATGTTAGGCCACATACCCCTAATGTAGTCAGTCCTAATGAGTTTCTGCTGTTGGGTGTGGCCTATTATGCTAATGAGTTCCTGCTGGGCGTGGCCAACTCAGGAGCCAGCCAGAACTCCGTTCCTGTGCGCTCCTGCTTAAAAATAGCCCTCTATCTATCTATCTATCTATCTATCTATCTATCTATCCATCCATCCATCCATCCATCCATCCATCTATCTATCATCTATCCATCCATCCATCTAGTACTGCTCATATGACTATCACCTTAAGCAGAAATAAGAACCAAAAAAATATTTTAAAAGACATTTCTCAGTATTATTTCTCTTATATTTGACTATTGCGTCTATGATTTTTGCCACAGAGAGGGTGACACAATAATTTGTATCTGATAGTAGCCATGACACCTGGGCTTGCACATTTAGCAGTTCCGTATCTTTAAGTAAAGGGGTGGCTAAATTAGCCCTCAACTCATTAAGTATAGGGCACGCCATAATAATATGTTCCATGGTTTCGACTGTATCATATGAGCATCTGGAGTGCCTTGACTGTTCCCATAGGCGTCAACTTCAGGGGGGCTGGGGAGCTGGAGCCCCCCCCCCTTGAACTTTTCCAGGAAGTGCTGAGCCTCCCTTGAAGACAATGGCCTATGATGTCTCTGGCCCAGCCCCAACCCCTCTACCTGGGAAATTGGAAAATCTACGCCCTTGACTGTACCCTTAACCATAGTCTCCTCTATCCATTTGATTCCCCACTCCTCCACATGCAGCTGCTGGTGTGACCTTTGGTCAGTCACAAGTTCTTTCAGAGCAGTTCTCTCAAGAGCAGTTCTCAAGAGAGCTCTCTCAGCCCCACCTACCTCACAGGGCATCTGTTGTGAGGAAAGGAAGGGAAAGGAGATTGTAAGCTGCTCTGAGTCTCCTTCGGGTAATGAAGGGCATGATATAAATCCAATCTCCTCCTCCTCCTCTTCTTCTTCATCATCATCAGCTACACATGGTCACACCATGTTCAGAACTGGGATACAAATATTTGCCTCCTGTTGGGGCAGGAATGGGAAGACCTGAATTCAGCTCTCTACTTGGCCATGAATCCCACACACACAACCTCACCTACCTTACAGGGTTGCTGTGAGGAGGGAAGAACCATGTATGCGCTCCTTGGAGTATGTGGTCTAAGGGGTCTATCCCCTGCCTTTATGCTGGTTCTTTAAATACCATCTGCTCGTTTTTATAGAACATATTTTTTTGATTTTGAAGAATCTTAAGAGGTGCTGTTTCTAAATCCTTCCGTATACTTCCGACAGCAGTAGGTTTGCAAAACATACTCTCCTTGCCAAGTAGACAAGTTAACTTGTATCAGACTAGGCAGGGTTGCCAACCCCCAGATGGGGCCTGGAGATCTCGAATTACAGCTGATCTCCGGATGAGAGAGAACAGCTTCCCTGGAGAAAATGGCTGCTTTGGAGGGCGGACTGTATGACATTATACCCTTCTGAGGTCCCACCCCTCATCAGATTCCTCAGGCTAGACCTCAAAATCCCCAGGAATATCCCAGTCTGGTGTTCGCAGCCCTAGACTAGCCTTCAGTATTCCAGGCGACTGCAGCCTATGAAGTCTAATTGCATGCATATTCCTTTGCGGGCAAGTCATTCTGAGTTCCCCGGAATCGATTGCCAGCTCTAGCGAGAGCCTTGGATTGCCACCTGCAACATCTCAGGTACAGATCCGTTCTGTCTGACACCAGGGAAGGGGTTTGTTTTGACTTACCCACAGGCAGCCCAGGTGGGATAGGCAGGAAGTATGCTTGAGTGGAAACTGGGGTGGGGAAGGAGAGATAAGCATGACACGCAGACAGAAGGCATGAGGAAACCTATTCTGGGGGACGTGTGCAGGCGCATTCCTCAGGCTGAAGTTACCTTGTCATGCCAGGCAAAAACAGCGTTGTGCCTTTGCGTGGAAAGACACTGCTTGGAGAAAAGGTGGCCGCTGGCTCCCAAGGACACCTCCCTTCCCGTGCCGAAGACGCTTCGCCAGTGCAATCAAGCCCCAGGAGGTTTAGAAATCCCCAGGGGTCCGTTGGAGCGGGAGCGCACAGGAGCGCAGCTCCGGGAGTGAGGAGCCCAGGGGGCGGGCACATGACCAAGCCCTGCCCCCTCCTCGGCTTCCCCAAGCAGTGCAGAGGCGCAGTGCCCTGGGGAAAGCCTTGCTAGGGTCTTTACTGATTTTAATATTTTGTTTTAATACTGATAATTTTATAATTGTTCCTTTTATGACTGTGTCCTGCTTTTCCAGAGACTTGCTCAAGGTGGCATATAAATTTTCTAAGTATACCATTTTTTATCTGGGCACATGGCACATAAGTACTGGAGAAATTTCACCAACCCTTCAGCAGCTTCCACCCCATCAGTCTGGTGTAGTGGTCAGGAGTTGGACTCTAATCTGGGAGAACCGGGTTTGATTCCCCACTCCTCCACATGCAGCTGCTGGTGTGACCTTGGGCCAGTCACAAGTTCTCTCAGAGCTGTTCTCTCATGAGCAGTTCTCAAAAGTCCTCTCTCAGCCCCACCTCCCTCACAGGGTGTCTTGTTGTGGGGAGGGGAAGGGGAAGGGATGGGTGGTGCACATGTCCTGGGTATCTCAAGTCTACTTGAAACCTGGTGGTTTCCAGGGAGCAGGAAGAGAATGAGGGTGTGTTCTTGATGCTTCTTTTTATTGCACCAAGTATTGGATGGGGAAGGGAATGGAGGAAGAGCAGGTCAGTTTCACTCACCTGTGGAGTGGAGCCTGAGGGGTGGGTGTGGCCTTCTGACACACTTCCGGTATGTTAGGGGGTGTGGCACATGCAAATGAGTTATGCTAATGAGTTATGCTAATGAGCTCCTGCACCTTTTTTTCTACGAAATGACCCCTGGAAATCCCTCACCCAATTTCACGGAAGTCTCACAAATGCTTGGTGGTGGTGGAAAGTGCCGTTAAGTCCCAACTGATTTATGGTGACTCTGTAGGGTTTCCGGGGCACGAAATGTTTCAGAGGTGGTTTTCCATTGCCTGCCTCTGGGTCCCAGCCCTGGTCTTCCTGGGTTGTCTCCCATTCACCTTCTAACCATGTCCGACCCTGCTTAGCTTCTGAGATCTGATGAGACTGGGCTAGCCTGGCGATCCGGGTCAGGGCCACAAATGCTTAAGACTGTTAATAATGAACACAGGATGCTTCTGCCTTCTTTGGCGTCAGACCATGGGTCCACCAGGTCCTGTATGGTCTTCTGTGACCAGCAGGGGCTCCCCAGAGCCTCAAGCAGAGGTCTTTCCCATCACTGAGTGCCTGATCTTTCTAACGGATGATACTTGGGATTGAACCTGGCTAGCCTTCCCTGTAATCCATACCAAAAATGGTTGGTAACTCCCAGGTGGGGACTGGAGTTCTCTGTTAGTAAGTTCTTGTGTCCTTTTCCTACCCTGATGACCATTTTCTGGCTATTTGTTTCAGAGCTGTTCTCTCAGGAGCAGTTCTCGAGAGAGCTCTCTCAGCCCTGCCTACCTCACAGGGTGTCTGTTGTGGGGAGGGGAAGGGAAAGGAGTTTGTAAGCCGCTCTGAGCCTCCTTCAGGGAGTGAAGGGCAGGTATAAATCCAATCTCCTCCCCCTCCCCCTCCCCTTCCTCCTCCCCTTCCTCTCCTCCTCCTCCTCCTCCTCCTTTTTGGCTGCTCAGTGTTGTTGTATGCTCTTTTTATGCCTTATTAGAAATATGGCGGCCAAAGTTCGGGCAGCCCTTTGGGGCCGTTTCAAGGTAGCATTCACAACCTTGCTTGTGAATCTTGGCTCACTTGCTCTTACAGAAATTTCCCCCCTTTCAACCTCTGCCTGCCGTCTCAAACCAGTTTTTCTTGCGGTTTACGAAATGAGTCACTGTGTTTTTAACAAAGCAGTGCCAGCTATGGACCTTGTGTGAACTCCAGAACACGCCTGGGTTTGCAATTGATCTGCAGGTGACAGAGATCAGTTCCCCTGATGGAAATGGCTGCTTTGGAAGGTAGACTCTGTGACAGTGCACCCCGCTGAGGTCTTTCCCCTCCCCACAGGATCCACCCCTCAAATCTCCAGGAACTTCCAACCTGGACTTGGCTGCCCTATGCCAAATGCATGAAACTCTTGTGTGGGGGGCGGGGGAAGCTTCTTTATATATAACCATGAAATTAAGCCATTAAAAATATAAGGTTCACATTCACTCAGCTTAGAGGGAACACTGATGCGATCGTCATCTTCATCTTCGTCATCATCACGACTGCAACTACTGCTGGTTCTACTACTATTACTATTATTGTTATTATCATTTATTTTAAATTGGTCTAGATATTATCTGTGGAAGGCACAGGTCTCCCACCCTCCCATTTCAAGCAAATGGACTCGGTCCTTTGCCTTCCACAGTTTTTTAGCCTCCAGCTCACACATTTTTTGGCTCAGCTCAGGAAGGGATGGCTCCAGAGCAAACTAATTTACAGTAGGCAAATTGCTCATTCACAACTTCAATGCCGGTAGCTCACAAAGTAGAATTTTTGCTCACAAGGCTCCACAGCTTAGAGGGAGCATTGTCCCACATCTTATGACCCATTAAGTTAAACTCTGCCCACCATGCATGGAGATCTTCTAGGGCTTGGCATAGAGTTACCAGCTTCCAGATATTTCCCAACCCAGAGCTGGTAACTCAACAGGGGTTCTTTTCATACCTTTAAAACTGTGGTGTGTCATTGTCTCAGAATCAAGTCCTACAGGGTATAAGCAGTTAATTGATATACATGAGGAAAAAATTGCATAAGGGAATAGGAATCCTTCCCCGTGTTCCCCAGTAGCTAGCTGGTCTGAGTAAACAATACGTTGTCGGCATTTGAGGTTGCTTTTGAAAGTGAGATGAAGGCATTTTAGGGCTCATTTTGCCCTTATTTTGTCCTGATCCCATAAATCTGAGGGATAGACAAAGCCCCAAGTGTTGAATGTTGATTTTGTGTTTTGGTACTATGGTTGCCAGCTCCAGGTTGGGAAATTCCTGGAGATTTGGGGGTGGAGCCTGAGGAGGGAAGGGTCTGAGAATGGGACGGACCTCAGCAGGGTAGAGTGTCATGGAGTCAACCCTCCAAAGCAGCCTTTTCTTCCAGAGGACCTGATTTCTGTCATTTGCGGATAAATTGTAATTCTCGGAAATCTGGAGATTGACAGATTTAAATTTGGGCTGGGCACAGCCTTCTCTGGCTACATATTCCTGGGTAGAACAGCTCCCCAGTCCCAAAGCAACTCACCCAAGCAACACACTGACTTATCTGGGCTGGGCACACCTCAACAAAGTCCTTTTATGCCCAGATGTTTCGTCTCATTTTCACTGTGCATGTCTGTCAGGTTTTCATTTTCATTCTTCATTGATTCCCATCCAGCCCCCCTTTAGGGAAGGGGCAGCCGCTTCCCTTGCGTGTGTATTAGGGATCACTACTCGGCCCGATGCTTTTTAACTTGTTTATTAATGATTTGGAGTTGGGAGTAAGCAGTGAAGTGGCTAAATTTGCAGATGACACGAAGTTGTACAGGGTGGTGAGAACCAGGGAGGATTGTGAAGCACTCCAAAGGGATCTGTTGAGGATGGGCGAGTGGGCATCAACGTGGCAAATGGGGTTTAATGTGGCCAAGTGCAAAGTGATGCACATTGGAGCCAAAAATCCTAATTATAAATACACGTTGATGGGGTCCAAACTGGCGGAGACTGACCAAGAGAGAGATCTTGGAGTTGTAGTAGATAACTCAATGAAAATGTCGAGACAGTGTGCGACTGCAATGAAAAAGGCCAATGCTATGCTGGGGGTTATTAGAAAGGGAATAGATAACAAATCAGCCAGTATCATAATGCCCCTATATAAATTGATGGTGCGACCTCATTTGGAGTACTGTGTACAGTTCTGGTCGCCACACCTCAAGAAAGATATTATAGGATTGGAAAAAGTGCAGAAAAGGGCAACTAAAATTATAAAAGGGTTGGAACACTTTCCCTATGAAGAAAGGTTGAAGCGCTTGGGGCTCTTTAGCTTGGAGAAACAGCGGCTGAGGGGTGACATGACTGAGGTTTATAAGATTACAAGGGGGGGCCGCGATATTCACGGGGGGGAGAAGCTGACAGCTGCTCCTCCTTCCTCCACCCCCTTCCCCCCCTAGAGACTCCCGGCGGGCCTTGGCGGCTCTCGCTGGGCCCACCGCTCGCCCCCTTCCCCCCAGAGACTCCCGGTGGGCCTTGGGCCTCTCGCCGGGCCCGCCGCTTGCCCCCTTCCCCCTCCTCCGCGGGCTGTTGGCTGGCCTTGGCGACTCTCGCCGGGCCGCTGCCGTTCCAAGAGCATTCCCCACGCATGTGCAGGGGACGCTCTTTTACTTTTCGGGAGATCTAAAGATCCCCTGAAAAGTTTTTGATAGATTTCGGATTTTTCTGCAAGCCGGGGGGGGGGGTTACCCCCCACCTGCAGAACCCCCCCTCTGCCCTCCAAGTGCCCCCCCGCGCGGATTTAAGTATCCGCACGTGGGGGGGGGCACTTGGGAATTAGATATAGAGATGCATGGGATAGAGCAGGTAGAGAAAGAAGTACTTTTCTCCCTTTCTCACAATACCAGAACTTGTGGGCACTCCATGAAATTGCTGAGCAGTCGGGTTAGAACGGATAAAAGGAAGTCCTTCTTCACCCAAAGAGTGATTAACACGTGGAATTCACTGCCACAGGAGGTGGTGGGGGCTACAAGCATGGACAGCTTCAAGAGGGAATTAGATAAACATATGGAGCAGAAGTCCATCAGTGGCCATTTGCCACAAGGGATAGATAGGAACTCTCGGTCTGGGGCAAGTGATGCTCTGTCTTCTTGGTGTTTTGGGGGGGCCTTCTTGGCAACAGTGGGAGGGCTTCTAGTGTCCTGCCCCCACTGCTGGACCTCCTGAGGGCACCTGGTGTTTTTGGCCTCTGTGTGACAGAGTGTTGGACTGAATGGGCCATTGGCCTGATCCAACATTGGCTTCTCTTATGTTCTTATGTTCTTATATTTTTTCACGGTTGCCTCTTTCCTGTTCACACCTCTTTGGACCATGACCGTGCTCTTCTACTCCAAAGCAGTCCCTGAGCATGGAATTATTGACTCTTGTGGTGTTTTGGAAAGAAACTTTCATATATTTTTTTTTGCTCTCTGTGTGTATTGAAAAGGGAAAGCGGCTTGGGCAGTGGCCCAAAGAAACTTCACCGGAGTGGTGTGCCATTGGGGAGTTCCTTGACATGAGTTTCCATAGTTTATTATTATTACAGCTCATGAGAAAAGAGGTGGGTTTTAAAAAAATTTCTGAGGAAAAGCGGAAGCCAGATGGAATTCCAGAAGAAGTGACTACCAGCCTTGAGATAATGTGGAAGAGAGGGCACAAGTGAGAGATATTCAGTCATGACTGATGAAATTATGACAACTGAGTTAGGGTTGCCAGCTCTGAGTTCAGAAATGCATGGAGATATTGGGGGTGGAGCCTGGGGAGGGCGGGGTTTGGGAAGGATCTCAGTGGGGTACAATGTCCTCAAGTCCACCCTCCAAAGCAGCCATTTTTCCCAGTGGAACTGATCTCTATCATCTGGAGATCAGTTGTAATAGCAGGAGATATCCAGCGGAGATATCCAGGCCTTGCCTGGGGGCTGGCAACCCAACAGTTGATAGGTGTAATATTTCTGGACTCACAAATACTGATGACCTGACTGAGGGATAGCATAAAAGAACTTTAATATGAACAGCAGCTAAAAACATTGGGCTCAGCAGTCTCTAAGCCTTGTTCTAGAACTAAGGTCATGTGATCTTGAGGTAAATCCACAAATTACCAGTTCCAGAACACTTTTAAGTGTAACAGAATGTTTCTAAATTATAGATTCTATTGCTACAACAGCCAAAAAGGCAGCATCACGTGAAGTCTCCCCAACCCCCCCACAATGCTAGGAGTAGGGGACCCCTGTCTTTTGGAGTCCGTGGCCGTGTTTAGAATTTTGAGAACAGGGAATGGCTGCCGCCACAAAATGGCTGCCATGGAGGAGCAGGACCATTCAGAAAGTGGCTGCCCTCGAATATTAGGGTGAATAGGGCCAATCACACAATGTGGGGGGTTTCCAAGCAACCAAGCATCCTTTTACTGTGTTTCTGGGTTCTCCTGCTCCAGTGAAGGGGAGGATAGCCAGGACTTTCTCTCTGCTTCGGGGAAGAAGCAAATGGGCATCAGGCATCCACTTGATGGATCACTGTGCAAGGCTTTCTTCTGCTTCTGTTGTTACAGAGAGTAGGATTTCTATTTCTGAAAATCACATTTTTTAGATATAGCGATTATTGTTGTTCAGTCACACAGTCAAGTCCGACTCTTCATGACACCACGGACCACATCATGCCAGGTCCTCCTGTCCTCCTAGATTCCTCTTATTCTTGTTTTCTTCTTTTTTATTATTTGTCTCTGTAATTTTCTGTTGCACCTTTTGTAACTTCAGACCTTACGGGCGGGGCTATGTTACATACCACAAGGTGTAGTAGCAGGAGGGTAAAAAGGTTCAGGAAGATATCGCCGGACTCTGGCCATCCGCAAAATGCGATTTTGAAATGTTGCAGCTCCTACCCATTCTTTGGTGTTGTTTTGGTTTGTTTTCAGATTGCTTTTCTAATCAAAACGGAACTGATTCGAAACAGACTACCAATTCCTAAAAAGAGGGAAAGAAATGGCTTTTTTTAAAAAAAATTCAGGGAGAAATTAGGTAAAGAGGAATTAACACGGCACAACAAGGCACTGAGTAGGAAGATAATGCTTGCGGTCGCACATGCCAGAAAAGGGGGGGGGGGGAGCGAGGCTATTTCCTCCAGAAAAAATTGACCTGCAGTTGCATGATCAGACCTCCCTTTGATGCTGCGGGCGTAGTCTGTCAGGGTGTGATCAGACGCGACTGTGAGTGAGTCTCTTTTTTCTGGTCCCATTTTCCCCCCCCCCTAATGCACTTAAACAGGGGATCGATGAATCACACTTCCACACATCTGAACCTGGGTCTCCTAAATCCTAGTCCAACATGAAACCACTACACTGCACTGGCTTCTTCCCCTGTCCAGAAAACGGGTAAGGATAACTAGATCAGAAAGTAGAACAAAGTCTGAATCCAGTGGCACTTTTAAGACCAACAAAGTTTAATTTTGAGTATAAGCTTTCATGTGCATGCACACTTCTTCCGGTATCTATTTCTGGCCTGTAGCTACGGTGGGGCTATTGAGGGCACCGCCCCCTTCCTTAAAGAGCCAGCCCCACAAGATGTCCTTCTGGAAATGGAAAGGATTTCGTTGCATTAGGAAGGGGGAGGGAGGGGGTGTTTTTGCATTTCATTTATGTTTGGGTTGGCTGTTGTGGGGGTTGTCCATGCTGCATTTAATTAAATTATTCATATTATTGTCTTTATTATTACTTAAAAGTACAGTTGTTTAGAGAATGGCAGGAAAAAAATAATGGCAGTTCCACCAGCCCCACCAGAAAAAAAAAATGACCCACAAACTACAAAATCCTGGCTACAGACAGGGGCCATTTCAAAGAAAAAGAGGTGCAGGAGCTCATTAGCATACATATTAGCATAACTCATTAGAATATGCCACGCCCCCTGACATCACCGGCCGAATGTCAGTTTCAACTTCATTATACCCTATGGGTCATTGAAGTCAATGGCAAAAACTCATAGGGTATATGAGGGGCTGGAGGAAAGGGGGTTTGAGGGAGAGACTCCAAACTTGCAGGATAGCTGCTGGAGTGTATCCCCCAAATACCCACCAAGTTTCAAGAAGATTGGACCACGGGGTCCAATTCTATGGGCCCCAAAACAGGTTGCCCTGTCCCCTCCATTGTTCTCTATGGTGGGGAAAAAACATTACTTTTCCCCCATCACAGAGAATAATGGAGGGAACGGGGCAACCTGTTTGGGGGCCTGTAGAATCAGACCCCCTGGTACAATCTTCTTGAAACTTGGTGGGTATTTCGGGATGAGGCCCCAGCAGCTACCCTGCAAGCTTGGAGCCTCTCCCTCAAACCCCCTCCCCTCCAGCCACTTTTTAATCCGCCACCGAATTTCGGCGGCAATTTGGCAGCAGGCCGAATCAGATCAGAGAATCTGATTCGACCTGTGGCTGCCCTAGTGCCCACTCCTGGGCTGGTGGAGCGCCGCTCCGCCTAGCTCCGGCCCCAAATGACCCCTGATTGTCTTTATTATTACTTAAAAGTACAGTTGTTTAGAGAGGTGCAGGAAAAAATAATAATAGCAGTCCCACCAGCCCCACTAGAAAAAAAAATTGACCCACAAACTACAAAATCCTGGCTACAGGCATGATCTATCTGTTCTATTGCTTCAGACCAACTCGGCTATCCACCTGAATACATCTGGGAGTGGAACTGTAGCCAGGGCAAGCTGGAAGGGAAACTGTTCTGCTGTCCAACAGCCTCCTCCTTTAAAAAATACCCACCAGAGGGAGAGCTGATCAGGACTTTATGTCATGTCTACCTTGGTTCTAAATATAAGCTTCAGAAAGAATGAGGAGAACCACCTTCCCTTGGCTAAATACATATTCTGGTATGTATATTATTTACGTAATAAGTGTTCTAATGGGTTCTTCAAAAGCCATTACGGTGTGTAAAGTAAATACCTATTTGGGAATGTGAGCTAATTCTGAAAGCACATTATTATATTTACATTACATTCCTCCAGGTCTCACATCTCCTCCGTTGAAGTGCCAAGCCAGTGACTCACAAATGGATCCTTAATCCATAGCAAGGAAATTACCTTCTAAAACCAGACTGGCTGTCTATAAGTTTAATAAATAGATAGTTGGAAAGGGAAACAAAGACGTTTAATATCCCAATTAGATCTTAACGGAGTGCGGTCTCGTTGGGTGGGTGTGCGCTGGTCATAAAGAAAGCTCTGTTTAGCTAACAGTCTCCTACTTGGAAGTGTTGGAAGGAGAACAGGAAGTATGAGGGATGCAAGTAATGGGAAATACTGGAAACTGAGAGCCAGTCTGGTGTAGTGGTTAAGTGTGCGGACTCTAATCTGGGAGAACCGGGTTTGATTCCCCACTCCTCCACTTGTACCTGGCTGGATGACCTTGGGCAAGCCATAGCTCTGTACCAGCTGTTCCCTCAAGGACAGCTTGGGAAAGAGCTCTCTCAGCCCTGCCTACCTCACAGGGTGTCTGTTGTGGGGAGGAGAAGGGAAAGGAGTTTGTAAGCCGCTCTGAGACTCCCTTGGGGAGTGGAGGGCGGGGTATAAATCCAATCTCTTCTTCTTCTTTGGTTGGTAGGAGGACCAGATTTCACACTGCATTAGGAGACCTTTCCCCCTCCTCTTTCAGTGCTTCCCAGTACAGCAGTAGGGTGAAATCACAGAAGAAAGGTGACATTTGCATAGTTGGAAGCCCTGAATTGCTCTAGCCATCTGTGATTGGCAGGCAGTATGGAGCTTCTTGATGATTGGCTAGGCTTGTTATAAATAGCAGCAGTCTTGTCTAGTCATTCCGATTAGGACATTCTGCTTCCTACACATCAAGCATTAGGTGTCCTAATGTCTCCAGTTTCTAGTTCGGTTGAGTGATCTCCAGACACCTACACTGGAGAACCTACCACCTAGGCTTGTATTTAGGAGTGACCATACCTCATTGAAGATGTATCTTGATCACGTTCCATGCTCCTATTATTTGTGTTGTACAGCTTTGGACTTCACTCTTGTATCCGTTCGGCAACTGATTTGGCTTGAATCCAGTTGTGTTACTTGTCCTCTGCTCTTCCCCGGTAGCTGAGTCCCTTCCAACCTGCAGGTCCTGTCTTCCAGCACTATACCTTTTTTCCCCACATTTTGGATTGTCTCCTCATAGGGTTTCCAAGGTATGAGATGATGAGGTGTAGTTTACCATTGCCTTCTTCCACACAGTACTAACCAGGGATAGCTGAAGCGGCACTGCTGTTGTCTACAAAACATACTCTACCAGCATCACCTTCTACAACAGCTGCCCAGTAGTCACTCCTCCAAGATTCCTCCACCTCAACCACCATGGGAACTGTCAGTTCTCTTTTGCTGTTGTGACCGCTGATTCTTGCGGTGGGCAAATGTGTCATAGTCTGGTGTCTCAGCTTTGACCGTCCCATCTTGATGGACTCTACTAGAAGAAGAAGAAGAAGAAGAAGAAGAAGAAGAGATTGGATTTATACCCCGCCCTCCCCTCCCCAAGGGAGTCTCAGAGCGGCTTACAAACTCCTTTTACCTTCCCCTCCCCACAACAGACACCCTGTGAGGTAGGTGGGGCTGAGAGAGCTCTGAGACAACTGTCCTTGAGAGAACAGCTGGTACAGAGCTATGGCTTGCCCAAGGTCATCCAGCCAGGTGCAAGTGGAGGAGTGGGGAATCAAACCCGGTTCTCCCAGATTAGAGTCCGCGCACTTAACCACTACACCAAACTGGCTCTGGTGGAGTCTACTAGGAGTTTAGACTTTTGACAGAAAGAACCTCTGCCAAGATCTTCAGTGCCAGTGTCACTTTCTACCACTATCTACTCTTCCAGGATTCCAGCAGTTCCACCATGTCACTGAGAGCAATACTGTCAGGGGTTTAGGACAGGATGGCTCTCACCTTCCCCGAAACACTCAACCCCCTCCCCCCTACCGTGTCAGAATTTGTATCCAGGACTGATCACAGTTTTGATTAGGATGCAAACCAGCAAAAATGTTGTTCTGTTATTGATTGATCGGGATTGCTATTTAAAAGGTTTACCTATCATTTTCACACACATACACACACGTATATGTATGTGGAAAATTTATATCCCGTATACTCACAGTTTATGGTCTATAAGCCAGGCATGACTCAAACCAGATGGGCTGGATGAGATCAAGGAAGCGCAGCCGAGGGGTGTGAAAGGAAATGATGCTATAAAATCTTTATCAAGCATTGCTCAGTTTTTTAAGCTGCATGGAACTGGGCTGCTGGACCATGAATATTTGTCATTTTCTCCTGCACAGTTGAAAGAAAGAAAGAAAGAAAGAAAGAAAGAAAGAAAGAAAGAAAGAAAGAAAGAAAGAAAGAAAGAAAGAAAGAAAGAAAGAAACCAGAAATCATTTTAATCTCATTTTTTTCTGTTTACTAAGAACATCAGAAGAGCCCTGCTGGATCAGACTAGTGGTCCATCTAGTCCAGCATTCCATCTCACACAGTGGCCAACCGTTCCTCTGGAGGGCCAACAACTGGACATAGAGGCCTAGGCCTTCTCCTGATAAGAACATCAGAAGAGCCCTGCTGGATCAGACTAGTGGTCCATCTAGTCCAGCATTCCATCTCACACAGTGGCCAACCAGTTCCTCTGGAGGGCCAACAACTGGTCATAGAGGCTGAGGCCTTCCCCTGATAAGAACCTCAGAAGAGCCCTGCTGGATCAGACTAGTGGTCCACCTAGTCCAGCATCCTGTCTCACACAGTGGCCAACCAGTTCCTCTGGAGGGCCAACAACTGGTCATAGAGGCCGAGGCCTTCCCCTGATAAGAACCTCAGAAGAGCCCTGCTGGATCAGACCAGTGGTCCATCTAGTCCAGCATCCTGTCTCACGCACGCACAGTTCCTCTGGAGGGCCAACAGCAAGACCCGGAGGCCTCCTGATGTTGCCTCCTGGCTCTGGGATTCAGAGGTTTAGTGCCTCTGAACGTGGAGGTTCTCCTCAGTCACCATGGCTAGTAGCCACTGATAGACGTATCCTCCGTGAATCCAATCCCCTTTTAAAGCTGTTTATTCCTGACATCCTCTGGCCCTGAATTCCACATTTTAATAACTTTCTCTGTCAAGGAGTATTTCCTTTGAACTTACTGCCCATCAGCTTCACGGGATGCCCTTGAGTTCTAGTATTTGGGGAGAGGGAGAAATTGTTATTTTGCCAGCCCTTCTGTATATATATACAGAGAGAGAGAGAGAGAGAGAGAGAGAAAGAGAGAGAAGGATAATACTATACAGTGGAAAACGATAAACAAAATTATGGATTTCCTTGCTCTTAACTGAATATGTGCTTCCAACAATCCTAGGTTGAGCCATCCACATACAGATGACTCATAGGCCAATCAACTTCTCTGATGTGCATTTGCATTGTATAGGTCATTTTAGGCAAAAGTCATTAACATTTAGAATTCTCATTCACCATTTCTGCGTTCCCTTTTTTTTTTTTTAACCGTTCAGTGGAATGAATGGTAACCATTGATAAAACCAGGGGTCCGTTGGAGCAGGAGCGCACAGGAGCACAGCTCCGGGAGTGAGGAGCCCAGGGGGCGGGCACATGACCAAGCCCCGCCCCCTCCTTGGCTTCCCTGAGCAGTGCAGAGGTGCAGTGCCCCGGGGAAAGCCCTGCTAGGGTCTTTATTGTTTTTAATGTTTTGTTTTAATATTGATACTTTTATCCTTGTTCCTTTTATGACTGTGTGCTGCTTTTCCAGAGACTTGCTCAAGGTGGCATCTAAATTTTCTAAGTATACCATTTTTTATCTGGGCACATGGCACATAAGTACTGGAGAAATTTCACCAACCCTTCAGCAGCTTCCACCCCATCAGTTTGGTGTAGTGGTCAGGAGTTGGACTCTAATCTGGGAGAACCGGGTTTGATTCCCCACTCCTCCACATGCAGCTGCTGGGGTGACCTTGGGCCAGTCACAAGTCCTCTCAGAGCTGTTCTCTCATGAGCAGTTCTCAAAAGACCTCTCTCAGCCCCACCTACCTCACAGGGTGTCTTGTTGTGGGGAGGGGAAGGGAAAGGGATGGGTGGTGCACATGTCCTGGGTATCTCAAGTCTACTTGAAACCTGGTGGTTTCAAGGGAGCAGGAAGAGAATGAGGGTGTGTTCTTGACGCTTATTTTTATTGCACAAAGTCTTGGATGGGGAAGGGAAGGGAGGAAGAGCAGGTCAGTTCACTCACCTGTGGAGTGGAGCCTGAGGGGTGGGTGTTGCCTTCTGACACACTTCCGGTATGTTAGGGGGGGTGGCATATGCAAATGAGTTATGCAAATGAGTTATGCTAATGAGCTCCTGCACCTCTTTTTCCATGGAATGACCTCTGGATAAAACTTAATGCTATGAATAATGCCCCTAACACTTGGTGATCCTGAAATAATAGCTCCTCACCCTGTTGCCTGTTTCTTGAAGCTATAGCAAAAGCGGTAGGGTATCCCAGCTTTTCGCTTACCACAATGATTGCTACATATTTTCAGGAGGGACTGTGGCTCAGTGGAAGAGCCTCTGCTTTGCATGCAGAAGGTCCACAGTTCAATCCCTAGCATCTCTCATCAAAAGGACCAGGCAGTCAGTGATCACAGAATCACAGAGTTGGAAGGGACTTCCAGGGTCGTCTAGTCCGGCCCCCTACCCAATGCCGGAAATTCACAAATACCTCCCCCCCACACACAACCAGTGACCCATTTCATGCCCAGAAGATGTCAAAAAACCTCCAAGATCCCTGGCCAAACTGACCTGAAGAAAAAATTGCTTTCTGACCCCAAAGTGGCGACCAGCATTTCCCTGGGCATGTAAGAAAGGGCCAAGAGAATTGGTGCAACCTGTCCTGCCCTCCCTCTCATGATCTGCCTAAGTTCACAGAATCAGCATTGCTGTCAGATGGCCATCTAGCCTTCGTTTGAAAACCTCCAAAGAAGGAGAGCCCACCACCTCCCGAGGAGGCCCGTTCCACTGATGTAAAAGACCCAAGACCCTGGAGAGCTGCTGCTTCCACGCTGGGCAGACAAGAATGACATTGGTGGACCAGTGGCCTGATTCCGTATAAGGCAGCTTCACGTGTATTCATGTGTATGTGATCCCTAGCCAGTCCTGGCTCCGACCCGGATGGCCAAGGCTAGACCAGTCTTATTAAATCTCAGGAGCAATGCAGGGTTGGTCCTGGTTAGTAACTGGATGGAGGACCACCAAGGAAGTCCAGGGTTGCTACACAGAGGCAGGCAATGGCCAACCATCTCTTGACTTGAAAACCCCATGATAAATTGAGCAAAGTTGAGCAACGTTGAGCAACGTTGAGCAACGTTGAGCAAAGTTGAGCATGATAAATTGAGCAAACCCCATGATAAATTGAGCAAAGCTGGTCTAACAAAGCTATAGATGTTCCATGCTACTTTCTCTGCATGTGGGCATCCTGCTCATGAACTGGTGGTCACACAGAAGTGGGTGATCGAACTTCATCTGCTCATCTCCTCTCTTCCTCTTCACCAGGCTTGCCAATTCTGTGTCAGAAAATTCCTAGAGTCTTGGTGGTGGAACAGGGAGGGCGGGGTCTGGGGAAGGGATGGACCTCAGGAGGGCGTGGTGCCATAAAGGCCACCCTCCAGAGCAGCCATTTTCTCCCAGGGAACTGATCTCTGCGATCCGGGTATAAGTTGTGATTCCGCGAGTCCTCGCCTACTCTGAACATGAGAAAAGTCCAGACGTAGAGCATCGAACTCTTGATCCTTCCTCCAGCCCATGTCCATCATACTGCAAAGCAGACAGTATCAAACGAAGACCGAATATGAACTGGGCACCGTGTCTTACAATCAGCAGTAGAAGGAGGACTCTGATCTTGGTTAGTCCAGGAGCCGAACCTCTAGAGCAGTGGTTCTTAACCTTGTTGGAGGTACCGAACCCCACCAGTTTCATATGCGCATTCACCAAACCCTTCTTTAGTGAAAAATAAAATATGATTTTTTTCAAATTCAAGACACAAGTATATGTTTTTTTACTGGTGCACAAAATGAACCGTACATGAATATCACCTTGTTCCAAGAACAAAACCAACACAGTGCATGAACTCACAACAAATTACATACCTGCAAATCAGTGTGACTTCTGCTGTTGCCTTTGAGAGACCAGTTCAGATGTGCGTGGCTTCACCTTGGCTTCACCGAACCCCTGAGACTGACTCGCCGAACCCCTAGGGTTCAATCGAACCCAGGTTAAGAACCACTGCTCTAGAGCTACTGGGGAAAGAGCTCTGGTCTGTGTGTTTGCAAAGGGCTTTTATATTCTCTTTTGAGGTATTTTCCAGCTAGCTTGGAGTCCTGGATTTCTTCCTATTGGGTAAGGTGAGGGGTGCCATCCTCCAGGGGGGACCTGGGGATCCCCTGGAATTGCACCTCATCTCCAGACTGAAGAGATCAGTTCCCCTGGAGAAAATTGAAGCTCTGGAGGGTGGATTCTCTGGCATTGTACCCCACTGAGGTCTCTATCCTCCTCAGGCTCCATCCCCAACCCTACCCCACCCCCATCACCCACCAGTGGCTAGGTGGGGGTCTGACAACTCTAGGTAAGTCCGGTGTCACTCCTTCTTTCTTTCCATAGAAACTGGCCTTTGCCTGATTCTTGACCTTCAAAACTGAGTTTGTGGATCTAGACATCTTCCAATCATCTCAAGGAAGGGCCTTTCTCCCATGCATGTGAAAGGAAGACTCCATGTGTGGTCTGAACCGAAGCCGCTTTCCTAACCCAAGGTAATACTTCCCAACAAATGCTATGATTGGGGAAGGCCGTGGCTCAGTTGCATGCAGAAGGTCAGTCCTCCGCATCTCCAGTTAAAAAGGACCAGACAGTAGGTGGTGTGGGAGACCTTGGAGAGCCACTGGGAGACTTATTAGACAATACTTACTGACCTTGGCGGATGGCTGGTCTGATTCAGTATCAGGCAGCTTTGCATGCACATTGGACCACGCATCCACGTCCTAATTCATGCGCCCGTTCTGAGAGGAATCTTCAAAGGCATCTCCCCAGATCCATATTGTCATGTTGACCTTTCTGTCTCAAAGTATTTGCGCTTGTTTCTGGTTGCTGTTGCTGTTTAAATAATTCCCTCCCAAGAAGACTGATGACCCTTGTGGGATCCAGACGCATATGTTCGTGGAAGCTCTGCAGCGTGAGCCAAAGGGGGCGGGAGGAGGGGGCGGGAGAGAGGAAAGGCCCCCAAGAAAGCCGAGGGAATTTTGTAAGACATGAACAGAACAGCGTGAGCTCTGGCAGAGGGAGGAATGCGCGCCATAATAGGAAACATTGATTTGGCTGGAGCGCAACCTCCTCGCACATGCGAGCATATGCTGCCAATGTGCTTCCTAATTAAGAACAACAGCAAATCATAGGAAATCCTGCATCCTCCTCTGGATGCAAAAACTTTCCTGGAATCTTTGGTGGCCCCGGATCTGTTTCTCCAGCAACACGAAGCTTACGCAGGAGGAAGAGGAGGGGAGGGGGAGGCTAATTCAAAAGTAATGTTTTGCCAGTCATTAACTGGATTGTCATTAAGGAGATTAATGCACATTCCTCTATACATAACCGACTGTGATTTCTCTCTCCCCCCCCCCCACCTCTTTTTACACAACCACTTCTATTAAACCCTAATGAGTGCAGCACAATTCAAAGAATAGAGACCGCTTCAGCCGGCAGAGGTGTCTTTGGTAATGCATATAAAGCTCACCGAATTATTATAGATCTCGTTGAAGGGCAGCTGGGGGGGGGGGAGAAAAAGTTCTCTCCTTAGACCACAAGCTCTTGGCAGGCCCCGACGTATTTGATCACAATGAAGTGATTATTTGAAAAGGGAAGACAGACGCGGATCTGCTTTTCGTCTCCGCTCCCGTCCTCCAGTCAACACTCGCCTCTTGTCCAGAGGCTTCTGACTGGAGCTAGATCGTCCTTGATTTTTTACCATCGGTGTCAACACGGCTTTGGAGCACTCCAAGAGATTGCGGGAGGCAAGACGATCGGCTGCTCTGAGAAGATCAGCGCAGTACACCTTCCCAGGTTACTGGATGTGGTTTTCAGAGAGCGGCGGCTTCCCTTTTGCCCAAAGCACCAAAAACGCAGCTCATGCGTATGGATAGAAACCATAAATGTTCTATCAAAGGCTTCATCATCAGAGAGGCCACACCATTCCAGAAGTAGCTGTAGCTGAAGAAATGTGCACACACCCAAAAGCTTAAATCTTGAATAAAACTTTGTTGGTCTTCAAGGTGCCAACCGGGCTCGAACATTGTTCATTCCGGAAGAACAGTAAGATTTGAGTCCAGTAGGATCCTAGACACGAACAAGAGCTTCAGGGTATAAGCTTTTGAGAGTCAAAGCTCCCTTCGTCAGAGCTTTGACTCTCGAAAGTTTACACCCCAAAAATCTTGCATAGAGTGAGTTACAGTAGTCTTGCCAGGGCTCATTTCGTAGCAGGAGCTCCTTTGCATATTAGGCCACACACCCTGAATGTAGGCAATCCTCCAAGAGCTTACAGAGCTCTTCTTACAGGGGCTACTGTAAGCTCTTGGAGGATTGGCTACATCAGGGGTGTGTGGCCTAATATGCAGAGGAGCTCCTGCTACGAAATGAGCCCTGAGTCTCGCCTAGAGATGACTGTTGCATGGAGTACTGTGGCTAGGCCAAGGTGAGACAAGAAAAGGGCGAGTTGTCTGCAGGGAGGCATCCAGAAACATGCCCAGGCTCTTAACAGTAGATGCCAGTGTTAGTGACACATCACACAAATATGTGCAGCCAATGTATAAAATGAGCGTGGATATTTTTTATTATTATTAAAAATAGAAAAATGCAGACAGAGTGATCAGAACACCATGGGAACAGGAATAGAAATGGAAACACCGACAAAAAAGAAATGCATCGTTACTTGGAAGCAAATTTGATAGGGTGCCCTTCCAAAGAAGGATGCATAGAAATTGATAAATATGTCTCTTTCCAAAGTATCGGAAGGGCAGATTTTTCTTTTTTAGAATTTTATGATTCATATGTCAAGGGGGCAAAGAAAAAAAGAGGCGGGAGGACACAGTGATTAGGTAGGGTTATATTATTTTGATTCAGACATGTCGCTACAGTGCAGACAAGGAGATGCCTTATACTGTCAAGAGCGCTGATCCATCAATCTAATATTAATTAAGTGCCATTAAGTCGCATCCGACTCATGCCAAGTCTGACTTCTCATGGAGTTTTCAAGGCAAGAGACGAGCAGAGGTGATTTGCCATTGCCTGCCTCTGTACTATAACTCAGGTCTTCCTTGGTGGTCTCCCATCCAAGTACTAACCCTGGCTGACCCCGTGTAACTGCCAAGCTCCACGTCAATCTAGCTCGTACATTTTTCTTCTTCCCCTCTCTCTGTTACCCACACAACAACCCTGCGAGGCATTTTAGGATGACCAAGAGAGATTGGCTCAAGGCCAGACTGTGATCTGAGCGGGGATCTGAATGCAGGGCTCGCAGATCCGAGCCGAAAACCGCCTCACCGCACCGGCAGCAGGACACGACTGTTCCGACTGGTCACAGCTCTCCGAAGTTTCAGACTGAGGGTCTTTCCTGACCCGGCTCCATGAGATCCTTTATCTGGAGATGCCAGGAATTGCACCTGCTCTCTGTGTAGGAAAATCCAATTGAAGATGCGGGTAATAGTATATTAGAATATTGAATGCAATGCAAGGGATATTGGAATGTTTTGCTGATAGAACACTGCGCCCTCCTCAAAGAAGAAGAAAAAAGGCTGTTAAGTTTCCTCCATGCCTGAGAGGAGACGAATGGAGAGTCTTCCCACAATTAGAAAAGATACCTTTACACCTTTATCTCCTATTTTGACGTATTCATTTACTGCTTTCCCCCCTTAATTAAATCAAAACCGCTGCTGACCTTATAACCTTAGCTTGTTATTTAGTTTTTAAGTATTTAGTTTAGTTATTTAGTTTAGCCATTTAGTTCATTGCATATCTTAAAGCATCTCGATCATGTCACACGGTAATTTGCTGTTCGGCCTCTGTCTCTAAGTCTGAACTCCTACCTTCCATTCCAATGAAGATTGTTCCAGGTGAGTTGGCTGTGCTGGTCGGAAGCAGTAGAACAAATTTAGAGTGCCTTGCACCCGAAAGCTCATACCTTGAATAAACTTTTGTCGGTCTTAAAGGTGCCACAGGACTCTAAGGCCGCGGTCACACGGCCCTTAAATGCGGGAGGAAGGGCTATTTCCTCCCGCATTTAAAGGGGCTGTCTACAACGGCCACAGAAAGTCCTGTGCCGAAGCGGACTCAAATGCGGGTTCTTCCCGCATTTTCCAACACCGGGAAAATTGACAGTTTTCCCGGGAGTCGCGGGAGGAACCTGCATTTGAGGTATCTGGACAGCCCTCTCTCACAATCATTGCGAGAGTGGGGCTGTCCAGATGGTCCCGTCGGCCATTTCCCCCCCCTTTTACACTTGGGCACTTGGGCAGTCCCAAAACTTACCAGGCGGCTGGCGGGTCCTTTGCTGTTTCTCTGGCCGCCGCCACTTCTGCCGCCGCCATGTCCACCTCCTTCGCCGCCTCTTCCGCGGCCGCCACCACCGCTTCTGCCGCCGCAGGGGTTAGGATGTGTAGACATCCCAACCTGAGGTAGAAAAATGCAGCCCCTTTAATCCGGGAGGGCTCCTGGATTTAAAGAGGCCCGTGTGACCGCAGCCTGTATTTGTTCTACTTTCCATTCCAGTGTATGTGAAGAAGTGCGCAGGCACACGAAAGCTCATACCTTGAATAAACCTTTGCTGGTCTTAGAGGTGCCCCTGGACTCTAAATCGATGGTGACTGAATTACCTGTGCCTGAATGCTGCATGAATCAGGATTATGCATACCGGATGTACATGGCGAATCCGCTTATGCAATGCTTCATGCTACACACATACCATATCCTCTTCCATGGAATGAAAGCAGTTTTCAGGCAGGTGAGGTTCTGAGCTGCCTAAGGGAGCAAAGGGCACATTCAAAAGCTCCATGCCATCCACATCCTACTTTGTCCAGCCAGAGGGTGAGCTCTGAAGACAGCCCCCCCCCCATCTTTCATCTGCATGTCAAGTTTTTTGAAGGAATTATAAACATTTGGGGGGTAACGGGGAGCGGGACCGACATACACTGGCTCTTGTTCTTTTCCTCTTTCTTTGCTCTTTCCCCGTTTCCCATCTATTTATTGTTTGTTTTTCTTGGCTGTTCCTCACTTTCCTTTTTTCGTTATTTGTTCTTTATGATCTTCTGTTTCCTATCTCTCCCCCCCCCCCATCTTCTTTTGTGGCTCTTCTCCCAGTTGCTGTCCTCTGAGGCCCCCTGAGTTTCCCTTAGCTAATGAAACTGGAGCTGCCCAACTCCTTTTGCAAACCAGCTGTTTCCTCTTTAAACACAAACTCATCTTTATTCAATGGAGTTCCTGAGCAGAGCTGAGTCGGCTAAAAAGTGGAGTCCGCATTTGGTGACAGCTACGGCGGGGGGGGGGGGGGGGGAGAGAGAAGCAGCGAATGATATGTCAGAATCAGCTCAGGGCTGGGAAAACTGGTCCGAGATGGAAACAACCAGGCTTATAAAAATATGGGATTTGTGTGGATTATAATGGCCCTTCCAGACTGGATTATTATTGCAAGTCTCTTCCTATCTCAAGCCCCTGCTTTGAGCGAGGGATGTTTGAACACTTGCCAGTTCGGCTCATGTCCTGTTCACCAGTGGTAAATAGGAAGTTGATTTTTCAACAGACTGCTTGACAATTGGCTCCTTCCTTCCCTTCCTTCCTTCCTTCCTTCCTTCCTTCCTCCCTCCCTCCCTCCCTCCCTCTTTCTTTCTTTCTTTCTTTCTTTCTTTCTTTCTTTCTTTCTTTCTTTCTTTCTTTTTCCTTCCTTCCTTCCTTCCTTCCTTCCTTCCTTTCCTTTCCTCCCTCCCTCCCTCCCTCTTTCTTTCTTTCTTTCTTTCTTTCTTTCTTTCTTTCTTTCTTTCTTTCTTTCTTTCTTTCTTTCTTTCTTTCTTTCTTTCTTTCCTTCCTTCCTTCCTTCCTTCCTTCCTTCCTTCCTTCCTTCCTTCCTTCCTTCCTTCCTCCCTCCCCCCCTCCCTTCCTTCCTCCTTTATCCTGCCCTCCCCACAAGTGGGCTCAGGGCGAGTTCCAGGTCACATAAAGTGTGGTAGTAAAACAATAAAATATCACAAGATTACAAGATTCAAGACTGAAATTTATAATTCAGGAAATGCTAAAACCAGTATACAACAGTGCCTTGGTAGTGGTGATATGATGTACTTCTTCTGAGTGCTGCTGGTAATGTTGGCCACTGGACACAGACCAGGGCTACCAGTAGGGTAGGCCAAGAGGTGGAAGAATTTGGATGCCTGACTGCCTCAGTTAAAAGCTCGGTGGAACAGCTCCATCTTACAGGCCCTGCAGAATTGCAATAGACCTCGCAGGGCCCTGATCTTGATTGGCAGCTTGTCCTACCAGGCTGGGGCCAGGGATGAAAAGGCCCTGGCCCTCATTGAAGCTAGTCAGATGTTTACAGGTGCTCTGCAAGTTGTATCACCACGTTCCTTCCTAACAGTGCAGTTGGCTTTTTTCATATGTGCCTTTTGGGAAGGGCCGTAGCTCAGTGACAGAGCATCTGATCAGCTTGCAAAAGGCCCCAGGTTCAGTCCTGGGCATCTCCAGCTAAAAGGATAAGGTAGTAGGTGAGCTGAAAAACCTCCACCTGAGACCCTGGAGAGCTGCTGCCAGTATGAGTAGACAATACTCACCTTGATGGTCCAGTGATCTGATTCAGTGTAAGGCAGTTCCACACTTCCATATGTCCACATTCTGACCCAAATGGACGGGGTTTGGTGTGTGTTAAGTGCAGCCAAGTTGCTTCCAGCTAATGGTGACCCTACGGATTAATGTTCTCCAAAATGTCCTGTCATTAACAGCCTTGCTCGGGTCTTGCAAACTGAGGGCCGCGTGGCTTCCTGGGTCGAGTCCATCCATCTCAGATTGGGTCTTCTCTTCTCCTGCTGCCTTGTACTTTTCCTAGCTGTATTGTCTTTTCCAGTGACTCTGGAATTTCGGCTCCTCCCTTTTTCCTGTACTTATGCTCGACTTGGCAAGCAATTGCTTAAATGGACTCTTAAATAGTAACAAGACATATAAATGAGCAGGGGTCCTTTCGTAAAAAAAGAGGTGCAGGAGCTCATTAGCATAACTCATTAGCATACCTCATTAGCATATGCCACGCCCCCTGACATCACCAGAAGTGTGTCAGAAAGGGAATGTCAGTTTCAGCCCCATTATATCCTACGGGCCATTGAAATGAATGGCAAAAACTCATAGGGTATATGAAGGGCTGGAGGAAAGGGGGTTTGAGGGAGAGGCTCCAAACTTGCAGGGTAGCTGCTGGAGCCTCTCCTTGAAATACCCACCAAGTTTCAAGAAGATTGGACCACGGGGTCCAATTCTATGGACCCCCAAACCGGTTGTCCCGTCCCCTCCATTGTTCTCTATGGTGGGAAAAAATGGTCCAATCCTCTTGAAACTTGGT
Organism: Lepidodactylus listeri; assembly: GCA_029233225.1. Classification (NCBI taxonomy): domain Eukaryota; kingdom Metazoa; phylum Chordata; class Lepidosauria; order Squamata; family Gekkonidae; genus Lepidodactylus; species Lepidodactylus listeri. The sequence goes on from JARCFY010000021.1 coordinate 10,123,116, forward strand.
GGGCATTTCTAGGAGAGGCCCCAGCAGCTACCCTGCAAGTTTGGAGCCTCTCCCTCAAACCCCCTCCCCTCCAGTGGCTTTTAAAATTGCAGCCGAATTTCGGCGGCAATTCGGCAGCGAGCTGAATCAGATTAGAGAATCTGATTCAGCCCGTGGCTGCCCTAGTGGCCACTCCTGAGCTGGCAGAGTTTCGCTCCACCTCACTCCGGCCCCAACGGACCCCTGTAACTGAGTCTGGATATTTATTCATTTATTTTAAAAAAAGATCTATCCCGTGTTTGTCTAAGAAGTCCTTAACCAAACTTACCTCACAAGCATTGAGAGGATACAATGGGGGAGAGGCCCCAATTGGAGAGAAAATGTGTGGTGAATAAATGTTTAAAAATCATCTTTGGGAAGCACCTCTTTGGAAACAGATTTCCCCACTGTAGAAGGATGTTTGACTCAGAATCACCGTACATCGGGCAACATCTGCTCTCCTTGCGGCAGCCATTTTGTGGGCCCCGTTAACCTTTCGCAGAACTCTGTAAGTGCCTGCGGTTGAGTACCCCCCGGGCCTTATCATTACCAAATATGGAAAGTCAGGCACACTTCCAATAATGACGTGCAACAACTTAATTTGGTGCATGCAGCTACACGTGCTCAGAGGATTATCAGTGTAGGAACGGTTCATCGGGAGGGACCGGTGGCTCAATGGTAAAGCATGCAGATGGCCCCAGCTTCAATCCCCGACATCTCGAGTTAAAAGGAGCAGGTTGAAGGTGATGTGAGAGACCTTGGCCTGAGACCTTTGAGAGTTGCTGCCAGTCTGAGTAGACAGTCGTGACTTTGATGGACCAGTGGTCTAATTCAGAATAACCCTGAGTACCCAACACTCACCTTGATGGGCCAATGGTCTGATTCACTGGCAGGCAGCTTCACATGTTCATGTGGATGCATCAGTTGACATAGAGCTCCCAATGAGGGACACCTAAGCCCCTTCTCCACATATAGTATGGTCTAGGGCTGCCAGCCTCCCAGTCGGATTCGAAACCGGGGATACTTGTTCCTTTTGCCTGCCACCGCTCTGAGTGGCAGCAGGCAAAAAAAATATCTAAATACACACACACAGAATGCCAAATGTGGCATCATGTCATTTCTGGTTCAAAAAAAGAAGATAGCTCTAGGAATTTCCGGGAACTCTATAGTTCTACCATAGAGTTTCAGGCTATTCCTAGAGCTACCTAGGTCAATTCCAGGTTTTTAGCGGGAGTGATGTGATGCTGTGGCTGGTGTTGTGCGCCTCCATATCCCCACCCACAGCCCTCCCGCCAGTTGCCAGACATCGCCTGGCAATCCTACTATGTCCCCAAACTGAATCAAGCCCTATAGCCTAGGAACTGCATTCCTAGTAGGTAAGACCCTCATTGCCCCAGGAACCCCTCAACAAAGACACGAGACAACAGCTTGAGTTAGTTTATTTCATTATTTAAACTGAACTGTGTCATAATTAAATATGCTAACATACCTGTGCTAAGGTAGGTTGCCCATGGCTGCCTTTTTGGGCAGACCCAGCCTAACTCCAAAGACAGCCACCGTCTTTTGCCAGCTTTGTTTATTATCGCCTGCACACATTGTGCCAAGAGGTGCCCAGCCCCAGCACCTCACCTGGTGTGCCACACAGACATTACCACGTTCAGAAAGATTTTGCTCAGCACCAAGGGCCACTCCTTCCCAGCCACACCCCACCTCATAACCAGTGATGCTATGTTCTGGACGCTCTCTCCACCACTTGGGATGTCTCAGTGCTTGCTGATCATCCCTACCTATCCTGATCATCCCACTCAAAACCTAGCAAAGTTACGGCCTACAGTCAACAGCCAGGCCTATTTAACCAACCTCCACCATGATGTCATGAAGCAGGCAAAGTAGGGTTGCCAAGTCTTCAAAACTCACCGGCGGGGGGGAGTCCTCCTCCAGCTGGGAGTTTCTCCTGGTGTGCGCGCAAAGCGCGCGCGCCCAGTGACGTCACCAGAAGTGACATCAGCACATTGGGGGCGTTGCCAGGGCAACGCTCTGGCAATCGCCCCAAAACTCTATGGTATCATAGAGTTTTGGGGCCATTGCCAGAGTGTTGCCCTGGCAACGCCCCCAACATGCTGACGTCACTTCCGGTGACGTCATTACGTCGTCCTCGCTGGAAATGCTGGCCGGCAGATCGGGAACCCCTTTAGCGGGGGATCCCCCGCCCCCCAGGCTGACTTGGCAGCCCTAAGGCAAAGAAAGGCACCCCCAGCAGTAGGCCTACTTCTGGTTTCAGGCCTACTTCTGGTTTCAGGCCAACTTCCAGTTGGGTGACACTCTAGTTTTTGGGCAAAACTCTACGGTTTGAAGCCAAGTTTGCCACAGAGTTTTGCCCAAAAACCAGAGTGATGTCCCCAACCAGAAGGAGGCCCAAAACCGGAAGTAGCTTTAAAAATGCCCAACATCATTTCCAGTCTCCCAGAAGGATGTCAGGAGACCCCTGCCGGCCTGATAAGTCATCCTGGCAACCCTACCCAGCAGCCAATTTGGGGGGAAACCCAGAATTCCTGCTTGGTCCCAACAGCAACCAGCTAATCCCATGATGGCTAAAGGGCGGGTGACTGGGTCAGCAGCCAGCATCAAAACCCTGTTTGGGGGAGGCGTGGCTAGAAGACAGCTTGGGTAGACACATCTCCCTATTGGCTCCGACTCTTTCAATCATCCAAAAGGTCTTTGTGCCTTCACTGAATCCCAGTGCGCCACAGCAAACTGTTCCCCGGCTTTAATGCCAGGAATTCAACTTTTCTGTATGCAGCAACCCCTTTCTTCGGTCTGAAGTGGTTCAGGGAGGAGGAGGCCAAGATCACTCCATAAAAAAACATTTTCTAGTTGTTATTCATTCATTTAAGCCAATGTGGCATGAATAATGTGCATGCCACATGAGAAGTGGCATTTGTATATTTTACTGCTGTTTCTTATGCCTTAAATGTTGTCACGGCTTATTGGTTTAGACAAATACAAAGCTGTCGCTACAACTATTTAGAAATAAAACAGGTTTTGCATCTTTGGCGCTTGTAACTCACCTGGATTTTCATTTGAAAGAAAGGCAGGATTATTTTTTTAAAAGCCTATTTGATACAATACAATTGCTAATAAAATTAAAACAATTCAATTATGGCTCAGAGCTCCTCCCAGCAGATGAAGACAGACATCATTTAGTATTTAGAAAATCTCAGTGGTGCTCCCATAAGTGTATCAGGCGAGCCGTATGTGGAACTTGGAGACACTTTCTTCCAAAAGGAAAGTGAACAAATGTGGTAAGCCTGTTAGACTTGGTTCAGATGGACCTGGGTTCAAATCATAGAACCGCAGAGTTGGAAGGGACCTTCAGGGTCATCCAGCCCAACCCCTGCACAATGAAGGAAATTCACAAATACCTCCCCACCCCCACCCCCACACACAGTGAAATATACTGGGTTCAGATGTGTTGTGTGATCAGCTCATAGTTTATCGTGATTACAGCTCAGCTCAAAGACAACGCTAGCAGGGCCGAAGCCCTGCTTATATGCATGCAAAACACTCCACCTGTTGTGTACTAAGACCACGGTCGCCTGGTCTCTCGTAATGGCGACCGCCACATGGTCAGCGCACATGGTCAGAATCTACCTGAGCTTTGGCCAGGTAAAACAATAGCCAGTTGGATCCTGAGTGACCACCAATTACGAGCCTAGGTCTCCCACTGGGGGACCTATGAACTGCAACCACGGACTTAAGGTCCTATCAGGACTTGGGGGCGAGGTCGGGGCATTGTCTCCGGCCGGCATAAAAGAGGGCTCTGAGCCCAGGGTTTCTCATGTTCCATCTGACCCTGAATAAAGAGCTTTGCAATGAAATCACTACCACACGCCTCCCGACTCCAGTACTTTCCACCACTCCACAGAAACCCATTTCCCCGTGATAGGCTATTTACAAAACATTACTACTTGACTTGTGCACTCCAGAGTCCTGGTCAGCTATTCCTCTTGTGCTCCAAGCTCAGCCAGTCTCTAGGGTGATTCAATCAGGGATGATCCAGTCATGGTGACTCAATTAGGGATTATTCAATCCCAATACATAACACTCAGTGATCACTGTTCCACGCCCAGAAGATGACCAAAAACCTCCAGGATCCCTGGCCAAACTGGCCTGGAGAAAAATTGCTTCCTGACCCCAAAATGGCGACCAGCATTTCCCTGAGTGTGTAAGAAAGGGCCACGCCAACTAAGCACTGAGGCAGCCCTTCCTGCCCTCCCTCTCACGATCTGCTTAAATTCACAGAATCAGCATTGCTGTCAGATTGGCCATCTAGCCTAAGTTTGAAAAGTTGAAAACTAAGTTTGAAAAGGGGAGCCCACCACCTCCCAAGGAAGCCTGTTCCACTTGAGGAACCGCTCTAACTGTCAGGAAGTTTCTCCCTAATGAGTAGCCAAAAACTCTTCTGATTTAATTTCAACTGGTTGGTTCTGGTCCGACCTGCTGGGGCAACAGAAAACAACTCTGTACCATCCTCTACATCAGGGGTGGGCAAATGGCGGCCCGCGGGCCACATGCAGCCCGCCACAGAGTTTTTTGCAGCCCGCCAAGACATGAAGATTAACAAGAGTAAATATAGATGCTCTTTGACAGACATTAACTGGCAGGCTGTGATGAGAATCTCAACAAGCAATCTCACTCCTGATTTCAACAAAATTGTAGAAAAGTGTGATAGGGTACATTTGTCTCATTAAACTGATTCTAAAATTAAATGTGCTTGCAGTTATAGATGATATAAAATTAGCACAATAAATAAATTGAATAAAACTACCACTATTTTATTTAATTTATATTTATTGATTTTTATGATACAATTTATACCTTTGCTGAAATGCAAAGTTAACTAATGAATGCAATCATTTTAAAAGGTGCGGCCCTCCGCTAACCTCCGCTCCCACAAAGTGGCCCCCGAGCCAAAACAATTGCCCACCCCTGCTCTACATGACAGCCCTTCAAACACGCAAAGGTGGTTATCGTATCACCTCTCAGTCATCTCCTCTCCAGGATAAACATAATCCACATCCTATTGCCAAATTCTCTCGGTGTTCTTCAGGCTCTTGTCTCCCCCCCCCCCCCAGCCTCACTTGCCCCATAGGGCTGCTGTGAGAATAAAAAGAAGGCAGGGAGATCCATGGAGGAAGAATGGAATACAAATGTGACAGACTGACAGGACTGTTGTGAAGATTACGTGAGCCAGTTTGGTGTAGTGGTTAAGGGTGTGGACTCTGATCTGGGAGAACCGGGTTTGATTCCTCATTCCTCCACTTGCAGCTGCTGGATGACCTGGGGCAAGCCATAGTTCTGGCAGAGCTGTTCTTGAAAAAGAGCAGTTTCTGTCAGAGCTCTCTCAGCCCCACCTACCTCACAGGGTGTCTGTTGTGGGGAGGGGAAGGGAAAGGAGTTTGTAAGCCGCTCTGAGACTCCCAAGTGAAAGGCGGGGGATAAATCCAATCTCTTCTTCTTCTGCGTGGGGAAAGAAGAACCGCAGATGTTATCCTGAGTGACTTGGAGGAAAGGAGGATAAAAAGGCACTAGATGGATTTATTAGATTGGGTGGTCTGAAGAGACATGGAGAAAGAACTATACTGTATGTAAGATTGGGGAGGGGGGGGCTTTGTGGCAGCTATGAAGCCAAGCTGTTGCCAGAAACACAGTATGGAAAAGCCTGTCTTTGTGAATCGAAGATCTGGGATACGGAGTTCAAAAGAGATGGATAGGGTTGCCAGCCCCCAGGCCCGGGGGCTCCAATCTGCCCCGGCCAGCTGATTTCGCCCAGGCCCATGTGCCACAGCCCCCACCCCACTCACAAAAAGAACCTTTAAAGAGTCTTTTTTGTGAGCTGAGCTTGTGGCCCACGACCACCCCTCTCCCTCCCCTCCTGCTAGATTTAAACGGCCCTCCAGCTGGTTGACGGGCCATGCAATCCCCACCAATCAGCTGAAGCCCTTAAACTGGGCAGGAGGGGAGGGGTAGTCAGGTGGGTGGTCACTCTTGGGGGTGGGGCTTGGGGCGGGGCTTGAGAATGTCCCCACCCACCCCCAGAGCACCCCCCAAATCCCCCTGCCAGAGTGACCAGGGGACCTGGCAACATATCTCTCATTAGTCATCAAGCTGCCATCTTTTATTGTCTCACGGGGAGGGAAATTGTCCAATTTGGGTTGCTCTGACAAAATTCTTTTGAGAAAACGTAAGAAGTATATTACTCCTCTAAAGGTTAAAGGTGCTGTTGGTGGTGGAAAGAGCTGCCAAGCGGCCACTGACTTATGGTGACCTGGTAGGGTTTTCAAGGCAAGAGACAAAGAGAGATGGCTGGCCATTGCTTGCTTCTGTGTAGCAAGCAGCCCTGGTTCTTCTTCGGTGGTTTGGTCTCACATCCAAGTACCCTTTTTGTGCCATCGTCACAGCCAACTAACAGCAATCCCTCATGGGGTTTTCAAGGCAGGAGATGTTCAGAGGTGGTCTGCCCTGGCCTGCCTCTGCATAGCAACCCTGGACTTCCTTGGTGGTCTCCCATCCAAAGACTAACCAAGGCTGACTGAGCTTAGCATCTGAGATCCAACAAGGCCAGGCTAACTTGGGCTATCAAGGTCGGGGATGTGTGCTGTTGCCAGATGAAAACTGAGAAATGATTTTGAGATGGCTATGAAGAACTAGGTCAGTGCAGAGGTTAGAGTGTCAAAGTAGGGTCAGGTGGGAGTCAGGTTCAAATCCCCAGACTTGTCATGAAACTCTTCAGGTGAGACGACTTCTCGCTTAGCTTCACCTAACCCCTGGGGGAGAACCACATATCCTGCCGTCACCTGAATGTAAACATGGACGAACTGGCACTGGTGCAGGCCGTCCAGTGTTGGAGATATGTACATACACAACCGCCATCGAGTTGAAACCAACTTATGGCCACTCCAGCAACGGGTTTCCAAGGCGAGTGAGAAGCAGAGGTGGTTTGCCACTGCCTTCCTCTGCAGAGTCTGCCGTAGTGGTCTCCCATCCAAGTACCAACCCTGCTTGGCTTCTGAGATCCGACGAGACTGGGTTATATCATGCCACCTTTCTTCCAGTGTTGGAAATGGGAACCATTCATAACCTAACTTGGAGCTCTCAAAAGTGAGCAGAAACCCAGGTGGGTCCCTCAAGTTCAAAAATGTGTGCACCTCTACCCCCAAAGAAAAAGAAGAAGAAGAAGAAGAAGAAGAAGAAGAGATTGGATTTATATCCCGCCCTTCACTGACTTGGAGTCTCAGAGCGGCTTACAAACTCCTTTCCTTTCCCCTCCCCACAACAGACACCCTGTGAGGTAGGTGGGGCTGAGAGAGCTCTGAGACAACTGTCCTTGAGAGAACAGCTGGTACAGAGCTATGGCTTGCCCCAGGTCATCCAGCAGGTGCAAGTGGAGGAGTGGGGAATCAAACCGGGTTCTCCCAGATTAGAGTCCGCGCACTTAACCACGACACCAAACTGGCACCAAACAAAGCCCACTACAGGTATAATAACCGTGATCAGGTCAGTGTTAGAACATCCTTTCTGATGATATAACCCCGAGCGATTTTCCGTCTTCCCTTCGTGCTCCTGACACCACCTGATCGACGCATCAGCTGTTTGCAGCAGGCCTTTTTCACTTTTGGCAGAGCACGGGTTGAAAAGGGCGCCTGCCTTTCGAATAACTCCGAGCTGTTTGTGGCTTCTACTATGTAAATCTCTTTATCCAATCAATCAAACTTGAAATAAAATACACCAACCTGCTGCTTGGATAGTTCAGAAATCCCAAATTGCAGGAGGCCGAGGGAGTTCCAGCCAAGCAGAAGGTTTGTATTCCTTTGCCCTCCTCCTGCCTCCCTGCCCCCAGCCCCCCCCCCCCCACACACACACACTTTCAAGGGGATTTTTGCCAAGCTCATTAGAGTGAAAATATTTGGGGGGGCCTCGCGACTGTTGCAGCCGACCGGCCCTGTTAGGCGTGCGAGGGAGGGGAAGAGGAGGCCTGCACCAAAATGGTTTACACGGCTCATCTGATGACATTAGCTTTATAACTGAATTCCATGATGTCAAGAGCACGGTGGAGATTAAAGGGGGATTACGGTCTGTGCGCAAAACCAAAGCATCACAGTAAATTGACTTGACTTGGCAGCCTGCAAAGTGAAGCTGGCAAGTTTTCACTAACTAATCATACAAAATCCAGGTCGGCAGTGTAAGTTAGACGGCGCTTTTGCGCAGGCCAGAAATGTTAAGCTTTCAAGGTGGGAGGTTTACGAGGGGGTTCGGGGAGGGGAGGGCGGGAGAGGGTGTCGAGAAAGCCTTTGGCAGCGTGACAGCCAGGGCAGGCCAGGGCTGAACTGGCTGTTCAAGACATATCCACCAAGGGCCACACCAGGGGAGCTGACAAAGATTACACAAGACTGGGGGAGGCCTGGAGGATTGGGGACAGGGGCATGGTAGGGGGCCGCAATGCTGGTGTGACAATCTCACTTCTGGGGAAAACCCTGAAAGTGACGGCAGGGAGTTCTAGGAATCACCAGCAACTTTATGTCTTTACTGTAGAGTCAATGGCGATTCCTAGAGCTACCTGCTGTCACTTCCAGGTTTCCACCAGAAGTGAGGTCGTCATGCTGACACTGCTGCAATGTTGTTGTTGTTTTTGAATTCCCCAAGTCGTCAGTTGGAGCACTGGTGGGAAAGAGGAGCGTGAGGTGGGGCATCCGCCATCCCCACTGAGGGCTTGGCAGCCCTAGACCAGGGTTCAAACCCCCAATTTGTCATCACTGGAGCCTTAAAGGCCGAATTTTGGAGTGGCAGACTGAGGTACATGAGCTTAGCTGTCTCTCCCCTCCCCCCAATAGGCAGCAAGCCTTGCTGAACATAATGAGACTGGTTTCTGGATCGGGTTACACTGTGTGCTTGTGCGTGTGTGTTGAGACTGTGGGAGGGGAATAAAACAAAATTCCAATGAGCAAGTCCAGCAGAGAAAGTAAGTTTAAACAGTGCCCTCGGAAGGATGAGCTGGGACCCTTAAGAAGAAGAAGAAGAAGAGATTGGATTTATATCCCGCCCTTCACTCCCCAAGGGAGTCTCAGAGCGGCTTACAAACTCCTTTCCCTTCCCCTCCCCACAACAGACACCCTGTGAGGTAGGTGGGGCTGAGAGAGCTCTTTCCCAAGCTGTCCTTGAGGGAACAGCTGTGTCAGAGCTACGTCTTGCCCAAGGTCATCCAGCCAGGTGCCAGTGGAGGAGTGGGGAATCAAACCCAGTTCTCCCAGATTAGAATCCGCACACTTAACCACTACACCAAACTGGCTCCAAGCAGATAACGGAGATCTTCTTGGTAGGCTGAGTTCCCATTGGGCTGCTATTTCTTTCCTGCCTTCTGAAAGGACCTGCTGCTGCTGTGCATGGGTGGAGCACAAGAGGTCCAAGCCTCTTGTCTCTTCTGGCATGCAAGCTGAGAGGAGCAGCGAGACATGAGATGAGGTCCCTCACTGGTCAAGCAGATTCCTTCATGGCTCTGACCTTGGGCTTGTTCCTCACCTCATGGAGCTCAGCTTGTGTTTCTTCTCCCCGGCTCCCTTGGTCCTTTGCTGGGATACCAGTGAAATCGTAGCTTGAGTTCTCTGTCTTCCCGCTACATGACTCTGATGTCAAGGGGCTTCCTGTCATGTGCTTGCTCAGCTCTGTGGGGCTATGGTCTGGAAAGGGGGAAGGCCATCGACTGAGACAAGGAGCACAGTCATCTCGCCGAGTTCCCAAACAACCATCAAAATAGCAGTAGGAAAGAGCAGTAGCCCCTTAAAAGCTATCAAAACGTGTGGTGGGCAAGGCTCCCTCGAAGCTGTGGAGTCTTGTGAGCAAAAATTCTGCTTTGTGAGCCACTGGCATGAAAGTTGTGAGCCAGCCATTTGACTGCTGCATCAATCAGTTTGCTCTGGAGCCCATCCTTCCTGAGCTAAGGCAAAAATGTGTGAGAGCCAGAGGCTAAAAAACTGTGAGCTAGCTCACACTAACTCAGCTTAGAGGGAACACTGGTGGCAGAGGAGGAGCTTTTGTGAGTCACAGCTCATTGCTTCAGATACAGCAGTGAGTCATGAAAGCTCCTCCCCTGTCACCAATTTTGTTAGTCTTGAAGGGGCTCCTGGACTCTTGCTCTTTTCTACTGCTACAGACAGACTAATATGGCGACCCATCTCGACCTATAACCAGGGGTCCGTTGGAGCGGGAGCGCACAGCAGCGCAGCTCCAGGAGTGAGGAGCCCAGGGGGCGGGCACATGACCAAGCCCCGCCCCCTCCTCGGCTTCCCTGAGCAGTGCAGAGGTGCAGCACCCCGGGGAAAGCCCTGCTAGGGTCTTTATTGTTTTTAATGTTTTGTTTTAATATTGATAATTTTATCATTGTTCCTTTTATGACTGTGTGCTGCTTTTCCAGACACTTGCTCAAGGTGGCATCTAAATTTTCTAAGCATACCATTTTTTATCTGAGCACATGGCACATAAGTACTGGAGAAATTTCCCCAACCCTTCAGCAGCTTCCACCCCATCAGTTTGGTGTAGGGGTCAGGACTTGGACTCGAATCTGGGAGAACCAGGTTTGATTCCCCACTCCTCCAGATGCAGCTGTTGGTGTGACCTTGGGCCAGTCACAAGTTCTCTCAGAGCTATTCTCTCATGAGCAGTTCTCAAAAGACCTCTCTCAGCCCCACCTACCTCACAGGGTGTCTTGTTGTGGGGAGGGGAAGGGGAAGGGGAAGGGATGGGTGGTGCACATGTCCTAGGTATCTCAAGTCTACTTGAAACCTGGTGGTTTCAAGGGAGCAGGAAGAGAATGAGGGTGTGTTCTCTACGCTTATTTTTATTGCACGAAGTATTGGATGGGGAAGGGAATGGAGGAAGAGCAGGTCAGTTTCACTCACCTGTGGAGTGGAGCCTGAGGGGTGGGTGTTGCCTTCTGACACACTTCCGGTATGTTAGGGGGTGTGGCATATGCAAATGAGTTATGCAAATGAGTTATGCAAATGAGCTCCTGCACCTCTTTTTTTACGAAATGACCCCTGCTTTCTTTTGACACACTTCCGGTGATGTCAGGGGTGTGTGGCCTTCTGACACTTCCGGTGACGTCAGGGGGTGTGGCATATGCAAACAAGTGATGCTAATGAGCTCCTGTACCTCTTTTTTTTTACGAAAGGACCCCTGCCTATAACCATTAAAATAATATTGTGTTCACAGCATGCAGAAACCAAATGGGCTTCCTGGAGAAAAGTTTCCCAGAGGCTGGGTGCAATCTCTGGAAAGATCTTGTCCCATGGGGCTGGCAAACACCTCTCCTGCAGGGATGGATGAGGACCTGTGCGGAGAGGTAGGTTCATGTTCGTGAAAGGGAGGCTCATATTAATGGAATCACCGCTTCAGAAATTCTGCATAGTTTGAATCCATTGTATCATTTGGGGGAGTGGCTCAGTGGTAGAGCACCTGCTTGGAATGCTGAAGGTCCCAGGTTCAATCCCAGGCATCTCCAGTTGAAAGGCTCAAGTGGTAGGTGATGTGAGAGACCTCCGCCTGGGTCCTCGGAGAATTGCTGCCAGGCTGAGTGGACAGTAATGACTTTGACGAACCAGGGGTCTGACTAGGGCTTTTTTGTAGAAAAGACCCAGCAGGAACTCATTAGCATAATAGGCCACACCCCTGACAGCGCAGCTCTTTCCCTGGATCGGCTTCCCCAGGCGCCCCGTGGCTTTCAAGGCACCTGTAGGTGTGGCCAGCTTGGAAGCCAGCCGGAACTCTGTTTCTGTGCGTTCCTGCCCCCAAATAGCTCTGGGTCTGACTCAGTAGAAGGCAGTTTTGTGTAGGTCATTGACAATCCATTAACAAGTCAGGTACTTCGAAGTCTTGCTTTGGCCAGATATCTACAGAGAACTGTTCGGCTGTTCTGGGTACCAACTTTTTTAGCTGATTAATGTGGAACAATAAGGCACTTCTGGAGGGGTCATGGATCTTATAAGTATTATCTTCACAACACTCCATTACCGTATTTTTCGCTCCATAAGACGCACTTTTCCTCCCCAAAAAAGTGGGGGGGGGAAGTGTGTGCGTCTTATGGAGCGAATATGGAGCTTTTCTTACCTGTAACAGGGCTCTTTCTTCAGCAGGAACGCAGGGGAACGCCATTCAGGCTGGCGTCCCAGCCTTCCCCGCCCCTCCCTGCTGGGCCTGAGCTGTTAAGACTTAAAAGGGAAACGGCAGGAAAAAACCCACCAGGCTAAGTACTCTTTCCCTTTAAGTGCTTTTCCCCTTTAAGACAGCCAGCAGCAGATAAGCCCCACCCACAGATTAAGCTCCGTGGCTACTTTGCACAGAAAGGCCTGGCTTTGCATGGCATGCCGACGTCTCTCTGGTCTGGCCGCTCTATCAAAATACATCTTCTGTTTACCCCAAGCCTCGGCTAATGCTTTCTGAGAGATCTCATGTACTCTCTTTAAGTTCTCGGGCAAAGTAGCAAAGAACTGAGTCAGAGGTACATATGTACATACATTCGATATTGTGCTATCATTGCAAACAGCTGTTACTCAACTCCCTGACTGTCCTGTCCACACAGGAGAATCCTGTGGCGAATCACTGCTATAGCACAATGATTGCTGAACAGCCAACAATGCATGGATGCAGGCCCAGAGCTTTGGAAGTCCGCAAAGAATGAACAAAGCCTGGAAACAAATTTGAAACCAATAAATATTAGAGGATACTAGAGGCAGGTGTTCTTATGCAATGATTCTGTGTCCTAAAGATCTTACTATCAAATCCTTGACAGAGAAAAGGGAAGAAACGATGAAGCAAAGGACCATACCAGGGATTCTCAAGCGTCCACCAGCTCTACTCACTTCCTGTTTTCCAGTTGTGATCAGTCACTCGGATTATTGATGGGCTATTTGTCCACTCTTGACCTGTTCGTGCCTATTCCACATGAACGGGCTGCATGCAGAAATGTAGATGGTGGTAGTCATTGGAAAACCAGAAGGGAGTCAGGCTCAGAACCCCCCACGCTGGGAAACTTCACTGTGTCCTAGTGAGGCTGGGACATAGCAAAGATTCCCAGAGATCAGGAGATGACGAACCACAGCAAACGGTTCAAGAGTTGCTTGGGATAATTAGCCCAATCTACAATGAGTTTACAGGCTGATAGCAGGAGTCGAAAAGGGGATGTTCGGCCGCCGAATACTTTAGCTGCAAAATTCGTGGCATTTCTGGGATATGCACTCAGGCCAACAATTTATATTTGCTTTCATTTCACAAATATTTTTTATTGTTTCTTGTGGTTTAAGATGATGCTTTTTTGGGGGGGGGGTAGCCATGTTGGTCTGCGGTAGAAGAGTAAGACTCGAGTGTATCTTAACCTGGATAGCCCAGGCAAGCCCAATCTTGTCAGATCTCAGAAGCCAAGCAGGGTCGACTCTGGCAAGTACTTGAAAAGGTGCCTTCCAAGGAAAACCAGGGTCAAGACACAGAGGCAGGTAATATCAAAGCAATATCTCTGAAGTGTCCAAGCCCCACTAGGGGTAGCCAGAAGTCATCATGACTTCCAGGCTCACAAGCACACACACACACACACAATACCAAAAACAAGAACTCGAGGGCACTCCATGAAATTGCTGACCAGTCGGGTTAGAACAGATAAAAGGAAGTCCTTCTTCACCCAAAGAGTGATTAACACCTGGAATCACTGCCACAGGAGGTGGTGGCAGCTACAAGCATGGACGGCTACAAGAGGGAATTGGATAAACATATGGAGCAGAGGTCCATCAGTGGCTATTGGCCACAAGGTATAGATAGGAACTCTCAGTCTGGGGCAAGTGATGCTCTGTATTCTTGGTGTGTGTGGGGGGGGGGAAGCAACAGTGGGAGAGCCAGTTTGGTGTCGTTGGTGAAGTGCACGGTCTCTAACCTGGGAGAACCGGGTTTGATTCCCCACTCCTCCACTTGCACCTGGCTGGATGACCTTGGGCAAGCCATAGCTCTGTACCAGTTGTTCTCTCAAGGAAAGCTTGGGAAAGAGTTCTCTCAGCCCCACCTACCTCACAGGGTGTCTGTTGTGGGGAGGGGAGGGGAAAGGAGTTTGTAAGCCGCTCTGAGACTCTTAAGTGAGTGAAGGGCAGGATATAAATCCAATCTCTTCTTCTTCTTCTTCTTCTTCTTCTTCTTCTTCTTCTTCTTCTTCTTCTTTCTGCCCCTACTGCTGGACCTTCTGAGGGCACCTGGTGTTTTTGGCCACTGTGTGACAGAGTGTTGGACTGGATGGGCCATTGGCCTGATCCAACATTGGCTTCTCTTATGCTCTTAAGAAAGAAAGAAAAAGGACTAAGATTCGAGTCCAGGCACAAATTAAGCACCAACAAGCTTTCTAGGGTTTTTGCTTTCAAGGATCAAAGCGCCATGCGTCAGAGAGGCGTAGGTTTAAGATGGCGCATTTTATACACGTTGTTTTCATTGTGGATTTAAGGGGAACAAAATCTTCCAAAAAATACGAATCCCAACTGATGCTTTATCTGCTTTAGAGGATTTAATTGAGAACTTGCGACAGAATAAATAAAATGAAGCAATAAACATACATGTGGATGTGGATTTTTTAAAAACAGGAATTGCCTTGGCTTGTAGAATAGAGCCAGAGCTAAGGAGTTAAAGACTATCTGAATTTGTGGCATGGTAGACACTTTTGTGAGTCACTGCTCACTTCTTCTGAAATTTTGTCTGAGAAATACTTTGGCAATTTGTTACCAATCCAATCAGTCCAATAGCTATGGGGGGGGGGGGGGGCGTTAAGACATTCCCAGCAGAACTCCTGATGTGAAATCTCCCTTCCCCTTCATTCAGCGCAGTCTCGGAGATGAGGCCGGCTTGTGATTCCTGAAATGAATGGCATGGCATTGTGGCGATCGTCCATGGCCAGCACCTGTGCCTGCCACCTGATATGTCAGTTTCTGCCATGTCCCCCCCCCTTCCTCCTCCATGCCTAGAGGAATGGCTATATGAAGAGGGCGAAGAAGCATTCCAACAGATTATGAAGTTCAACTATTCTGGCCCCCGCTGTTCAGAAGTAACTGAACCGGATAGGAATTTCACACATGGTCCTCATAGATCTGGGTGGGGTTTTGGCAGGCGGGGGGGGGAGCAGAGGGGGAAGGGGAAGGCCTACAAACCCATCGACAGCAGCCTATATGACAGACGATTCTTCCCTGTTCATCTGCGCCCAGGAATCAATGTAGGGCTTTTAAAGGCTATGGTTAGGTCAAGGGTATTGGCAGCAGCAACTGCTGGCCAAGAGCTCCAGGTCAGCGGCTAGCGCTCTTGGAACAGCCGGCCCGAGTGTCGAGCAGCCTCAGAGACCACCAGTGGGTTTTATCAGAACATTTTGTGGGCTTATTCAGGAGTGTGCAGTGCATTTGACTTTTGGCTTTCCATACAAATCGCCAGAACTCGTTTTGAGAAGCAGGAGTAGCAGATTTCCAGATGCCGAAATGTGACTGTTCCATGAAATGTATTACTTAATTTATACCCCACTTCCCCCCCCCCTTTAGGGCTGTGGTGGCTCATTGGTTAAGACACTGAGTTGCAGACCAGAAGATCGGTAGTTTGGCAGTTCGAGGCCCGAGTGCTGTGTGACAGAGTGAACTCCCGTCTCTGGCCCCAGCTCCTGCCAACCTAGCAGTTCGAAAGCAAGAAACTGCAAGGAGATAAATAAATACCGCTTCCATGGGAAGGTAACAGTGTTCAGTGCGCCTCGGTGTCTAGTCATGCCGGCGACATGACCACGGAGATGTCTTCGGACAGTGCTGGCTCTTCGGCTTGGAAACGGAGATGAGCACCGCAACCCTAGAGTAGTATTTGACTGGCTTTCAAGCAAGGGATACCTTTACCTTTACATTTACCTTCACTCCCTCCCCTTTAGTGACCCAAAGGGCTTACATTGTTCTCCTTTCCTCCGTTTTGACCCCACCACAACCCAGTGAGGTAGGTTAGGTGGAGTCCAACTGACCCACAGTCATCCGGCAAGTTTCCAAGGCGCACCGGGGATTCCAACCTGCCTTTCCCAGATCCAAATCCAAGACTCTAACCAACTTCACCATGCGTGCTAAAATTTTGATATTCACATTTCCGAATCCAAATCTGATCATTCGTTCGTTCGTTCGTTCATTTATTTGTTTGTTTGTTCATTCATTCGAGCATAAATATGATGAAATAAATAAATTTAACTGACTGCGAAGCAACGGCATTTCGAAGCTAGAATTAGAGAAGCCAATACATGTGTGGGACATGTTCAGCAGTTGAAAGGATTGTGGTGAAAAGAGCCAATCACTGGCTCCGATACTAAATGACTTGAAGGCCTGCTGAACAGGTTTGCATTTTGGGTTTGTTTGCCTTGCGTGGGTGTTTTCCTCAAAGCTGTGGCGGTGGTGGGAGGTGCCATCAAGTCGCAGCTGACTTATGGGGACCCCGTACAGTTTTAGAGACAAGAGATGTTTAGAGGTGGTTTGCCGCTGCCTGCCTCTGCGTAGCAGCCCTGGACTTCCTTGCAGGTCTCCCATCCAAGTACTAACCGAGATCGGCCCTGCTTAGCTTCCACGATCTGACAAGATCAAGCTAATCTAGGCTAACCAGGTCAGGGCAAAAACATACATCTGCTAAAACACTGCTGATCCAACCAGACGGTGAGCCATTTACATTGCCAAGGACACCGAGCCATAGGATATTTTTAAATTGCATTTCTTTGCGACTCATTTATATGATTTGTGGCTGATTTAACCGTCTATTGAAACAACTGTCTGCGGAATGGAGCAGCCACACAGCAAGGACAGAGGGGAGCAGAACTCTATCAGGCTGTTGGCGCATGCTCAAAAAGCCAATTGTGTCGAACTGTTTGGAAGGGACATGGTGAAGCAACTTGCCTGAATAGACATAAACAAGGGGGGGGGCCGCGATATTCGTGGGGGGGGGGAGAAGCTGACAGCTGCTCCTCCTTCCTCCACCCCCTTCCCCCCCTTCCTCTGCCCCCTCCCCCCAGAGACTCCCGGCGGGCCTCGGCGCCTCTCGCCGGGCCCACCGCTCGCCCCCTTCCCCCTCCTCCGCGGGCTGTCGGCTGGCCTCGGCGACTCTAGCCGGGCCGCTGCCGTTCCAAGAGCGTTCCCCGCGCATGCGCAGGGGATGCTCTTTTACTTTTCGGGAGATTTAAAGATCCCCCGAAAAGTTTTTGATAGATTTTGGATTTTTCTGCAAGCAGGGGGGTTACCCCCCACCTGCAGAACCCCCCCTCTGCCCTCCAAGTGCCCCCCAGCGTGGATTTAAGTATCTGTACGCGGTGGGGGGCACTTGGGAATTAGATATATAGATGGGTCAATAGATAGATGACTAAATCCAGGGCTATTTTGGGGCAGAAACGCACAGGAACGGAGTTCCGGCTGGCTTCTGAGTTGGCCACGCCTACAGCCTCCCCCCATCCTCGGGTTCCCCAGGCGCCTCGCAAGCCGCAGGGCGCCTGGGGAAGCCAAGCTGATCCAGGGAGGGAAGGCAGTTTAAACCGCCTCCCCTCCTCGGGTTCCCCAGGTGCTTCGCTGATCCAGAAACTGCCATTCTTCCCTCGGGTTCCCCATGAGCACCTGGGGAAGCTGATCCTGGGAGGAAGTTGCGCTGTCAGGGGTGTGGCCTGATATGCTAATACGTTTCTGCTGTTGGGTGTGGCCTGTTATGCTAATGAGTTCCTGCTGGGCTTTGTCTACAAAAAAAAGCCCCGACTAAATCAACTCCCTGCTTGCCACTGGAACCACGGTCGTGATCTGAGCCAAACCCATGGGTGTTTGAGCATCCGTACTTAGGATAGAGTTTCACGTCACAGGGCAGCTGTCAAATCCTCACTGCTGCTGCAGGTCCCATCCCAAAACCGACGATGACTCCAGCTCTCAGAAGACATGTCTGAGGGCCAGGCCAGAACCTGGAAGACCCGAGATCAGATTTCATGATGTGATCATTTGGGGAGGGTCAGTGGCACAATGGTAGATTATCTGCTTGGCACAGCGAAGGCTAAATCCTCGGCCTCTCCAGTTAACAGGATCAGGTAGTGGATGAGGGGAAAGACTTTGACCTGAGAACTACTTTCAGTCAGTGTAGCCAATACCATCCTTGATACACCAACGCAATTTCATTCGTTCCTGCGTGTTCGTCTGACTGCGTAAAGCAGTGTAAGGCAGGTTCATGTGTTAAAGCGTATTCATGTACTTGTCTTCTCTTGGTAAATTTCAGCAACAGTGTCATTCAATTCAGACTGAGACCACAGTGCTCAGAAAGGGGATAGTTTTACTTTTTCCTGGGACCTTCTGCATGCCAAGCAGATGCTTTAGCTAGGGACAGGCACAAACCCCATTTCTGCAGTTCAGTTCAGTTCGATTCGTGATTTGTGGTTGAACCACAAGCCAAACCGTAAACCAATATGCTGGTTCACAGGGGTCCGTTGGAGCGGGAGCGCACAGGAGCGCAGCGCCGGGAGTGAGGAGCCCAGGAGGCAGGCACATGACCAAGCCCCGCCCCCTCCTCGGCTTCCCCGAGCAGTGCAGAGGCGCAGTGCTCCGGGGAAAGCCCGGCTAGGGTCTTTATTGTTTTTAATGTTTTGTCTTAATATTGATAATTTTATCATTGTTCCTTTTATGACTGTGTGCTGCTTTTCCAGAGACTTGCTCAAGGTGGCATATAAATTTTCTAAGTATACCATTTTTTTATCTGAGCACATGGCCCATAAGTACTGGAGAAATTTCACCAACCCTTCAGCAGCTTCCACCCTATCAGTTTGGTGTAGTGGTCAGGAGTTGGACTCTAATCTGGGAGAACCGGGTTTGATTCCCCACTCCTCCACGTGCAGCTGCTGGTGTGACCTTGGGCCAGTCACAAGTTCTCTCAGAGCTGTTCTCTCATGAGCAGTTCTCAAAAGACCTCTCTCAGCCCCACCTACCTCTCAGGGTGTCTTCTTGTGGGGAGGGGAAGGGATGGGTGGTGCACATGTCCTGGGTATCTCAAGTCTACTTGCAACCTGGGGGTTTCAAGGGAGCAGGAAGAGAATGAGGGTGTGTTCTTGACGCTTATTTTTATTGCAGAAAGTATTGGATGGGGAAGGGAATGGAGGAAGAGCAGGTCAGTTTCACTCACCTGTGGAGTGGAGCCTGAGGGGTGGGTGTTGCCTTCTGACACACTTCCGGTATGTTAGGGGGTGTGGCATATGCAAATGAATCATGCAAATGAGTTATGCTAATGAGCTCCTGCACCTCTTTTTCTACGAAATGACCCCTGCTGGTTCACAAACTGAACTGGTTTGTATTGGTTTGTAAGCTGTTTAAAGTTTAAACCTGTTTCCTGCTTGCCACGGCTTTTCACGGGGAGCAGAAAGCAGGGGTTTCCAAACAGCTGAGCAGCAGAAACCACCACTAAACTCCTTGTTTTATATGATCCCCTGCTTTCTGCTCCCTGCAGCTTTTCAGTATTTTTCTGCTTTCTGCTCTTCTTGAATTTCCATGAACCTCCATGAACTGCATCAGAATCATGGAAGTTTGTGGTGGTTCTTTGGTTCACAAACGTCATTTCACGAACCACAAACCACCCAAAATTCATAACAAACTTTAGTTCATCAGCTGGTTTGTGCCCATCTCTAGCTTTACCACTGAGCCACAGCCCCTCCTGATCTCAAACATTCTTCCATAGCTGCTACCTTCCCTGGTGGAAAAAACTTACACTGTAACTCGAATCTGTTTGCTTCCCCCAACATTAAAAATAGTTACTTAAGGAGAAGGTTGTGTTTCTTCCTAAATCAACGTATGGCTTCTTCACCCTGGACAAATGCAAGAATCTTTCCACACCCCAAGCATTGTCCCTCCTAAAATCTCATCTGAATATTTTATGAATGACAACTCCCCAAAGCTTATGGGTTAGATCTAGACAGGGGTCATTTCCAAGCCCATAAAACCCAGACTTTGCACAAAAAACTCTGCAATGAATCAGGACACCCAACTGTAATGTACAAACTGGTCTGAACTGTGGGGCAGTTTCCAGCACCAAACTTTTACTTTTGTTGTTATTACTTGCATTTAGAATTATTTTAGACCTTAAAAAGTGCATAGCTGCCAAAGGATTTGGGGGGCCACGGTAAGCCACTGATGACTTAAGTTTGTTGGAGTGCCTTCCTCCCCCCCCCCCCCCAAAGAGCTTAGCTGCAGCTGTTCCTACAAATTCCTGTTGTTGTTTTATCCAAATAGCAGGAATTTGGGACAATATTTAACACTAAGGACGCTGATTTTCACACCGGCTTTCTCAGCCCCAGGTTCTTAATCCAGGACTGAGTTCCAGCCCCCTTGTAGAGAAATGTGAACCTCATAGACACGTTGTTGATTTATGCTGGGTCCAAAATAATTCTCAGATCGCTGTTGCCAATGTTGAGGAAAAAACTGAAGCTTTACGCGCAGTTAACTAGCTGGAGTGATTCTAAAACTTCTCAGCAAGGAGCACATACCAATGGTTCCAAGTGGAAAGGGAACCTTTGTGTGAACAAGGGCATTACATTCATTAAGCAAATCATGATTTGAGTGCAGTTGGAAGGGGGGGGGGGGAAACAAGAAGAAACAGAGGGAACCGTGTTCCTTTGTAATGCAGGGAAATCCACATGTATGACCTCTACTTATTATGGTATGTGTGGGGGTAAGCCATGGGGCTTTGCAGCAATGGCTTCCCACAGCTAGACATGCTTGAAAATGACACATGCCATTTTTTTCAGGAAATATCTGCAGGGTTGCAGTTATTTGCAACCCGGCTCTTTAATGTTCGTCTCTGACCTTTAGTGGCAGAAGGGCATTTGCGGGCTTCCTCGCAATGTCAACACATACACACACACGCGCACACGCATCCAAGAAGAATTTAAAGGTCCCTGTGATACGATGTCTTAATTGTCATTGAGGACTGCTTATGTATTTTAAGTAGCTGTGTGCAGTCGGGTTTTTTTTTTTTTTTTTCATGACTCCGCCAGTGTGACCTCGGGCAAGAACACAGGGACACAATGCAGCTGATTACTCCAGGCCATGAGCTTCAAAGAGGGACAGAGCGGGAAATGGTTCCTTTCATAATGTGGCTGACATTTTAAAAGTCCAGGGCAACTGTGGCACAGGCTGTGCTCTCGGTCCTTCGGCTTGGACGGAGGCGCCATGATCCCGCGTGCTTGTCGGTTATTCTCGGAGAGGGCGATTTGCTCGACAGCTGACAGCAGTTGGAATCCGAGCGAAAGGGGGAAGAGTTAAAGTCACGGACTCGGGGCTTTGTTCCTCGAGGGATTCTCGCTGCAATATTAAGAGTGTCAATTTACTTTTGGGGGATCGTATCCCGCTAGGGCAGAGGCCACGCTGTTTCGAAAGTTTGACGGGAAGGAGCCGTCCCCTCCTCTTCTCGACCGACTAGATTTTCTCTGGCCCCAAACACAGGCTCCTTGGGCATTCACGCAAGCTGGATTGTCACTCAGTTACCGCAGCTGGGGGTAAGGCAAGGGTCGAGAAAGAGCTGTCTATGAAAATGTGCGTTCCATCAGTGCAGCTCTTCAGCGTACTTATCAGGTTAGAGCCAGAACAGGCCCGGTTGGACTTAGGCCGTTCTTGCTCCCCTGCCATTAGCCCGCAACTGCCACACATATTCTGTCCGGTCCCCAAAACTGAAAGGTTCACATTGTAGCCTCCTGCTAGGATCTAGACTAGGCTTCCCAATCACTCAGGCACAGTGAGGAACTCCCCACCTCCAGTCCAAATCGCCTGCCCTCAAGAAATTTAGGACTGGGAAATTGCCCTCATAGGAACTAGGGTTGTCAACCTTCAGATCAGTTACCCTGGAGAAAATGGCTGCTCTGGAGGGCGGAGTCTATCCAATTATACCCCCTTGAGGCCCCTCCCCCTGCCAAACTCTGCTGTCCCCAGGGTCCACCCACAAATCCCCAGGAATTTCCCAACCCAGAGTTGGCAGTTCTAATAGCAACATCCTGGGAACTGCCCCTAGTCTGCATGGTGTTTACCTTAGAGATTAGAGGAAATCCCTACGGCATCTAGAAGTGACACTGCATCACCCCAAATTCCACCCTTCCCAGGCACCGCCCCCGCATTCTCTTGGTATTTGCCAAGGCAATGCTGGAGACCATAATCTAGACCAGTGATCCCAATGTGAGGCCCACTAATGAGCTTTCTGGCATACATTGTTTCTTTTTTTATTATTTTTATTTTACATATAAGATATATTTTACATATATAAGCAGGGGTCATTTCATAGAAAAAGAGGTGCAGGAGCTCATTAGCATAACTCATTTGCATAACTCATTTGCATATGCCACACACCCTAACATACCGGAAGTGTGTCAGAAGGCAACACCCACCCCTCAGGCTCCACTCCACAGGTGAGGGAAACTGACCTGCTCTTCCTCCCTTCCCTTCCCCATCCAATACTTTGTGCAATAAAAATAAGCGTCAAGAACACACCCTCATTCTCTTCCTGCTCCCTTGAAACCACCAGGTTTCAAGTAGACTTGAGATACCCAGGACACGTACACCACCCATCCCTTCCCCTTCCCTTCCCCACAACAAGACAACCTGTGAGGTAGGTGGGGCTGAGAGAGGTCTTTTGAGAACTGCTCATGAGAGAACAGCTCTGAGAGAACTTGTGACTGGCCCAAGGTCACACCAGCAGCTGCATGTGGAGGAGTGGGGAATCAAACCCGGTTCTCCCAGATTAGAGTCCAACTCCTGACCACTACACCAAACTGATGGGGTGGAAGCTGCTGAAGGGTTGGTGAAATTTCTCCAGTACTTATGTGCCATGTGCCCAGATAAAAAATGGTATACTTAGAAAATTTATATGCCACCTTGAGCAAGTCTCTGGAAAAGCAGCACACAGTCATAAAAGGAACAATGATAAAATGATCAATATTAAAACAAAACATTAAAACCAATAAAGACCCTAGCAGGGCTTTCCCCGGGGCGCTGCGCCTCTGCACTGCTCAGGGAAGCCGAGGAGGGGGTGGGGCTTGGTCATGTGCCCACCCCCTGGGCTCCTCACTCCTGGAGCTGTGCTCCTGTGCGCTCCCACTCCAACGGACCCCTGTATATAAGATATAAATCCAATTGATTACCAAAAGGGCAAGAATCAAATTTAAATAATTATACAACATATCATTACCTAGTATACATACATATTTCCTATACAAAAACCACAAATATACCAATATACTAGAATTGTTCTAGTATCCTTAATATGCAAAACTGTATAATCTTACTTTATCTGTTATTTATTGATTATTACCTCCACTAAGTTTAAATGTACCAAAAATAAAGTTTTATATATAAATTATATTTTAAAGTCTTTCTTTTGAGTCATTGTTTTATTTTTACACCAGTCGTAAAATTTCGACCATTTTTCCTTCAAAATTTCAATCTTTTTTATTTTTAGTGTCTGGCTTAATTTTTCCGCTTCAGCTAGATCCATAAGTTTAAATATTACCTCCTCTATCATGGGACTATTTTTAAGTTTCCAACTTTTAGCCCATGTAATGCGAGCAGCTGTTATAATGTAGATTATAAAAATTTTGTCCGCTTAATCTAAGTATTCTGGGAGCATATTTATTAGAAAACTTTCAGGTATCAATGGGAATTCTATATCTAAAATTTCCTGAATCATTTTTAATGTTTTCCTCCAATACTCTTGTACTCTCGAGCATCTCCAACACATATGAAAAAACGTTCCTATGTTTTTCTCGCATTTCCAGCAGGAGTTTGATGTGTTTGCGTAACATTTGGCTATCCTGTCCGGGGTCCAATGCCATCTATAAAACATTTTGTATAAGTTCTCTTTATATGAAACAGCACTTGTATACTTCAATCTTTTCCATATCTTGGACCATTCGTCCAAATCTATAGTATGGCCAAGCATGTCTTCCCAAAAGCAAAAAGCCAATCTAGTTTCTCTTCCACTTCACTGCAGTAGAATGTGTCTCAGAACCCAAGAGATGTTACTTTTGTGTCTGCAGGGAGGACCGAATCAAAACGAGTTGCCTCCTTCATAGGACAATATGTTGCTGGCCACCTCCCATCATGATGCGACTGGTCCAAGCTTTCTGTGGCAGCCATTTTGTGACTGCCACCTGTGTTGACCATTTGGTGGTGGTGCCCACTCGCCATTATCAAAATTGCAAAGTTGCTTATGGGGTCGATAAGATTTGGGACTTCCCTGGAGCTAAACAACCGCTGCAAGTGTGCTTGGTAGCAGGGCTTTTTTTGTCGAAAGTGATTAAGTTTCCAGGAGGAGAAAGAAAAAGAAAACAAAAGCAAGCCTAAAGGGGAAAAAACAAACAAACAAGAAAAAACATGCAAAGATAAAAAGCATACTAACAGATACGGAGTCCGCACAGTATATATCTATATTAACATTTCTACCAGAATCCATGCCTAATTCACCGAACTAGCTTGTCACAGTTTTACAGGAGCATACAATTAAGTTGGTTCATCTATTGGAATATTCTTCCAGCCATTTATAAAATCTTGACCAAGTATTTTCAAAGATTTCCTCTCCCTTATCTGCTAATTTCAATGTTAAATTGTCCATTTCTGCCGTCTCCGATAGTTTATAAAATATTTCCTCCTTCAAGGGGACTACTTTCGCTTTCCAATACCTTGCATAGAGTACTCCAGTAGCAGTTATTACATGAATAATCAAATATTTATCTGATTTGTTAAAAGTTTCTGGGGAACCCGAGGAAAGGAAGGCAGTTTCTGTATCGGCAGCTGCGGAGTGCCTGGGGAACCCGAGGAGGGGAGGCGGTTTAAACTGCCTTCCCTCCCTGGATTGGCTTGGCTTCCCCAGGAACCCCGAGGCACCTGGGGAACCCGAGAGGGGGGAGGCTGTAGGCGTGGCCAACTCAGAAGCCAGCCGGAACTCTGTTCCTGTGCATTCCTGCCCCAAAATAGCCCTGCTTGGTAGTATCTGTTGGAGAAATGAGCATGTAACACAAGGCCTGAGAAATTCAGTCATTATAGGGTTAACCTATGCAACTTGTTTGTTTACCTTTGTTAGCCTGGAAGTAATACCTGGCAGCTGGCCAATTGACTCTGAGCCCGGGAAAGCTGAAGGTGTACTGTTCTGCTAATTGGTTACTGATATCAGGTGTTTCCTTTCAGGGGTCAAGAAGAAGGAGAGATCCTCCATTGTAATCTCTCTCACTCTCTATCAGGATGTCTTAGTGTGCAGACGCAGCACAATGCTGCTTAGTAAGCATGTTCTGGTTATTTGTAGCTAATCCCGTTTACCTTTTTCCTTTAGTAATAAACTTCTTTTAAACTAAAAGAAGCAATCTCTTCTTTCCAGAAAAGCAAGATTCATTACTCTGAATTTTCTTGATTATTGGACAAAAGTCCTAACAGTATCAAGAATTGACTCCATTAGGAACCTCAGAACCCATGGCAACTACATTTCAGACAGTGGCTGTGGATACTACTGCACAGGCTTCATGTCCTGGTTAACATATGAATCTCCACTCTCCACTTTGTCCAGTCGCAAACCATGACCAGACATTTGCTTGTAGTGCATACTTGGGAATACTGAACCAAGGGGATTGCCTCTTCATTAACAAGTGGTGTTTGGTTCAATAGATAAACAAGTGGTAATGACTGGTTTGAGATGGGGCACAGAGGGAGACTTCCAGAAGCATGTTAGAATGGATTCAGAGGGAGATTTCATCTCCTCCAACATTTCAACCACGGCATGTGTGTGTGTGTCTTCTTGAGAAGACAAGAGTCACTGGGAAAGAAAAGAATGTCAGAGAAGGTTGAAGGCAGTGTTCCCTCTAAGCTGAGTTAATGCGAGCTAGCTCACAGCTTTTTAGCCTCTGGCTCACACATTTTTGTCTTAAGCTCAGGAAGGATGGCTGATTTATGATTTATGCAGCAGCCAAATCGCTCGCTCACAACTTTGTAGCTCACAAAGCAGAATGTTTGCTCACAAGGCTCCACAGCTTAGAGGGAACCAGGACTCATTTCGTAGCAGGAACTCCTCTGCATATTAGGCCACACACCCCTGATGTAGCCAATCCTCCAAGAGCTTACAGTAGCCCCTGTAAGAAGAGCTCTGTAAGCTCTTGGAGGATTGGCTACATTAGGGGTGTGTGGCCTAATATGCAAAGGAGCTCCTGCTATGAAATAAGCCCTGGAGGGAGCATTGGTTGAAGGCAGCAGGAAAAGAGGAAGGCTCAACCTGAAACAGATGGACTCAGTCAAGGAAGCTGCGGCCTTCAGTCCGCAAGACCCGAGCAAGGCTGTTAACAGGAGGACATAAGGGACGGCATTGATTCATTGGGTCGCTGTATGTTGGAAGTGACTTGATATCCTTGACACGCGTGTGCTGTGCATACATGCGCTAGTACTGCAGTTAGTTCAGGAGGCCAAAAGACTTGCCTGCACCTTTCCTCCTAAGATTCTAGTTTGTTTTCTATTGATGCACAAATCTGTGCCCCGTGTGCTCCCGGGGCCAGGTGAGGAACACACATTCGGAGTCCAGCGAGTAGGGCTGCAGTCACACGGTCCTTTAAATCGGGATTCACTGCTGTTCCTTCGTGGATTTAAATAGGCTGATCAGACCGGCCGATCGGCCTCCCACGCCGAAGCGGGCTCACTCCCGGGTCCCTAGCGCATTTTCAAATCCCAGGAAAATCAAGTACTTTCCTGGTAGTTGTGCTTTAAATCTACGATTTTGCCAGTCTGGACAGCTCTCTCTCGCAATGATTGCGATTAGGGCCGTCTGATCATTCTCCCGGGAGGGGTTTTTTTCCTCCTCAGCATTTGAGCGCATGAGCTCTCAAGCACCTGCTGGTCCTGGTTCCTCGCCAGCCACCACCTGGCATACCCCCCCCCCCAGCATGCTTCTCCCCACTTTCCATCAGGTGGTGGCTGCTGGGGCTCGGGTCCTGGAGCAGAGCACAGGGCGAGCCAGCCAGCTAGCCAGCCAGTTCCTCCATGTTTATTTATTTATTTTTATTTTTTTTATTTCTTCAGTTTATACCCCGCCCTCCCCGCGAACAGGCTCAGGGCGGCTTACATGGGCACAAAGGCCAAAAATAATACATTAAAATGACTAAAAACAGTTAAAATGAATTCCTATGACTAATACATTGCTAATAGCTTCCTGTAACATTATTATCAGAATGGCGACCCAATGGTAGGTCTCTAGATCCCGCCTGCACCAGCCAGGATTGTTAGGGCCCGTACATCATTGATGGTATTCCTGATGGATGGAATCCTCGGTGGCAGCTCCTATTCGAAAGCCTGGCGGAAGAGCTCCGTCTTGCAGGCCCTGCGGAACTGTACAAGGTCCCACAGGGCCCTGATCTCTGGGAGCTCATTCCACCAGACAGGAGCCGCCACCGAAAAGGCCCTGGTTTTTGTTCTGGTGAGCCTGGTGGCCCTAAGGCCTGGAACCTCTAGCCGGTGGGTTGACCCCGACCTCAGTGCCCGCTGGGGTATATATGGAGAAAGGCGGTCCCTAAGGCATGTGGCGTTCAGAGGAAGGCAGCCATGTGCGGGCATGTGGGTAGTCCCTCGCCTTGCCTCCCCGAGCTGCCGCCACCTCTCCCGCCTCCTCCAGAGGAGATCCAGAGGATAGGGGAAGGGGGGGATACATCAGCCAGCAGCAGCAGGAGCAAGCACTTAAACAACTCGCCCTACAAGCCTCATCCAGCAATGCTGTGGTTCAGGGAGGAATGTGTGATCATCCCAACCCGGAATAAATAATTCCGAATTAATTCCGAATTAATTCCGAAATAAATAATTCCAAATACAGCGGTAGCAAATTGCGACTACTGTGCCATGTGACCACAGCCTTCGATAAATACCTGTTTATTGCAATAACAGGGAAATACAGGACTGGGTACCTTAGCACCCAGTGACACCAAGCGCGCCTGTAATCCCGACTGCTCGGGAGGCTGAGGCCGGCAGATTGCGTGCGCTCAGTAGTTCTGGGCTGCAGTGGGCTATGCCGATTGGGTGTCTTCACTAAGTTCGGCGTCACTATCGAAGGCCACGGTCACACGGCCCCTTTAAATCCGGGAGGGCTCCCGGATTTAAAGGGGCCGCATTTTTCTGCCGCGGGTTGGGATGTCTATACATCCCAACCCCTGCGGGAGCGTTGGCGACCGTGCCGGTGGAGAAAGCGGCGGTCACGGCCACTTCAGAGGCAGCCGCGGCAGGAACGGCAGCGGCAGAAGTGTCGGCCGTGGCCGCGGCGGAAACGACGGTGGCGGCGGCGAGAACAGCAGCTGCGGCAGAGGCAGCCCCAGCAGCGGGAGAGGCGGTGGTGGCGGCCAAGGACCGCCAGCCGCCTGGGTGAGTTGGGTTTTATTTTTCTTGCCCTTTTACACTTGGGCGCATGAGTGGCCATGCGCCCAAGTGTAAAAAGGGGGGGAGAAATGGTGGGGGGAGGCCATCTGGACAGCCCTACTCTCGCAATGCTTGCGAGAGAGGGCTGTCCAGATAACCTCCAATGAGGGTTCCTCCCGCGACTCCCGGGAAAACACTAGTTTTTCCCGGGGTCGGTAAAAGTGGGAGCAACCCGCATTGGAGCCCGCTTCGCTGCGGGACTCACTGCGGGCCTATGTAGACGGCCCCTTTAAATGCGGGAGGAAGCAGCCCTTCCTCCCGCATTAAGGGGCCATGTGACCGCGGCCTAAGACAGAAGTCTGGCATGAATTCCTGAAGCCACCTTGTGCTGAAATCAGAACCTTGATGCATCAAGATCAGTATTGACTACTCAGACTGGCAGCTGCTCCCCAGGGTCTCCGGCTCTTCACATCTTTAACTACCAGTTCCTTTTAACTGGAGATGCTGGGGGTTGACCCTGGGACCTTCTGCATATCAAGCAGATGCTCTGCCCCTTAGCCATAGGTCCTCCCCACATGGTTAGAGTCTTGAACTAGAGCCAGGAAGACCTGACTTTATAGTGGGGACTCTACCATGAAGGTCCCTGGGTGACCTGAAGCCAGTGATTAGCTCTCAGCCTAGCATGATTCATTGGTCTGTGGTGGAGATCAAATGGGTGAAAGAGAACCCTGCACTGCTTGAAAGAGGACAGGGTAAAGCACAGAGAGGAAACACTGATTGATAGTGTGGCACCCTAATGGAGCGACTTCCTAATTTACACCACATTTTTCCCCCCCTCCATGGCTTTCCCAGGTCTCTAGGAGAGTAATGAAAGCCAGTGGGACAAAGTGGTCATGCTCCTTTGCTTTTCTATTGATCCTCAGACCTCCACGCCTGCAAGGAGACTTGAGCTGAAATAGCTGAGTGGGTCTCGTTTTATCTTAATTACACTCCAAAAGGCTCAACCGATCTTCACGTTGACTTGCAATAACCGGAAAAGGAGGCTCTGAGGGCAGGGTTGGAAAATGCCCAGCTTGGAGACAACGCCCCCCCCCCCCCCAAACTTAAACAGCTTTGTTAAACCTCTGAGCTTCTAAGCTTAATGGATCGCCATGGTGTGTGTTTGTCTTCCAGGGATGCCTTCTGTGCTTATTTACCGAGTCAATTAGCAAAAGATAACCTTCCATTGTGCAATCGTCAATAAATCAATTGTGTTAAGACTATCTTGGAATATTCCCCATTATTTTCTCGAATATTGTTGACTCTAGCCACTTAAGAAAGGCAGCACCCTTCAACTCAGCTCAGCGGAGGGTAAATGGGTTTTCTACGAGGTCAGTAGGTAGCCACTTATTTGGGTGGAGGGGGGAGAAGAGACATTTAGGTTTGTTTCAGAGGGTAATCATACTGGTCTGCAGTAGAAGAGCTGGATTCGAGTCTAGTAGAACCTTAGAGATCAGGAAAAAATGGAGGCTAGAAGCTTTCGAGACTCAGAGGTCCTTTATTTGATTCTTTTTTTAAAAAAATGGGTATTTTTGTATTTGTGTGTGTGTGTGTGTGTGCACGCATATGAGTTTGTGTGCGCCTGGAAGTCGGGCAACCTCTGTTGACTGACCCCTGCAGGGGGGCTGGAGGATATTCAGAGAAGTGGCTGAATAAAGCCTGCCCCCACCTCCCAACTGCTGGTATTCCAAGGAGGTCTCCCATCCAAGTACTTGCCGGAGTTGACCCTGCTTACTTTCCAAGATAATGACTAGATTGGGCTTGCCTGGCCTAGCCAGGTTAGGGCCTGTCTTTGGATCTTGAAAGTTTATCCTCTGAAAATCTTGTTGGTTCTTAAGGTGCCACTGGACTCGAATCCAACTCTGTTTAGGTTTATGTGAATTTAGGCATTTCTTTAAAATGAGATGAAAACACGCTCTTCAGTGGCAACAGGTTGGCTCTTACCAGCTTGTCTGCTTGGTCTTTCCTGATTCCCCCGGCTCAGAGTGACTTCTAGCATTCATGGACACTTAGGTCCCCTCCTCCCCAGCACAGCTTTTTCAGTGGGAAGGAGGCGGAGGAGGCGGAGGAGGAGAGTTGGTTTTTATACCCCACTTTTCTCTACCATAAGCAGGGGTCATTTCGTAAAAAAAGAGATGCAGGAGCTCATTAGCATAACTCATTTGCATAACTCATCTGCATATGCCACACCCCCTAGCATACCGGAAGTGTGTCAGAAGGCAACACCCACCCCTCAGGCTCCACTCCACAGGTGAGTGAAACTGACCTGCCCTTCCTCCATTCCCTTCCCCATCCAATACTTTGTGCAATAAAAATAAGCGTAAAGAACACACCTTCATTCTCTTCCTGCTCCCTTGAAACCACCAGGTTTCAAGTAGACTTGAGATACCCAGGACATGCGCACCACCCATCCCTTTCCCTTCCCCTCCCCACAACAAGACACCCTGTGAGGTAGGTGGGGCTGAGAGAGGTCTTTTGAGAACTGCTCATGAGAGAACGACTCTGAGAGAACTTGTGACTGGCCCAAGGTCACACCAGCAGCTGCATGTGGAAGAGTGGGGAATCAAACCCGGATCTCCCAGATTAGAGTCCAACTCCTGACCACTACACCAAGCTGATGGGGTGGAAGCTGCTGAAGGGTTGGTGAAATTTCTCCAGTACTTATGTGCCATGTGCCCAGATAAAAAATGGTATACTTAGAAAATTTATATGCCACCTTGAGCAAGTCTCTGGAAAAGCAGCCCACAGTCATAAAAGGAACAATGATAAAATTATCAATATTAAAACAAAACATTAAAATCAATAAAGACCCTAGCAGGGCTTTCCCCGGGGCGCTGCGCCTCTGCACTGCTCGGGGAAGCCGAGGAGGGGGCGGGGCTTGGTCATGTGCCCGCCTCCTGGGCTCCTCACTCCCGGAGCTGTGCTCCCGTGCGCTCCCGCTCCAACGGACCCCTGACCGTAAGGGATCTCAAAGCAGGTTCCAACTGCCTTCCCTTCCTCTCCCTACAACAGACACCCTGTCAGGAAGGTGTGTCTGAGAGAGTTCTGAGAGAAACTGTCTGGCCTAAAGTCATCCAGTAGGCCCAATGTGGGGGAGTGGGGAATCAAACCCGGTTCTCCAGATTAGAGGCCATTGCTCTGAGCCACTTCACCAAGGTGTCCTTTCTTCCTCTTCTTGATAGTGGGAAAGCCAGGAGCTTCCAGCCCAACTGGTCTGAGTGTTGCTTTGAAGGAATACTGGTTGGTGCCAAGTAGAATTCATTCCTGATTGCTTCACCTTCATAAATGTACCTGTCTTTATGGACCCTAAAAGATAAAGTGTGCTGTTGAGTCACAACTGACTCTTGGTGACCCTGTGAAGTTCCACCACCTGGGGTTTTCAAGGCACACGATAAGCAGAGGTGGTTTGCCATCGGCTTCATCCGCACAGCAGCCCCGGTTTTCCTTGGTGGTCTCCCATCCAAGTATCGACCCTGCTTAAAGACCCTATAGCTCCATTAAGTGGATTGCATCAATATGATGGAATCGTAACAAAACCCACGAGTGATGGCTTGACTGGTGGTGCGCCAGAAAGCTTTATATTGCATTGTGGCTCAAAAACAACCCTAAAGTCCATACCAACAGATGCCAATGCTGTTTCTCATTAGTGGTTGCTGAGTCGGTAGATACGGACAATGGCATCTTCGCCTAAGCAACTACAGGTCCCCCTTTTGGGTTGCTTTTGTTCTGCAATGCAATAGAACGATTTTTGGTGCACTGCTAGCCAACCGCCCTCTGCTCATGTGTCCTGCATTTGTTATGTGCTATCAAGTCGCTCCCACTTTATGGAAATCCTGTGAATGAAAGTCCTCCAAAACATCTGTTGTGTACTAAGACCCTGACTGCATGGTCTCCCGTAATGGCGACCACCACGTGGTCAGCGCACATGGTCAGAATCTACCTGAGCTTCAGCCAGGTAGAACAATAGCCAGTTGGATCCTGAGTGATCACCAATTATGAGCCTAGATCTCCCGCTGGGGGAACCTATGAACTACAACCACGGACTTAAGGTCCTATCGGGACCTGGGGGCGAGGTCGGGGCATAAAAGAGGACTCTGAGCCCGGGGTTCCCCATGTTCCATCTGACCCGCAATAAAGAGCTTTACTATGAAATCACTACCACTCGCCTCCCGACTCCAATACTTTCCAACATCCTTTCGTTAACAGCCTTGTTCGGGTCTTATAAACCGAAGGCCATGGCCTCCTTGGTTGAGTCAATCCATCTCATGTCGGGTCTTCCTCTTTCCTCCTGCCTTCGACTTTCAGCTCTCTGCCCATTTAGTCCGCCAGTCACAGCCTTCAACCATCGGGAGGGAAAAGGCTCCAACGCTGTTCCGGTTGTGCATTAATCGCCACATGCATGCTTTTGGTTTTGTGGCTCCCAAGTTCAGCATCAGCAGGGGTCATTCTGAGGTGCTTGCTGGGTCCCAGGAGGCCTCAGCAAAGGCACCTCCTCATCACTACCTGGGGACAGGCTTGAAGCAGCT
The DNA here is from genome assembly GCA_029233225.1 of Lepidodactylus listeri. Lineage (NCBI taxonomy): Eukaryota > Metazoa > Chordata > Lepidosauria > Squamata > Gekkonidae > Lepidodactylus > Lepidodactylus listeri. The sequence goes on from JARCFY010000021.1 coordinate 10,156,141, forward strand.
GAGCTCACTGCCGTGTGGGGGTTCCTATCAGCACAAGGACATAAAAACATAAGAAGAGCCCTGCTGAATCAGACCAGAGGTCCATCTAGTCCAGCATTCCATGTCACGTAGCGGCTGACAAGTTACCATGGAGGGCCAACAACATGGCATGGATGCCAAGTCCCTGGTGTTGCTTCCTAGCATGGGTATTCAGAGGTCAACTGCCTCTGAATGTGGAGGTTCCCTTTAGTCACCCTGGCTAGTAGCCACTGATAGACCGGTCCTCCATGCATCTGGCTGATCCCCTTTTGAAGCCATCTACGGTTGAAGCCACTGTTACACCCTTAGACACTAAATCCCACATTTGGTGCCAGCCGTTCAGTTTGCCCACCTTCTCCAGGGCCGGACCAGCCCTTGGCTACTGCAACAGCCAGGTCTTCGCTACTGCTTGTATGTTTTCCCTGGATCATCACCAGGGAGAGGTCGATTGCTTTGTTTGCAATGAAGTTCCCCCAAAGCGGAACTCTATAACATTACTGGTAGTTGTTTTGCAAAGGCAAATGAGATTTCGATCTTTGGAGCGACTCGTGCCTTGCGGATCGGCACGCGAGGAAGTGCCAAAAGCGTACCCTTCCGCGTAACTTTCCTAAAACGGCACGAAGCGATCCGTAAGGCCAAGTTGACTTTGAGGTAGGAAATCAATCCCTGCTCTTATCCTCCTTGCGCTTCCAAAGTCTGCAGCCTTGACCGTAAATTGAATATCGCACTGCTGTGGAGAACATCTCCCTTGTCAAGCTAGTTGCGGCATTCTTCCATTGATGATGATTGGTGGCCTTAAAACTCACATGACTGCTGGATAATAAATGAGGACTGTCATTGTGCGTGGACTGTTGTGGGCTGGATATTCTTCCCAATATTGTGCTCTGACCTCCCTGTGATGTATGGTTTACTTCAGGGCGATTTCGAAAAAACACCGAGGGAAACAGACAAGGACTTTTAAAGAAAAAAAGAGTGGGAGAGAGAGAGAGAAAGAGAGAGAGAGAGAGAGACCTCTAATTGGATCTCTCGCTTAGACCCTCTGCTGACCCTGTGAGGATGGACTTTAATGGCTGTATTCATCATACATAAAGGAACAATTCAGGGCCAGATCTTCTCTCCTGTACAAACTAAAGCAGACGCTACAGTGAAATGCCTTTTATCTTGGTTTTGGTGGTGTCGCACGGGAGGGGTGGGTTGAAGGGGCAGCCCAGAAAGTGAGTGTGTGTTTGGATTAGGGCTGCCAAGTCAGCCCGGGGGGCGGGGGATCCCCTGCTAAAGGGGTTCCCGATCCGCCGGCCCAGCAAGGACGACGTAATGACGTCACCGGAAGTGATGCAGCACGTTGGGGGCGTTGCCAGGGTGACGCTCTGGCAATCGCCCCAAAACTCTATGATACCATAGAGTTTTGGGGCGAGTGCCAGAGCGTCGCCCCGGCAACGCCCCCAACGTGCTGCGTCACTTCCGGTGACGTCGATGGGCTCCTGGCGAGAGGAGGACTCCCCCCCCCGCCGGTGAGTTTTCAAGACTTGGCAACCCTAGTTTGGATCCTGTCAGCGGTTCTTCCGTCGCAACTACCGTCCAGTCGCTAAACACCAACCTGGGTACCCAGGCTAGCACAATCCTATCAGATCTCAGAAGTTATACAGGGTTTGCCCTGGTTAGCACTTGGATAGGACACCACTGAGGAAATCTAGGTTTTGCCATGCAGACAGAGCCTTGTCGCTGTCGGGTTCCCTGTCATGTTTGCTTCCTTTTCTCAGTCCCTGTGGGAGATCGGCGTCGGCTTCCCTCCTAAGGGTTCCCACCCCTCCTCTCTCTCGCCTCACCCCTCCTTCCTCAGAGTGAGCTCATCTATTCTGCTAGACTTCAGTTATCTCTGTTGCTGCGCTTGTAACCTTGGGCAACTGGGCCTCCGCTCTTCCAGGTGTCTTTTGCGTGAGAATGCATGTAGATTACACACACAGGGCCGGGGATGGGAAGTTAGCTCCGCTGACGCGCCTTTTTCTCTGAGAAAGTAACGGTAGCACATTTTGGCGCTTGATATTTTTATTCTGATTGGTACCTGCGCTTTTGCCCCTGTTTGAATACAGTATATCAATTCCTCCCCTTCTGTATGTGGTATCACTAACAACGCAAGTGTTTCCTGAAAGACCATTAAGAATAAAGACTTCGTTTTGCAATACAAGGCCTGGCTTATTGGATCACCTACCCAAAAAGAGACCCCCTTCCCAACATCACCAATGGAAAAGCTGGTAGGAACCCAACTCCTTGCATGTCTGAATGGAGGAAGAAAATGCAGACAGTTTGAGCTGGTACAGCACCCACAAATCTGCAAGAATGGGGATGTTCATAAAGTAGTGTTCCGGAGCACTGATTGTGGGACTGAGCCTATAGTCATAGACTTCATCTGCCCATAGAATCTATGCTCACACACTGGCAATTATGTATAGGTGGGAACAGGACCAGAGGGCTTGTGAGCAAAGATTCTACTTTGGGAGCTGCTGGCATTAAAGTTGTGAGCGAGCCATTTGACTGCTGCGTAAATTAGTTTGCTCTGGAGCCATCCTTCCTGAGCGAAGACAAAAATGTGTGAGCTGGATGCAAAAAAATGGTGAGCTAGCTCACACTAACTCCACTTAAAGGGAACACTGCTCGTACCTCTCCTCATGCGTATTTGTTCTTTCTTACAAAAAGATGTATGCGCAAGGCGTATGGGCATTCACTATAATGTGTGAACAGGGCTTCTGTGTGCAGGGAATACTTGATTTTTCTTTGCACGTGGGTTGAACAGTTGTTATGTTACATTGAGCAGGAGTCCTTTTCAGTTGTTACAGCCATAGGTATCAAAAAACCACCAACCATGCATAACTGGAGTCAATAGTACCATTATGATTATATGGGTGGATCTACTATGAAACCAATGAAGCTTCCGTTTCAGGGCCCCCAAGCCTGGAGCAGCCCTGAAGCAACTTTTATTTTTTTTAATGAGTGAATATTTTAAGAAAATTGATGGATTTTTTAAAGTGTTTGTTATTAAAATAAGGCTATTTTAGTGAGAGAATCATAAGCCAATGGGTTGAAGTCAGTGTTCCCTCTAAGCTGAGTTCGTGTGAGCTAGCTCACCATTTTTTAGCCTCCGGCTCACACATTTTTGTCTTCACTCAGGAAGGATGGCTCCAGAGCAAACTAATTTGGCAGTAGCCAAATTGCTTGCTCCCAACTTTAATGCCAGTAGCTCACAAAGTAGAATCTTTGCTCACAAGGCTCCACAGCATAGGTAGGTGGGGCTGAGATCTCTCAAAAACTGCCCTTGAGAGAACAGCTCTGAAAGAACTTGTGACTGACCCAAGGTCAACCAGCAGCTGCATGTGGAGAAGTGGGGAATCAAACCCAGTTCTCCCAGATTAGAGTCCGCACACACACTTAACCACTACACCAAACCGGCTCTCTGAAGGGACCCCCATAACAGTTCAAGCTTCAGGGTCCCAAAAATGTAGGCCCACCACTGACTCAGTATGTGGGGTCAGTACATTGTATGAAGAGGGGAAAGGCACATATTTACCACTTGTGTGCAGCATCGGTATTGCACAAGTCCAGTGAGTCATTTGTGCATACCAAAGCTCTTAGCGCATGGTAAATACATGGATTGCCCCTGTTCACAACCAGAATGGTTAGCCTCAAATCTAGAAAACCGACATAATTGTGTCCCACTGATATGAGTGGGATAGTGTAATCCAGACAGAAACCGGAGCGCAATGTAGCTGAGGATGGAATGTGAATTCTGGCACCTTTGGGGTTAGTTATTCCAGAAAGTTTGCAAATCCATGTTAACTTGTCTCAGCCTCTCCTTCTTCTCCTGTCTTCCTACGAAACCCGCAGACACATGCCGAGTACATTTCTTTTTATCTTCCGCAGAGCTTTGCCGGCAGGTCAGCATGTCAGCCGTAGCTTTTCGCGGCTCTTCTCATGTTTCATCGCTGCCGCTATTTAAACATCGGTTTTTGTATTTAATTTGACAATCTTTATGTAGCGGCTGGCATGGTAATTCAGCCTACTTGTCTTTCCCAGGACACCAGGAGATCTAACTAAGTCAGAACGTCTTTCTTTCGAGTCCGAGATTTCTATTTATTGCCTGGCTCACTCAGAAAGACAAGTTGAGTTATCATTCGGTACAAAGAACCCGAAAGGCATTTATATGCTTGAAGTACTGTATAACTGTCCTGTACAGCGGCGCGGTGCGTCAGGAAACACATTACAGCTCAGACAAATCCCTCGGCAGAGAGAGTTATCAAGTCCCAAATGTTTTCTGCAACAGAGAGCTGGGATCTCGGAAGCTTGCTACCCACCGGCCCCTGATCCGAGTCCTCGTGCCTCTTAGCAAGGGAAGGGCTGAGGGCAGATGATTCCCTGGCTGGCTTACATTTGGAATGATAGTAGAAGTGACAAGCCACTGACAAGGACCCCTGCCCAAGGCTGCAGCTGAAACCAACTCATTTGTTGGGGGCAAGAAATAAGAATTTGTGATTGGGCATTGAGGACATCGCTCACCTGTGGGAATCGTAACTGTTATGGATGGCCAGAGGGGCAGGAAGATGAGGAGGGGCTGTAGCTTAGTGGTAGAGCATCTGTTTGGCATCCAGAAGGTCCCAGGTTCAATCCCCGGCATCTCCAGCAGCAAGGACCAAGCAGTATGTGCTGTAACTCAATATAAGACAGCTTCGGGTATGTTCACTATTGGGGGAGAGGCCATGGCTCAGTGGAAGAGCATCGGCTTGGCACACAGAAGATCCCATATTCAATCTCCAGTTTAAATAGGGCTGCCAAGTCCAACTTGGGAAATATCTGGGGACTTTGGGGGTGGAGCCAGGAGACTTTGGGGGTGGAGCCAGGAGACTTTGGGGGTGGAGCCAGGAGAAAGGAAGTGACATCATTTTGTGATGTCACATCCTGTGATGTTGCTTCCACATGCTGACACATGAACTCATGAAGTTTCCTAATACTGAATCAGGCCATTGGTCCATCAAGGTCAGTACTGACTACTCAGACTGGTAGTGGCTCTCCAGGGTCTCAGGCTGAGATCTTTAATGTCACCTATTACCTGATCCTTTTTTAGCTGAAGAGGCTGATACCTCCTGCATGTCAAGCAGATGCTCTATCACTGAGCAACGGCCCTACTGAATCCTTCCTCATCTCGGCAGAATATGAAGCACTAAGTGCTACACAAGTGCTAAATATGATTTTCATATCATAAGAACAGGAGAGAAGCCACAGTGGATCGGCCCATCCAGTACAGCCCATCCAGTACAACACTCTGTGTCAGAACAGTGGCCAAAAATACCAGGTGCCCTCAGGAGGTCCAGCAGCGGGGCCAGAACTCCAGAAGCCCTCCCACTGTTACCCCCCAAGCACCAAGAATGCAGAGCATCACTGCCCCAGACAAAGGGTTCCATTCAGACCTTGTGGCTATAATAGCCACTGACAGACCTCTGCTGGATGGGGACAGAGAGAGAGAGACAGACAGACAGACAGACAGACAGAAAAAAGAAAGAAAGAGGGAGAGAGAGAGAAGGAAAAAAACTGGCAGAGGCACTTACTTCCATTTAGACCTTGTGGCTAATAATAGCCACTGATAGACCTCTGCTGGATGGGGACAGAGAGAGAGAGAGAGACTGACGGACAGAAAAAAGAAAGAACGAGGGAGAGAGAGAGAGAAGGAAAAGAGCTGGAAGAGAAACTTACCTTGCAAGATGCAAAAGCAATCCCTTCAGTCCCTCCTTAATCTCTGGGCGGACCTCTCTTGCTGTGAAAGCTCTCTTGCTGACTTCTTAAAGGGGAAATGTCTGGTGAGGCTTTTTACTGCAGGGCAGGCTCTCTGCAGACATTTCCCTTTTAAGGCAGGGCAGGGCAGACTCCGACTTCCTGCTGGCAGCCATTTTGTCCCCCGGGGGCCAATTTTGAAAAAGCGGGGGTAAGCAGTAAAAACCGGTGTTTCCCCCGCCCTACCGGGGGACTTGGCAGCCCTAAGTTTAAAGGATGAGATGGTAGGTGATGTCAGAGACTGCTATCTGAGATGATGATGATGATGAAGAAGAAGAAGAAGAAGAAGAGATTGGATTTATACCCCGCCCTTCACTCCCCAAGGGAGTCTCAGAGTGGCTTACAAACTCCTTGAGAGAACAGCTGGTACAGAGCTATGGCTTGCCCAAGGTCATCCAGCCAGGTGCAAGTGGAGGAGTGGGGAATCAAACCCGATTCTCCCAGATTAGAGTCCGCGCACTTAACCATGACACCAAACTGGCTCTGCTGCCAGTCTGAGTAGACAGATACTGAGTTTGATGTACCAGTGCCCTGTTTCAATATAAGACAGCTTCACGTGAGAAGATGTTTGGGAAAGAGAAAGAAATTCTGGATGGTTGCAGGAGTGACTCCAAAGTCAAGCCAGGCCTAGGTTCACGTTTATGGACTGAGAACAGAGTTGCCACCTGGCCGAAACTGGCACAGAAACAGTCCTGAAAACACGAAGCTGCCCTATACAAAGTCGAATCATTGGTCTATCGCAGTCAGTATGACCTACTGTGACTGGAAGTGGCTCTCCAGGGTCTCAGAGAAGCCAAGGGTTGAACCTGGGCCCTTCTACATGAAAAGAAGGTGCTCTACCACTGAGCTACAACCCCTCTGTAAATGAAGCTGCCTTATCAGAGCATCTTTCTACCAAGGCCAGAACTGTCTCTCTGAATGGTAGCGCCGCTGCAGGATGGAATAAGAAGCATGGTCTTCCTCTCCCCGCTTTGAGCCCGGATGAAAATGGCAGCAACCAGGGGAAAACAATTCTGAATATTTTTTAGCATCCTACCTGGGGATGATTCTTGTTTATCATACATCTAATTCCGAACGTAGCCCTCAGCCTGAGGATCAAAAAAATCCATACAATGAGGTCACCCAGGGGTCATTTCGAGCAGGAGCTCGGGGGAGCTCAGCTCCGGGAGTTGGTGGCAGCCCCCACCGCCATAGGGGAATGCCTGCTTGTGTCATGGCTGCAGCAAAATGACCCCTGGAAAAGTCCTTGTTCCTCCGACCGGCCTTCTGAAGGCTTCAGCCACCACTGAAGCTATCCTCCCAGAATAGTGGTATTTCTGAGGCTTGGATTAGTAGCTGTCCCCTCTCTGCCAGCTTTCTTTCTTTCTTTCTTTCTTTCTTTCTTTCTTTCTTTCTTTCTTTCTCTCTCTCTCTCTCTCTCTCTCTCTCTCTTTCTCTCTCTCTCTCTCTTTCTTTCTTTCTTTCTTTCTTTCTCTCTTTCTCTCTCTCTCTCTCTCTCTTCTTTCTTGCCTTCTGACATACTTCCGGTGATGTCAGGTGGTGTAGCATATGCAAATAAGTTATGCTAATGAGTTATGCTAATCAGCACCTGCCCCTCTTTTTTCTACGAAATGACCCCTGAGGTCACCTAAGGGCTGGCAAAACCCAACAAAAATGGGTTGGAGACAGAAGAAAGAAGCATGAAAGAGTTTGTGCAAAGGTCTCACAAGACTATATCATGAGATCGTGGTGGCAATTTTGGATTGGCTGGACCACCAGAGAAAATTGGTTGTCTAGTCCTAGATCAAATCAAGCCTGAACTCTCCCTAGAAGCTCAAGTGACTAAAGTGGGCCTATCAGGCTTCGGTCACATTATGAGAAAGCAAGAGTCGCTGGAAAAGACAATAAAGGGAGGGAAAGTTGGAGGCAGTAGGAAAAAAAGGTAGACTCAACCTGGGGTGGGTTGACCCCATAAGGGAAGCCACGCCCCTTAGTTTGCTAAATGTGAGCAAGGATGTTAATGATAGGGTGCTCTGGAGGTAAGTAATTCATAGGATTGCTGTCAGTGTAAGGTTGCCAAGTCCTTGTGACTCACCGGCGGGGGGGAGTCCTCCTGGGGCCGGGAGCTTCCCCGGCGTGCGCGCCGCGATGAAGTCACCCGGAAGTGACATCATCATGTTGGGGGCGTTGCCAGGGCAACGCTCTGGCAATCGCCCCAAAACTCTATGGTAACATTGCTAGAGCGTCGTCCAGGCAACGTCCCCAATGTGATGACGTCACTTCCGGGTAACGTCATTACACTGGGGAAGTCATCCTGACTGGACGACTTCAGGGGTGGGGTTCCCCCTGCCAGCCGAATGCTGGCCGGCAGATCGGGAACCCCTGTAGCGGGGGATCCCCCCCCCCCCGGGCTGACTTGGCAGCCCTATGTCAGTGGGAAATGACTTGAAGGCACTTAGCACACACACAGTGAATCCAAAATGGCTGCCAAGACCCCGTGAGGTCATCTCATGAGATTTAGGTGCCCATTTAGTACAGGACGGAAGAGAAAGAAGCATGAAGATGGGGGGGGGGGGGGAAGCGTGGGGAGGAGCTGAGTCAGTAGGGAAGGAAAACTGAGCAAAAGGAAGGGAAATTCTCCTTCCCCACAAGTCGTATGTACCGAGGTCCCTGTCCTCCTCATGTTCCTTCCCCAAGTCTCCAGGAGTTTCCCAATGTGAATCTGACATGCCTATCCCACCCCCCACCCCCCACACGCCAGTAACCAGAGGAGACCTGGCAGCCTTAGACCTCAGCGGGGTACAGTGCCACAGAGCCCACCCTCCAAAGCATCCGTTTCCTCCGGGGGAAGTGATCTCTGTTGTCAGGAGATGAGCTGTCATTCTGGGGGGTCCCCGGGTCCCACCTGGAGGCCGGCATGCCTGCTCCTCACTTTCCGGCTCCCTCTGTGGGTCCCCAAATTATAATCCTCAGCCAACGAAGGGCACCTCGTTTGGCTGTCATTTTTCTCCGGACGAGACGTATGCAGAGGGACACTTCCATAGTCAGAGCGGGCGGAGAGCGTTTTGCATTTTTTTCTTAATTTCATTGAGAAAATGTTTGACATTTCCAGGCCAAGAGTCTGGCCTTCCCCAGCAAAGGTCACTGTTGTGTAAACAGATATTAATGGTTAGCTGGGCAATGGGTACATAAACAGGTCACATTAATAATTAACGTGAGCAGGAAAGCTGGCAGTTTGGACCGAAGCGTGTGGAAATAATGACAGCGGGGCTCTCTTGCATTCTTTCTTTTCTTTTTTTTCCGGAAAGGGCACAGACCACAATTTTTTTCCCTTAAAAAAAGGCACCTCAGGAGCTGAGTGGAGGACAGGGCTGGCTCTGAGGCCACTGTTTCTCCCTCCTCCTTGCCGGCCGAGCCGTCTGGAAATCTGGGAAGCGGCGAGTCCTTGAATCGGTGAAGGAAATGAGATGCAAGCGTCAGCCGCCGACCGGGGCCGTGGCCCCATGATATCATCTTCTTGGCACACTTGATCAGAGTGAAACGTGGTGAAGGAAAGGCTTTGCCACCAGACAGAGAGACAGAGAGAAAGAGGGGAGAGGGGGGGGGAAAAACATGTTTAATCGAGGTGGTCTCTGCATATGTGAAGAAGATAACTCAGCTGGGCAGGGTGGCCAAACTTCTGGTGGTGGCTGGAGATCTTCTGGGATGACAACTGATCTCCAGGTGACAGAGATCCGTTCACCTGGAGAAAATGGCTGCCTTGGGTGGTGGACTCTATAGCCTTCTATCCTCTTGGAGTACCTCCCTTCCCCAAACCCCACCTTCCACAGGCTCCACCCCAAAATCTTCCGGTATGTCCCAGCCTGGAACTGACAACCCTAAACCTGGGGTTATTTTATTATTTAGCTATTTAAAACATTTCTGTGTTGCCTTTCCACCTGAACCTGTGGTGCCAGCCTCCAGGTGGGACCTGGGGATCAGGTCTGTAGCCACAGTGGGGCATTTGGGGGCAATGCCCCCCAGGAATGAGCCCTGCCCCAGAAGGATGCCACCCACCCACCCACCCTGCCCGCCATGGCCTCCCCTTCTCTCCCTGAGTCATGCCACAGTGGCGATGCACCCCCGTATTTAAAGAGACATGGCTGAACATGCATAGTGAGGCGCCAGGACGGGCCATTCTCTGCTGGCTGGGTATGCCGCCGCTGCTGAAGGGCTTGGAGCAGGCACTGGAAGAGACCAGTCTCTTTAAGGGCCAGCCCCAAGCTGGCCCATGCTGCCGGTAATGTAGGCACATGACGCAGGAAGCAATGTGCCTCCAACGTTTCCCCCCACCCAATATCTTCTGGCTATGGGTCTGCTGGGGATCCCCCGGAATTACAGCTCATCTCCAAGCCACCGAGATCAGTTCCCCCAGAGAAAATGGGGGCTTTGAAGGGTGGACTCTGTGGAACTGTGCCCCACCAAAGTCCCTGTCCTCCCCAGGCTCCACCCCCAAATCTCTAGAAGTTTCCCAACCTGGATCCGGCAACCCTACCTCCCCATCCCCTGCTGGTGGTTTTGGGGGGGGGACCTGGCAACCCTGACTTGAACACGGTCCACTAGGTTTGCCAAATCTGGGTGTGGAAATACCTAAAGATTTGGGGGGGTGGAGTCTTGGCACGGTGGGGTTGGGGAGGGGAGGAACTTCAGCCAGCTTTAACGCCACGGAGTCCAACCTTTCGAAGCAGCGGTTTTCTCCAGGGGAACGGATCTCTGTCATCTGTAGATCCATTGTGATAACAAGAGCTCTCCAGACTCCACTTAGGGGTTAGCAGCCCTCATCACCCGTGCGGTGATGCTTAAAATGTTTGAACATCAAAACAGCATTTCAAATAATAAAGGTTCAGGCTTCAGTTTCTCGCCTTTAGCCATAGGGCGTTACAATGACAAAACCAGGGGTCCTTTCGAGCAGGAGCTCGGGGGAGCGCAGCTCCGGGAGTTGGTGCCAGCCCCCCCCCCCGGTGGGGGAATGCCTGCTTGTGTCCTGGCTGCAGCAAAATGACCCCGTCCCCTGGAAAGGTCCTTGTTCCTCCGACCAGCCTTCTGAAGGCTTCAGCCACCACTGAAGCTATCCTCCCAGAATAGGGGTATTTCTGAGGCTTGGATTAGTAGCGGTCCCCTCTCTGCCAGCTCTCTCTTTCTTTCTCTCTTCCTTCCTTCCTTTCTCTCTCTCTCTCTCTCTTCTTTCTTTCTTTCTTGCCTTCTGACATACTTCCGGTGATGTCAGGTGGTGTGGCATATGCAAATAAGTTATGCCAATGAGTTATGCTAATGAGCTCCTGCACCTCTTTTTCTATGAAAAGACCCCTGGACAAAACAATATGTAATATATAACAATAACATCTATATCTATATATCTAATTCCCAAATCCCCCCCCGCGTGCGGATACTTAAATCCGTGCGGGGGGGACATTTGGAGGGCAGAGGGGGGGTTCTGCAGGTGGGGGGTAACACCCCCCCCCCCGCTTGCAGAAAAATCCGAAATCTATCAAAAAAATTTTTGGGGATCTTTAAATCTCCCGAAAAGTAAAAAAGCGTCCCCTGCGCATGCGCGGGGAACGCTCTTGGAATGGCAGCGGCTCGGCGAGAGTCGCCGAGGCCAGCCGACAGCCCGTGGAGGAGGGGGAAGGGGGTGAGAGGCGGGCCCGGCGAGAGGCGCCGAAGCCCGCCGGGAGTCTGTGGGGGGCAGAAGGGGGCGAGCGGTGGGCCCGGTGAGAGCCGCCGAGGCCCGCCGGGAGTCTCAGGGGGGGGAAGGGGGCAAGCGGCAGGCCCGGCGAGAGCCACCGAGAGTCTCGGGGGGGAAGGGGGCGAGCGGCAGGCCTGGCGAGAGCTGCTGAGACCCACCGGGAGTCTCTGGGGGGGGAGGGGGCAGAGGAAGGGGGGAAGGGGGCGGAGGAAGGAGGAACAGCTGTCAGCTTCTCCCCCCCGCGAATATCGCGGGGGCCCCCTTGTAATCTTCTAAAACCGGAACAATACAAAACTATGTTAGGACACAATAAAAATTTTTAATAATTCCATCTCTCCCATCCAGACTTCCGCTGGTAATCAAGCTGGGGAACTGCTACTGTTTTCTTCCGAGTTTTCTCTGTGGTGGAGGCAAAGAGGGCCAACCCTGCATGAAATCTCGGCTGCTACAGCTGCTATTAGAACTAGATTTTTTCCTGTTTCTGTTCTAGTACAGAAGTTCAAATAATATATCAAATCATTCAACACAAACATATAAATATGAAATGTCAAAACCAGGGAGAAGGGTAGGGTTGCCAAGTCCAGGTTGGAAAATACCTGGGGACTTTGGGGGTGGAGCCGGGAGAGGGCAGGGTTTGGGGAGGGGAGGGGTCTCAGCATGGTACAAGGCCATAGAGACCAGCCTTCAAAGTAGCCATTTTCTCCAGGGGAACTGATCTCTGTCAGCTGGGGATCAGTTGTAAAGGCAGGGGATCCCCAGGCCCCACCTGGAGGTTGGCAACTCTAGAGGAGGGCCAGGGACAATTATTAGGGGTACACAGGCCTGTAGCCAGTAGTCTGTGGCTTGTGGGGCAAATCTTTTTTCTGGTGGGGCTGAAGTTCTCAGAGCAGAAAGAAAATCCATTCAGCTAATAGAAAGCTGTTACTAGGAGAGATCTCTAAACTGCAAGCTGTCAACCACTTAGATGACAGTTCTCAGCTGCTGCAAGTTAATCACCTCTGCCAGCCAAAGCAACAGTTCTGAGAACAAGCCCGCAGGAGGGGATAATGACTTCTGTAGTCAAGAAAGCTAACACTTAGGCAGAAAAACGCTCTTAAAGGAGACCAGTGTCTTGACACAGAGTTAGATGGGATCCTAGAGGTCACCTACTCCAACCCCCTTGCTCAGTGTGGGGATTAGTCAGCTACAGCACCCTACTCTGCTTTAAAAAGTGCATACCTTTAAAAAATGTTTTTAAATGATTGAAAAAAAGCATTTACAGGAGAAAATCTTGTGGGGCTGTGCCTTTAAGAATGGGGGCAGAGCCCTCGAAAGCCCCACCATAGCTACGGGCCTGGGGGTACACCAAATGAAACAAAAAAAAGTCTTCCGTTCACCCGCTGGCAGAAGACACTGATAGAGGGAAACAGACAGATCTCCCCGGGGTGGCACTTCCGACGTTTTGGTGCCACCATTAAGACAGCCCTTTCTCTTTCCGCTATGCATCCAGACTCAGATGGCTGGGTGGACATGAAGGAGGGCATCCAAAGGTGACCAAAGATTAGATCTGTGCAGAATATACATTCTTGAAAATTTACACTGTAATCCTGTGCAGAGTTACTCCACAGAAACCAATGGGCTTAAATTACAGTGACTTTACATAGGATTGCAGGGATCGGCTGAGAAGCCTTCAGAAGGATATGTCCAGGCCTGCAGGTGGTCTGGATCTGTACTAGGTGGACTGAAGGATGCCAGGAAGAAATTCTGCCCCTGGGCCACCACGCAACCTGGGCCTACAGAGGAAATTTCTAGGAGTTGAGCAACCAGCCAGAAAGGGTGTCTCATTGCACGGACACTCATTGCACTGATGACGTAGCCTGACCAGGGAGGCATTGCTGTTGCCAGCCTCCAGATGGGGGCTGGAGATCTCCTGGGATTACAACTGAAATCAGTTCCACACAACAGAAATCAGTTCCACTGGAGGAAATGGCTGCTTTGGAGGGTGGACTCTATGGCAATATACCCCAATGAGGTCTCTCCTGGGGTTGCCAGACTCCCCCCCCCCTCCCCAGTGGAGGCAGGGTTCCCCTTCCACCAGGTCCTGTTTCTCAGCTGCTGATCAGCTGGCTGGCGAAGGGACCAGGAGAAAGAGGAGGGACCAGGCCACATCACCAGCACCACACAGGAAGAGACATCATCATGCCAGTGATGTCTGGGTGACACTGGTAAAAACTGGTAAAAACTGGTAAAAAACTGGTAAAAACTGGTAAAAACTGGTAAAAAACTGGTAAAAAACTGGTAAAAAACTGGTAAAAAACTGGTAAAAACTCTATGGTAAAAACAGCTTCTACCAGAGATGTTTTGTCCAAATACCAGAGCATCACCCAGATGTCACTGGAGTGATGATGTCACTTCCTGTGTGGTGCCGGCGATGTGGCCTGGACCTTCCTCTTTCTCCTGGTAATTCCCCCCATCATGCAACCCTCCCTTCCCCAATCCCTGTCCTTTCCAGGCATAAGCCAGAAATTCTCCAGGAATTTCCCAGCCCAGATTCGACAACTCTAGAAGGGTTTCTTTTTGTTTCCGTGAGTGGCCATCGTGGACTGTTTGGCTCACCTGATTTCCCTGTTTTGTCCAAACAGTGTGTTTGTTTTCTGCTGGATTAAGTAACCGTGACCTCTGTTCCTGTTCAGTACACATCCTCAATCGCTTTGCTTGGATCCGAGTTACATAGGAACCGGGGCGGGCAACAACTACACAATGTTGTCATGATGCTATGCAAAATCAGAAACTGATTGGAAGGGGCTGTGGCTCGGTGGAAGAGACTCTGCTTGGCGTGCAGAAGGCCCCAAGTTCCGTCTCCAACATCTCCATTTAAAACGACCGGGCAGCAGGTGATGGGAAAGACCCCTGCCTGAGACCCCGGAGAGCCGCTGCCAGTCCGAGTGGACAGTACTGACTCTGATGGACCGATGGTCTAATTCAGTATAAGTCAGACTTGCCTTTTTATATATTAGAAGCACAAGAAACTAAACCTATGGCTAGTGGGAAGCAATGAAATGGACAATGAAATGCAGAAACTAGCTAGTGATGCAAACAAATCCTGCTCCCCCCTGAACTTTGGAATTCTCCCACATACTGGCCATCTGCTTTCTTATCTATCGGCCCTCCATGCCCCTCACCTGCACCGAGCATTTGAACTTGCTAGATGTAACGCCATTCCATCGGCTGTCACTCATGGTCGATATAAAGGGGTTCCATACTCAGCAAGACTCTGTGCGTGTCGTCTAAATCAGGTCGATTCAGTTCTCCATGTTCTCCTATACTGTCCCTGGTATGACGATATACGTCTTACTCTTTTAGACCCAATTCTATCTAACATGATAGGTTGCCCTGATGTTTTGAAGGTGCGCTGTCTCCTGAACGACCTGTCACCCGAACTAACTGAAAAGGTTGCTCTATTTTTAAGTTCGGTGATTAAGGATCGTTTGCACAACGCATAGCTACGTATGATTAACTTATTTTTCCTTGTTACCTTTCTTTCCGATTATGTCTCTTTCTGTAACCTGTTTTAGGCCAATAAAGGTATATGTATGTATGTATGTATGTATGGGAAGCAGAATGGTGGTGGAAAGCGCCATGAAGTCGCAGCAAACTTATGGCAAAGGTGTTTTGCTATTGCCTGCCTCTGCACAGAGACCCCAGACTTCCTTGGTGGTCTCCCATCCAAGTGCTCACCAGCAGCGGCTCTGCTTAGCTTCACGGATCTGATGAGGTCAGGCTAGCTTGAGCCATCCAAGTCAGGCCGAAAGCAAAATAACGAATGGGAGACTGTCTGCTGTTTCCAAGTGTGCCGGTTGTTGAATTCTTTGGTGCAAAATCTGGACTTTTTAAAAAATACACACAGAATGTAGCATATCACAGAGAGCCGGTGTGGTGCAGTGGTTTGCCCTGTCAGACTAGGACAGAGATGCTGAGCTCATTTGTTGCAAAGGCCGGATCTGACATGGATGGGACTTTGCCTGGCTGGGCCGTGGGTGCCATAAAACATAATCAGGGGTCATTTCGTAGAAAAAGAGGTGCAGGAGCTCATTAGCATATGTCATTAGCATAAGTCATTTGCATATGCCACCCCCCCTAACATACCGGAAGGGTGTCAGAAGGCAACACCCACCCCTCAGGCTCCACTCCACAGGGGAGTGAAACTGACCTGCTCTTCCTCCGTTCCCTTCCCCATCCAATACTTTGTGCAATAAAAGTAAGGGTAAAGAACACACCCTCATTCTCTTCCTGCTCCCTTGAAACCACCAGGTTTCAAGTAGACTTGAGATACCCAGGACATGTGCACCACCCATCCCTTCCCCTTCCCCTCCCCACAACAAGACACCCTGTGAGGTAGGTGGGGCTGAGAGAGGTCTTTTGAGAACTGCTCATGAGAGAACAGCTCTGAGAGAACTTGTGACTGGCCCAAGGTCACACCAGCAGCTGCATGTGGAGGAGTGGGGAATCAAACCCGGTTCTCCCAGATTAGAGGCCAACTCCTGACCACTACACCAAACTGATGGGGTGGAAGTGTGAGGCTTCTGCCCAAAGTAGTCAAGGATCAGATCTTTGTTGATGAAACACAGTTCTTTATTTCCAGGTTCTACATTGGTACAGGTTCTCGGATTATTGTCAGAGATAACGTATACAATGGAAGCAGGTCTAATATACCCTTCCGAACAATTCAAATTTCCCATAGGTAACCAATCAAAAGGGGGGGGAAACCGCGGGCAAAAGGTTCCCCGGCCGTTTGCTTCCCACAGGAAAGAAGGTGAGGTATGAAGCAGTAAATTTCCCTTCCCAAACCAGACCCCTCAGATGTAACCATCTTCACATAACAAATGCCTTCCTCAAGGCTTTCGCACGTTGATAAGAACTGGTCTCTGTCCTCCCATCAGGGATGAAAGGAATGCGAAGGCAGGAGGGTGAGAGGCCCATTGTTCCCAGGCTTTGAAGTCGCCACTCTCCCGGGCAAACAGTTACATAGACCAGGCCTGGTTAGAGCAATAAACTCAGGGTCACAGAGTATCTGTTCACATGGGTTAAACTAAGAAGCACAAGATATGATTAACTAGTTCATATAGGGCATAGCAAAGCAAAGTCAGATTACAGTACATAGCATAGCAAAGACAGGTTACAGTACAGAGCATTGATTCCCAGAAACCCTTGTTAGAATCTGCAGATTCTGACACACTGCCACCCGAAAAATCAATCTACCCCGGCTTGTCAGGAAATTTATTATGAAAAGCTTTAACCAATTTAGGAGCATGAACATGTTCAGAACGAACCCACGCATTTAGTTCTGGACCAAAGTCCACCCACTTTACAAGATAGAACAAGTGACCCCTACGCATTTTGGAATCAAGGATTTCAGAAATCTCAAAATGGGATGCCCCCCCCCCTTCATCAGTGGAGGAGGAGTCAGAGGAGTTGGATGCCATGCATTCGGCCCAGGATTCTTCTTCAACAAGCTGAAATGAAAAACAGGATGCACAGAACTCAGTGACTTAGGCAGTTCCAGCTCAAAAGACACATCAGAAATCTTTCGCAACACTTTATAGGGGCCGACATATTTCCACCCCAGTTTCCGGCTGGGTTGTAATCCGTGTATATTTTTCGTGGATAGGTAGACCGAGTCCCCTGGCTGCAGATCCCAGCCCTCTGCCCTGCCACGATCCGCATACTTCTTGTAATCCTCTTTAGCTTTATCCAGAGTCTTAGCAATCAGCGGCCATGAATCTTGCAGATCCCCCCACCAACGTTTAAAGTCTGAGGGGGAGGTGTTTGCCATTTCCTCTATGGTAGGTAGGGGTTTTCCTTCGAAGCCTCCCACAGCCATGAACGGGGATACACCCGTGGACGAATGAATAGCATTGTTATAGCTATATTCTGCAAACGGCAGTAATTCCAACCAGTTGTCCTGATGGTAGTTAGTGTAACATCTCAGGAACTGTTCCAGGATTTGATTAGTTCGCTCGGATTGGCCATCGGTCTCGGGGTGGTAACCCGAGCTCATGGCGGGCTCAATGTCCATCAGACCCAAAAGCTCCTGCCAGAAGTTAGCAATGAACTGGCTGCCCCAATCGGATACCACACACCTGGGGAAAGCATGTAACCTGATCACGTGGTTGAAGAATGCTTTAGCTAGCCCTTTGGCGGTGGGTAATTGCTTGAACGGGGTGAAATGGGCTTGCTTCGAAAACATGTCTACCACCACCCAAATAACTGTTTTCCTTTTCGAGGGTGGCAGGTTGGTTATGAAGTCCATAGCTATCGCTTCCCATGGCCGGAAGGGGGTGGGCAGAGGATGCAACAGTCCTGGGACTTTCCCCCCCCTCCTTTTACACATTAGACATGTTTGGCAGGCAGTAACAAAGTCCGACACATCCTTGCGCATGCGTGGCCACCAGAATTGTCTCTGGACTAAGTTAAGCATTTTTAGGAACCCAAAATGTCCTGCCAGTTTTGATGAATGGCAAGTTAGCAATATGTCTTTTCTTCTAGCCCGAGGTACCACGAGTTTGTCCCCATGATACCAGCATTTATTTTCCAGGAGTGAGCACTCCTCTATGCTTCCTAATTCTTCGGCTTCTTCCGGGGAGTACTCCCCCCCCCATTTGTCTACCCACGACTCTGCCGCTGTCTGTTTGCTTTGGCTACGGGTAGTGACAGCTCCTCCCAGCTGTTGGGGGGAAAACATGGAGTCGAACACTTCTTCCTTTTGGCTCTCATGCTGGGGCAATCTGGATAGCGCATCTGCTAACGAATTTGCCCGCCCAGGAAAATGCTTGAGCACAAAATTAAATTTTGAGAAAAAATCAGCCCATCGGAGTTGCTTGGCATTCAGGGACCTCTGGGTGCGCAGAGCCTCTAGGTTTTTGTGATCCGTCCAAATCTCAAATGGGGTCTGCGCTCCCTCTAACCAATGCCGCCAGGTGGTTAGGGCCAGTCTTATGGCCGCGGCCTCCTTGTCCCACACCGACCAATTCCTCTCTGTCTCGTTAAACTTTTTTGATATGTAAGCCAGAGGGTGTAATTTATTGTCCGGTCCCTTCTGTAGGATGGCCCCTCCCATGGCTATGTCGGAAGCATCTACATGAATTACAAACTCTTTAGTTTCATCGGGGTGAGCCAGGATGGGCTCTGAGGTAAACAGAGTTTTGAGGGTCTCGAACGCTTTTTGGCAATCCTCAGACCAGGCTATCCTCTCCCCCGGCCTCCCTGCTTCCGGGCCCCTCCCCTTGGTTTTGAGGAGTTCGGTTAGCGGGAGGGTGACCGTGGCGAAGTCTTTCAGGAAGGTGCGGTAGAAATTACAAAATCCTAAAAGACTTTGCAGCTGCTTTCTCGTTCGGGGCGCCTCCCATTGCACTACCGCCTCTACCTTGGCGAGGTCCATTTCCAACCCTTTCTGGGAAATGCGGTACCCTAGAAAGTCCACTGAATCTCTATGGAATTCACATTTCGACAGCTTAGTGTACAACTGATTTTTCAATAGCGTACTCTGACAATCTGTGAGGCTTCTGCCCAAAGTAGTCAAGGATCAGATCTTTGTTGATGAAACACAGTTCTTTATTTCCAGGTTCTACATTGGTACAGGTTCTCGGATTATTGTCAGAGATAACGTATACAATGGAAGCAGGTCTAATATACCCTCCCGAACAATTCGAATTTCCCATAGGTAACCAATCAAAAGGGGGGGAAACCGCGGGCAAAAGGCTCCCCGGCCGTTTGCTTCCCACAGGAAAGAAGGTGAGGTGTGAAGCAGTAAATTTCCCTTCCCAAACCAGACCCCTCAGATGTAACCATCTTCACATAACAAATGCCTTCCTCAAGGCTTTCGCACGTTGATAAGAACTGGTCTCTGTCCTCCCATCAGGGATGAAAGGAATGCGAAGGCAGGAGGGTGAGAGGCCCATTGTTCCCAGGCTTTGAAGTCGCCACTCTCCCGGGCCAACTGTTACATAGACCAGGCCTGGTTAGAGCAATAAACTCAGGGTCACAGAGTATCTGTTCACATGGGTTAAACTAAGAAGCACGAGATATGATTAACTAGTTCATATAGGGCATAGCAAAGCAAAGTCAGATTACAGTACATAGCATAGCAAAGACAGGTTACAATACAGAGCATTGATTCCCAGAAACCCTTGTTAGAATCTGCAGATTCTGACAGGAAGCTGCTGAAGGGTTGGTGAAATTTCTCCAGTACTTATGTGCCATGTGCCCAGATAAAAAATGGTATGCTTAGAAAATTTATATGCCACCTTGAACAAGTCTCTGGAAAAGCAGCACACGGTCATAAAAGGAACAAGGATAAAATTATCAATATCAAAACAAAACATTAAAAACAATAAAGACCCTAGCAGGGCTTTCCCCGGGGCGCTGCGCCTCTGCACTGCTCGGGGAAGCTGAGGAGGGGGCGGGGCTTGGTCATGTGCCTGCCCCCTGGGCTCTTCACTCCCGGAGCTGCGCTCCTGTGCGCTCCCGCTCCAACGGACCCCTGAACATAATGTCAGGTACCGAAGATGTAACTTTATATAGGACAGCGGCTTGTAAGCTCTGAGTTGGTGTGTCCTCACTGCAAGGCCCCATGAAGCGAAGGGGTTCTGCTTGGCCGCTTCAAATGAGGTTGTTCCCCCATGCTGAACCCACAACTATAGTGGCTCTGCCCACTTTCCCATCCCTGAGTGGCCTCCCATTCCCTCCTTTGCATCAGTTGCTCGCGGGCTGGATAAGAGCCCTGGATGGGCCGGTTCTGGCCCCCGGGCCTTATGTTTGACACCCCTGGACTCGGATGTAGGAGACCTGGGTTCAAATTCCTGCTCCACCATGGCAGTTTGCTGAGTGATCTTGGACTAGTCGTACCCTTAGCCTAGCCCACACCACAGAGTTATGGGGAGGATAAGATGGAGGAGAGAAGGAGGATGTAAGCATTTTTGCAGTGTCACTGGGGAGAAAGGCTGGGTATAAACGAAGGCAAAGGTAAAGGTTTCCCTTGCTCGAAAGCCAGTCAAATCTGACTCGAGGGGACGGTGCTCATCTCCGTTTCCAAGCCGAAGAGCCAGCGCTGACTGAAGATGTTTCTGTGGTCATGTGGCCGGCATGACTAGATGCCAAGGCACACGGAATCATCGGCGTCAACTACGGGGGGGCTCGAGCCACCCCCGAAATCTCCCGGGGGGGACTGAGCCCCCCGGGGAAAACGGTGTGCCCTCCGCCGCACCTCCCTCGGCCCTTCCTAGGGCTGCCGCCGCCGTCTCTCTCCCCCCCCCCCCAGCCTGGCCACTCCGACCCTCTGTCCGTCCGTCCATCCAGGGGCCAGTTAAGCAAATGCCCAGCTGGCCCCTGGACAGATGGACGGAGGGATGGAAGCAGAAGAAGAAGAAGAAGGGATTGGATTTATATCCCGCCCTTCACTCACTTAAGAGTCTCAGAGCGGCTTACAAACTCCTTTCCCCTCCCCTCCCCACAACAGACACCCTGTGAGGTAGGTGGGGCTGAGAGAGCTCTTTCCCAAGCTGTCCTTGAGACAACAGCTGGTGCAGAGCTATGGCTTGTCCAAGGTCATCCAGCCAGGTGCAAGTGGAGGAGTCGGGAATCAAACCCGGTTCTCCCAGATTAGAGTCTGCGCACTTAACCACTACACCAAACTGGCTCCCTGCAGGAGCGGTCAGGCCGGGGAGGGAGGCGGCGGGGACATGGTCCCGGCAGGCGTGTGCACTTTGCGCACACGCACGGAAGAGCCCCCCCCCCAGGAGTTTTTAAACTCTACACCCCTGCACGGAATGCTGTTACCTTCCCACCAAAGTGGTACCTACTTATCTACTTGCAATTTCTTGCTTTCGAATTGCGGGGTTGGCAGGAGCTGGGACCAGAGACAGGAGCTCACTCCGTCACACGGCTTTCGGGTCTTGAACTGCCGGCCTTCTGGTTTGCAGCTCAGCATCTTAACCTCCGAGCCATCGCAGTGGGTATAAATGAATCCAATCTATAAATAGAAAGTATACACCGCCCTGATGATACGGAAGGTATCGTATCCTGATTTCTGAGACATGTAAGCCAAAAAGGAAATCTTTGCTGAATGGACATTTAAGACGCCTATTAAAACCAACATGCAAAAAGAGAGAGAGAGAGAGAGAGAAATGTTTTTGCAACCCCCTTTTAAAAGCTTCCCCCCCCACACACACACCCCTGCCTCTCAAAATAGGTCCGCTATTACTGGCTCTTAATGCACAAGACTAGTGTTCTTGAATAAATCTTTAAGTAATCCAAAAAAAAACCACACAAGGCTCGTCAGTAAATAGTCAGAATTAAAGAGGTAGTCGGAGTCATCTGGTTTCCATTAGGATGATAAAATAGTTCACTTGAAACCTTTTACAAGGCGTTCTGTTACAGGGAGGTGTCTGCGCATCTCACTCCATCACCAGCTGGTTGACACAAACATAAAAAGTCTTCAAAAGGCTGCCTGGCCCTCTTAATCAAAAAGTAATTGCAATAGATATTGGGGAGTGTTAACACAGTGACCGCTGGGGTTGGATGTCTGGTACGTAAGCAGGAGTGAACATTAAACACAACCCTGGCTTGATAGGGCTTATCGCCACCTCCGAGTTAAGTGCTACGGTACTGTAGGCCCCAGTATCTCCAAGAGATTGCTTTGTACCACTTTGGGAGTTAATTGCACCCTCCGACTCACCTTCCCCACACAAAATTTATGACATTGTCAGGAAGGGGTGGGGTGGGAGGCATGGAAGATACGGGACTGGGTGAACCCAGAGTTCACCCAAACTACAGACAGGGGAGAGAAGGGGAAGACTCGAGGTATTCACTTTGTCACAGAGATGAAGTGGCTTTCGAACCCTCTGCCAGGATGGAATCCTTCACAAGTCCAGGGCCCTGCTGAGGAATTCCGACTATAGGAACCTCCCCACACACTTCAGAGACAATAACGGGGCAGATATTCCAGGATGCCCTCTCAGGCTGTCTACAGATGTCATGGTGTGTTGTGCCTAGTTTAGACTGTGGTTTATGTGGTTTATGTGTAAGAAACCACTTCTGGTTTCTGAGTAAGTCCCAAGTTTAACCATTTCTTGCCACACATCGTAGGGTCGCCAGCTGCCGGGAGCAGTGTTCCCTCTAAGCTGAGTTACAGCTAGCTCACAGTTTTTTAGCCTCCAGCTCGCGCATTTTTCTCTTCGTTCGGGGAGGGATGGCTCCAGAGCAAACTAACTTATGCGGCAGCCGACTCACTCGCTCACAGCTTTAATGCCAGTAGCTCACAAAGTAGAATTTTTTGCTCACAAGACTCCACAGCTTAGAGGGAGCATTGGCCAGGAGGGACCTGAAGGTCACCTGGGAAGAGGCCGTGGCTCAGTGGTAGAGTATCTGCTTGGCATGCAGAAGGTCTCAGGTTCAGTCCCCGCCATCTCCAGTTTAAAAGGAGCAGGTAGTAAGTGATAAAGATGTTGAGCGGTATAGTATAGCCTGATCGAATCGGATCTTGGAAGCGAAGCAGGGTCGGTACTTGGATGGGAGACAGACCACCAAGGAAGGCTCTGCAATAGAAAGGCAATGGCAAGCCATCTCTGCTTCTCACTTGCCTCGAAAACCCTTTGGGATCACGATAAGTCAGCGGAGCGTTTACAGCGCGTTAGTCACACACAGCGGGTGACGTGAAAGACCTCGTCCTCAGACCCCGGAGAGCTGCTGCCAGTCTGAGTAGAGAATCTGACTTTGATGGACCAAAGGTCTTATTCCGTATAAGGCAGCTTCCTCTGTCAGTATGTCCATGTGAACTCCAGACTGCAGAGATCATTTCCCCTCGAGAAAATGGCTGCTTTGGAGGGTGGAGTCTATGGCATTGTACCCTGCTGAGCTCTGTCTTCAGACTCCACCCCCAAACTCTCCAGGTATTTCCCAACCTGGTGTCAGCAACCCTAAATTTCTTTCTCGGGCCAACAGCTCCAAATGCACTCCTCAGAGAGACATCCAAAAAACAGTGTTAGTCCAATGGGGTGACATCAATTCTGTCAAATACCTGCAACTGATGTCACATTGCTAGCATGATGCCGATGAGATGCTCTAGGACTTGGACAAATCTCTATGTCACATCGATGTTGCACCGGCAATGTGACATCTCTTCCAGGTATTTGATGAATGGACTGTCATGCCATTGGTGCAATGTCATTCCCCGCCCCCATCCCTGCCCCGTCCCTTCCTCATTGGTTGCCACCAGGGCTATTTTTGGGCAGGAACGCACAGGAACGAAGTTCCGGCTGGCTCCTGAGTTGGCCACACCCAGCAGGTACTCATTAGCATAATAGGCCACACCCAACAGCAGACACTCATGAGGACTGGCTACATTAGGGGGATGTGGCCTAACATGCAAATTCATTCATGCTGCAGAAAAAGCCCTGGGTTTTGACAACAAGCAAGGTAAACAGAATAAGAAACAAAAGGCGGGTGTGGCTGGATGACCACTCTTCTGGTAACATGGGGGTGTGGCCTAATATGCTAATAAGCCGTGCGGTCAGTGGTGTGGCCTAATATGCTAATGAGTTTCTGCTGCTGGGTGTGGCCTGTTATGCTAACGAGTTCCTGCTGGGCTTTTTCTACCAAAAAAAGCCCTGGTTGCCACCTTACCTGGAAGAACAAAAGGCATGTATCCGTGACTAAAACGAGGTATAACTCTTGGCAGGATCAGAAGCTTTTTTATTCCTTTTGGTTTCGGCTCGGAATAATGTGCCAAGGAAATATTTGCAGTCCTGTTACCTCTGGTGGCAGCTCAGAATTCGGTAAAGCCACAGAATGACCTCCAGTTGACCCAAGACGGCCACCACAGAGCTATAACTGGAACATCTTACTCAGGTAGATCGGAGCTTTGATCTTCGGATAACAAACCCCAAATACGGTACATGCTTATACTATGACCAACAGGGATGGTTTGGACTTTCACTTTACCAGACAGATTCCTGGGTTGGCTACTGCCCTGGAGGCTTCAGGTGGCCAGGAGAAAGCTGAGCCATGCTCACAGCCCTCAGGATCAACAACAGACACAGCCCATACAAGGAGGAAGGAAGATCTTGCCAATGTCCATTCTCAGTGCCACCATAGTCTGGATTTGAGCTAGGGGGGCGGGGGATCCCCCGCTATAGGGGTTCTCGATCTGCCAGCCGGCATTCGGCCGGTGGGGGGAACCCCACCCCAGAAGTCGTCCGGTGAGGACAACTTCCCCCGTGTAATGACGTCACCTCCGGGTGACATCATTACGTCGCCGTGGCGCGCACGCGCCAGAAGAGCTCCCGGGGGGAGAACAACTCCCCCCCGCCGGTAAGTCGCCGGCACTTGGCAGCCCTAATTTGAGCCGAGCATGCCCTGTGAGGGTGCCAGAGCCAAAGGGTCACTGGACTGTTCTTATTCCTAGGATATTTTGAAGTCCCAAATATGTCCCTGGCAATAATCTGGATCAAGAGGCTCTCTGTGTGTGTTTATGGTTGTGTCTGCGCTCCCAGAACTGCGAATATGATTTATGGGTCAGAGAGGGAGGGATACATGTCGTTCTTCTAGGGTTGTCATCTCCTGCTTGAGAAACATCTCAGGATTTGGGGGTAGTGCCTGTGGGCAGTAGTGTTTGGTTCAGGAAGAGGCCTCCACAGGCCTGTAGCGACAGTGGGGCATTTGGGGGCCCTGCCACCTTAATTAAAAGCCCTGCCCCACAAAGAGCCATGCCAGAAACCTTATCTTTGAGCAGAGACAAGCCCCACACCCCGCCTGCTGCTGTTTTCCAAGGTTCATGGGAATACTTTTGAAAGACTCACCATGACTTGGGTGACATAGAGCAGGTCTGGGCTAGCAGAAAGGGGGACTGTTGGAGATGTATTGAAGGTGCCACTCTTGAGGGCCCTTCTAAGCTTCCTTGCCCTGTGGAAGGGAACTCAGAAGGCATTTAGATGCCTTCTGAAGGCAATGAAATGCCCTCTGGGTTGTTTTTTCCCCTAGAAACTGACACACTCACTGCCTCGTCCCTTGAAAGGAAGGGCTAGAAATAGGCATGCCAGCCTCCAGATGGGGCTTGGGGATCTCCTGCTTTTACAACTGATCTCCAGCTGACAGAGATCAGCTTCCCTGGAGAAAATGGCTGCTTGGACGTGTGGACTCTATGGCATTGTACCCTGCTGAGGCCCCTCCCCTCCCCAAACCCCGCCTTCTCCTGGCTCCACCCCCAAAGTCCCCAGGTATTTTCCAACCCGGACTTGGCAACCCTAGCTAGAAAGAAGCTTGGCGCCCCCCCTTCAAAGACAGGTATTCAGATTAATTAACTGTAAGTTAACTGCCCCCTTAACAATTTAAATGCCCCCTGTCCAAAGCAAAAAACAAAACAAAACCCTAGCTGAAGGCCTGAGCCTCCGCAAGATCTTATGCCACAGAGTTCACCCTCCAAAGCAGGTGTTTCTTCCAGAGAACAGATCTCTGTAGTCCTGAGATCAGCTGTAATGCCAAGAGATCTCAAGTTCCCGCCTGGAAGTTGGCCACTGTAAGTGCCTGCCTGCCTGCCTTTATTCTGGTCTTCTGGAAATTTAACCTCAGGTGAGTCTCACGCCTGTCGCTCAATGCCTCCTTCATTTCCCCCCCCCATCTAAACAGCATCTTGTTATTCCTCTCCGACACGGTCGTACAATTTCTCTCCCCGCCCTCTCCGCCGCTTTTACTCCTGTTTCAAACAACATAATTAAAAGGGGATTCCTTGAAACAGAGAGACACACACACACCCCTCCCCATTTACTCTGGAATGCCGGCACTATCGAATGTTAGGCTAGCCTGTAATACCCGATTATGATCTCTGAATGGGGTTATGTTGGGGGGGGGGGGCTCTTCTTCTATACAAGAACATTTGGAAAGGGGAGGGGGGCCCTCGATCCTTCCTGGCCCTGTTGGTTAAAAACCCGTAATTACCTTTAATGTCCAGAAAGAGACCGCAGGACCAGTGCGTGGAGAAGGAATGCGAGGCCACGATTTCGCACACTGAAATGGCTCCTGCTAAGAAAGGCAGCCCTCTTGCCCCCTCCCCCCCACTCCTATTAGTTTACTGTATAAATGGGAAGACATTACATAGTTTGAAATTTAATTAAAGTAATTGACTGGATTGCATTTTGCAGTCGTTACTGTCGTTAGCCGCCCTGACCCTCCTGTCGAAAGGATGTGCCCAGGATTCTCTCTCAAGGGGTATTTATTAGAAACGTTAACCTCGTCAGCAAACCCTACCGACAGATTAGAATTCATTTTAAGCATTTTTATGGGAGACAGGAAAACCCCAGCAGATTGCCGAGAACCAAGTCGTCTGGCACGGTCCTGGATTACCTGCGATGGAAAGTACCCGATCCAGTCGGGCTTCAGAGTCTCCGCTGGGGTCTTTGGTGTCTGGAATCTCTCGATTCAAAAAACAAACACCAAAAAAAGCAACGCAAGACTTTGAAGTTGAGGGTCCAGGTGTTCACAACAGCTGCCGGCTCATCAAAGACACGGCAGCAGTGGCCATTTTCCAGATGTATGCAAATGGAAAAGATTTGAAGGCCGGCCGGCAGGGATAGCCAAAAACGCTCCGTCTATCTACCTTTGTGTGCTCGTGCGGCGGATACGATACCGTGCGCGCGGCCTAGCAGAGCAAGAAGAGCAAAGGCGCTGGGCAAAGCAGGGTGTGGGTTGTGCCACATCAGCTTGCAAGCAGGGAACGGCATGACTCAATGAAACCCCACCACCGCCACATGTAAGAATCCCCCAGTGGCTGGGGGCACTTTTGCGACGCTCTTTGTTTTTTCTGTGGGCAATAATAGCTCCACGGTTAGTCCGGGAATACCTCTGTTGTAGGCGTCCTCAACCTTCTTGAACCAGTGGGCACCTTTGCAGTTCTGGGGCAGCACTGAGGGCCGCTAGAAGATGGCTGCTGTTAGAGTTGCCAACCTCCAGGTGCTGCCTGGAGAGCTCCCACTATTACAACCCATCTCCAGAATACACAGATCAGCTTCCCTGGACAAAATGGCGGCAGCGGAGGAGGAGGAGAAGAAGAAGAGGAAAAGGAGGAGGAGATTGGATTTAAACCCAGCCCTCCACTACCCAAAGGAGTCTCAGAGTGGCTTACAATCCCCTCTCCCTTCCCCTGCCCACAACAGGACACCCTGTGAAGTAGGTGGGGCTGAGAGAGCTCTTTGAGAGCCAGTTTGGTGTAGTGGTTAAGTGTGCGGACTCTAATCTGGGAGAACTGGGTTTGATTCCCCACTCCTCCACTTGCACCTGGCTGGATGACCTTGGGCAAGCCATAGCTCTGTACCAGCTGTTCTCTCAAGGACAGTTGTCTCAGAGCTCTCTCAGCCCCACCTACCTCACAGGGTGTCTGTTGTGGGGAGGGGAAGGGAAAGGAGTTTGTAAGCCGCTCTGAGACTCCAAGTGAGTGAAGGGCGGGATATAAATCCAATCTCTTCTTCTTCTTCTTCTTCTTTCGAGGACTGTCCTTGAGAGAACAGCTCTGAAAGAACTTATGACTGACCCAAGGTGACACCAGCGGCTGCATGAGGAGCGGGGAATCGAACCCGGTTCTTCCAGGGCTCATTTTGTAGCAGGAGCTCCTTTGCATATTAGGCCACACCCCCCCTAATGTAGCCAATCCTCCAAGAGTTTACAAAGCTCTTCTTACAGGGGCTACTGTAAGCTCTTGGAGGATTGGCTACATCGGGGTGAGTGGCCTAATATGCAGAGGAGCTCCTGCTACGAAATGAGCCCCGGGGTCTGCGCTCCTTACCGCTATACCAAACTGGCTCTGTGGAGGGTGGGCTGTGGCATTATATCCCAATGACGTCACTCCCATCCCCAAAACCTGCCTTTCCCAACCCAGAGCTGGCAACCCTAGCCCCAGGGGAAGATCCTTGTGCTGTGACATCAGGTGCTGCCGAAGCAATGGTTTTAACAATCTGCACGGACAGTCCAATAGCCAATCGGAAGCCTTGTTGAACAAAAGCTGTGCTTGGCCCCACCCACTTTATGAAAACACTTTGTGGGCGCTAGGAAAGAGGTCGGCAGGTCCCACGGCCCCCATGGACACCATGTTGTGGACCCTTGCAATGTTGCTTCCCCTGCTCTTTGACTCCACCAGGTCTCAGTGCCAACAAAAGTCACAATACTGGCCAATATGGATCGGTATAATTCCTCCTCCTAAGTTGCCCAGCTCTTTCAAAGGGTGGGTCTTCATGTCGTGGGTTGACAAAAAGGAGTGAGTGGCAAAAGCCAGGACAGAACCAGTGTGGTGTAAAGTTCAGTTTTGTTGTTGCTCTTCAGTCACGGGTTCAAATCACCGCTAAGCCGCCAAGTACATTTGTGGAGAGCCAGTGTGGTGTAGTGGTTAGAGCACGGGAGTCGAACTCCTTTGTTACGAGGGCCGGATCTGCCATAAATGAGACCTTGTTGGGTCGGGCCACGTGTGCCAGGAAGCGGAGATATAAACTTTGTAAAGGACACAGGCAAACACAATTAAAGATTTTTAAAAACTTTAAATAAAGCATGCTTAAAACACTAGCAATCTCACAATGTTTTGCCTATTTAACAGTCTCTGATACCCCTGTTCTGCATTATTGCTAAATCAATCCTTCTCAACCCTGCCTACCTCACAGGGTTGTTGTGAAGATGAAATGGAAGAACCATTCCATCCTGAACTCCTTGGAGGAGGGCTGGGATTAAAATGAGGTGGATTATCAGAACTATGTTTAGAGCTTCCAGTTGTTCGTGGGGACTTGCCAACCTCTTGTTAACACCCAGTGCAGTTTTTCATATCAGATATCAACAGGGGTCCATTGGAGCGGGAGCGCACATGAGCGCAGCTCCGGGAGTGAGGAGCCCAGGGGGTGGGCACATGACCAAGCCCCACCCCCTCCTCGGCTTCCTCGAGCAGTGCAGAGGCGCAGCGCCCCTGGGAAAGCCCTGCTAGGGTCTTTATTGTTTTTAATGTTTTGTTTTCATATTGATAATTTTATCATTGTTCCTTTTATGACTGTGTGCTGCTTTTCCAGAGACTTGCTCAAGGTGGCATATAAATTTTCTAAGTATACCATTTTTTATCTGGGCACATGGCACATAAGTACTGGAGAAATTTCACCAACCCTTCAGCAGCTTCCACCCCATCAGTTTGGTGTAGTGGTCAGGAGTTGGACTCTAATCTGGGCGAACCGGGTTTGATTCCCCACTCCTCCACGTGCAGCTGCTGGTGTGCCCTTGGGCCAGTCACAAGTTCTCTCAGAGCTGTTCTCTCATGAGCAGTTCTCAAAAGACCTCTCTCAGCCCCACCTACCTCACAGGGTATCTTGTTGTGGGGAGGGGAAGGGGAAGGGATGGGTGGTGCACATGTCCTGGGTATCTCAAGTCTACTTGAAACCTGGTGGTTTCAAGGGAGCAGGAAGAGAATGAGGGTGTGTTCTTTACGCTTATTTTTATTGCACAAAGTATTGGATGGGGAAGGGAATGGAGGAAGAGCAGGTCAGTTTCACTCACCTGTGGAGTGGAGCCTGAGGGGTGGGTGTTGCCTTCTGACACCCTTCCGGTATGTTAGGGGGTGTGGCATATGCAAATGAGTTATGCAAATGAGTTATGCTAATGAGCTCCTGCACCTCTTTTTCTACGAAATGACCCCTGCATATTAATAATGTCTTACAGTCCATTTAAAAGGAGACAATAAAACCTCCACTCCGCAACCGAAACTCACTGGGTGACCTTGGGCCGGTCACTCTCTCAGCCCATCCTACCTCATAGGGTTGTTGTCATCAGGATAAAATGGAAAAGGGGTTGATAATGGTACTGTGAGCCACTTTGAGCCCTTATTGGGAAGAAAAGTGGGGTATAAATGTGTACATAAATTACATAAAAGCTATCACAATGTAAAACATTTAAAGGCTTGCCCGAGGTCATCCAGCAGCTGCAAGTGGAGGAGTGGGGAATCAAACCTGGTTCTCCCAGATTAGAGTCTGCACACTTAACCACTGCACCAAAACGTGCGTTCTACCTCTCCTGGAGAAAATGGCACCTTTGGAACGTGGGCTGTGTGGCATTATACCCTACCGAGGCCCCTCCCTTCTCTGAGCCCCACCCTATTCAGGCTCTGCCCTCAAATCTCCAGGTATTTCTGCACCCAGAGTTGGCAAGGCCGATTGGGGAGAAGAGTAAGGAGTCAACAAAGAAAATAAATAAGTAACACAGGTCCCTCTATTGTCGAAGACTGGGAGCCGATCTGCCTCGGAGTGTGCATTTCAGCTTTGCTGTTCGTCTCTGCAGCAGCTGGCTTCATTTCCTTGCCTTTCCTATCGAGGGTGGCGCGGTGAAAGTGTGTGATTGTATAACCAGGGTGGGCTGCGGCTGTGTACAAAGCCTCTGGTTCCACAGGTGTCTTTCCCTCTGCTGCTTGTATACCCACAACAAACAATTCCGGGCCAGCATTTGATACCCTGAGTTTTATCAGCCGCACACCTGTCTGAAGTCGCGGAAAGGAGTGAGAGAGGGAGGGAGGGAGGGAGAGCAAACCTTTTCATTATATTCTCCAAAGTGCAGGCAGGGCTTGTGTAGAATTACACCATTCTCCATGAGGTAATGGAAGCTCTCAAACTGATTTTTGTTTTACCTCCTGAGGACAGATGTGTGTGTGTGCGCCCCCCCCCCCCCCCGGCATTGTGTTAAGGAATTTTACAAAGAAGCATAGAGATGAGATGGGGGTGGGGGGAGACTTCTTAGGGCTGATAACGTGGGCGAAGGGGCCTGAAAAATCTCCTGAGTTCTTTCTCTTGTAATATAGAGCAAGATCATGCGACTGGCAAAATAAGATTTCCACACATAGGAGACTGATTTGACCATAGCAGTTTATATATATACATATATATATATATATACATATATGTGTGTGTGTGTGTGTGTGTGTGTTTTAAAGTGTTCTTCCTTGAAATCACAGAGGTTGACTCTATTGCATTGGATTTTAAGGTTGTAGGTAGCCATACTGATGTACAAGAACATTTCCATATGGCATATGGTTTTGGCTCAAGGGCCACTTTGTGGGAGCGGAGGTTAGCGCAGGGCTGCACCTTTTAAAATGATTGCATTCCTTAGTTAACTTTGCATTCCAGAAAAGGTATAAATTGTATCATCAAAATCAATAAATATAAATTAAATAAAATAGTGGTAGTTTTATTCCATTTATTTATTCTGCTAATTTCATATCATCTATAGCTGCAAGCACATTTCATTTTAGAATCAGTTTAATGAGAGAAAGGTACCCTATCACACTTTTCTACAATTTTTTCTGAAATCAGGAGATTGCTTGTTGAGAAACCACGTGGCCGACTGTCTTGGTGGGCCGCAAAAAACTCTGTGGCGGGCCGCATGTGGCCCCCGGGCCGCAATTTGCCCACCCCTGCCATATGGGAATCGTGATGGCTATTCTCATAGATGGCTTTCTGAGGGGGTTCATGGAGGTAAGGCCATCAGTGGTTACTAGTGAAGATGCTAAAGGGAGAAGAAGAAGAGGAGGAGGAGATCAGATTTATACCCCGCCCTTCACTTGGAGTCTCAGAGCGTCTTACAATCACCTTCCCTTCCTCTCCCCACAACAGACACCCTGTGAGGCAGGTGGGGCTGAGAGAGCTCTGAGAGAACTGCTCTTGAGAGAACAGCTCTGACAGAACTGTGGCTTGCCCAAGGTCGCCCAGCAGTGGAGGAGTGGGGAATCAAACCTGGTTCTCCCAGATTAGAGTCCACACTCCTAACCACTACACCAAGCTGCCACATCTAAAGACAGTAAAACCTCTGGATGCCAATGGAGAACAACATGAGATGTTGTTCTCTGTGCCCTGTTTGCTGATCTTCCAGGGCAACCAGTTGGCCACTGTGTGAGACAGATCAAGATGGGTAGCCGTTTTAGTTTGTCTGTAGCAGTAGAAAAGACCAAGAGTCCCGTAGCACCTTAAAGACTAACAGAATTTGTGGCAGGGTAGGAGCTTTCATGAGTCACTGCTCACTTCTTCAGGTATCTGAAGAAGTGAGCAGTGACTCACAAAAGGTCCTGCCCTACCACAAATTTTGTTAGTCTTTAAGGTGCTACTGGACTCTTATCCTTTTCTAATGTGTGAGACAGGATGCTGGACTAGTCGGACCACTGGTTCTTCTGATGTTCACATCTCACCTTGGACATGAAGTCTCTCGATGGCCTCAAGGCCACAACTTGAACCCGAGACCCCCCATTGCAAGAATATTATTGATTTACAACGTTTATTTGTCACCTTTTAACCGTCGTTCACGAGGCAACTTCCAATCTGAAAAGGCCAAATTTACCAACCGGTAAAACAAATTAGAAGCTGTACAATCATTAATCGAAAATCAAACCACAGCCGTCAGTGAAAGAGCTCCTTCCAACCAAAACTGCTTTTCAATAAGGGTTCGACTGAAGGGCTAGCTGAATAATACTGACCGATCTTGCAAGCAAGGACTCCTGTGGAAATACAAACAACGTACTTTGAACTCTCCAAAGACTGCTGTGGAGATGTTAAGTATTAATACTAAGTATCCTTGTCTATCTGGATTTGTCGGTACGATGTCAAGATTAAAAATTCACAGCCAACTCCGGATTTGAAAGCCAAATTTTATTGCCGGTGTGTGTGTGTGTGTGTGTGTGAAAATATATTGACAGAAACAACCCCCGATTGCTATTCTGGAATAGATTTACAATAGCAGGGGATCCTTTTTTTGTCCAGCACTAACAACTAGGCGTCATAGGTCAGGGGAAGGGCCCTTGTTTTGGGCTCCATGAGTCCTGGAGAGTACTAAGAGGGAATTCGATAAACATATGGACCAGAGGTCCCCCAGTGGCTATTAGCCACAGGGTATAGATAGGATATCTCGGTCTGGGGCAAGTGATGCTCTGTATTCTTGGTGTTTGACGGGGGGGTGGGCAACAGTGGGAGGGCTTCTAGTGTCCTGGCCCCACTGCTGGACCTCCTGAGGGCACCTGGTATTTTTGGCCACTGTGTGACAGAGTGTTGGACTGGATGGGCCCTTGGCCTGATCCAACATTGGCTTCTCTTATGTTCTTAAGTATATACCACATTTTCTTGGGTCTGTCCCTGGGTTCAATTGACAGATGGAATCTGGGTCTTCCAGACTAGGGACTTCATTCCCAGGTGTGTGGGGACCCATTTCAGATCAGAACCATCGGACACGTGGAGATGGAACTTAATTCACCCCTCTCTGTTGTGTTTTCCTGACCTGGAACAATCCCAGCGAGTTACGATATGCTCCTCCACCAGTAACACTTTCCCAGTGAAAGAAATAGTGGTTGCCCAGGGCTATTTCAGGACAGGGAAATGGTGCAGGAGAAAGGATTAACACTCCCCATCGTTGGCCACAGTGTCCCCACTCTGAATTGGCTCCCTACACGTGCTTCAAATTCCCAGACCCATGAAAAGTATAACAAGGAAGTTAGGCCCTGACATTTCCAGTTAGAGAATCTTAAGGACCAGATGGGAAAGCACCTGGAGAGCCGCTGACAATCAGACTAGATGATACAGTTTCCTATGTCAAGGCAGAATTTGAGAGAGTTAAACGCTAATCATGGAACTGGTATCACCGTTAAGGATGCCAGGACCGCCAGGGCAAAATGCCACAAGAATTTGGGGGCAGTGCCTGGAGAGGGTGGCGTTTGGAGAGGAAGTGTCGTAACTTCTGGGTGATAGTCTAGCAGTGTCCTTTAATCTGTATGGTAAAGACCAGGGGTCCATTGGAGCGGGAGTGCACAGGAGCGCAGCTCCGGGAGTGAGGAGCCCAGGGGGCGGGCACATGACCAAGCCCCGCCCCCTCCTCGGCTTCCCTGAGCAGTGCAGAGGCGCAGCGCCCCGGGGAAAGCCCTGCTAGGGTCTTTATTGTTTTGAATGTTTTGTTTTAATATTGATAATTTTATCCTTGTTCCTTTTATGACTGTGTGCTGCTTTTCCAGAGACTTGCTCAAGGTGGCATATAAATTTTCTAAGTATACCATTTTTTATCTGGGCACATGGCACATAAGTACTGGAGAAATTTCACCAACCCTTCAGCAGCTTCCACCTTATCAGTTTGGCGTAGTGGTCAGGAGTTGGACTCTAATCTGGGAGAACCGGGTTTGATTCCCCACTCCTCCACATGCAGCTGCTGGTGTGACCTTGGGCCAGTCACAAGTTCTCTCAGAGCTGTTCTCTCATGAGCAGTTCTCAAAAGACCTCTCTCAGTCCCACCTACCTCACAGGGTGTCTTATTGTGGGAAGGGGAAGGGAAGGGAAAGGGATGGGTGGTGCACGTGTCCTGGGTATCTCAAGTCTACTTGAAACCTGGTGGTTTCAAGGGAGCAGGAAGAGAATGAGGGTGTGTTCTTGATGCTTCTTTTTATTGCACAAAGTATTGGATGGGGAAGGGAATGGAGGAAGAGCAGGTCAGTTTCACTCACCTGTGGAGGGGAGCCTGAGGGGTGGGTGTTGCCTTCTGACACACTTCTGGTGATGTCAGGGTGTGTGGCATATGCAAATGAGTTATGCTAATGAGCTCCTGCACCTCTTTTTCTATGAAATGACCCCTGGTAAAGACCATGGAGACATTAGGAAAACTCCTAGAGCATCACCACGAAGGCCATTTGCCAGCCATTTTTTTTACTGCTCCTAGATTTCTCAAGGGTGGAGGGTTGGGGCTGAGGGCTGGAATTTCCTTGTGGTGGGTGGGCACATAACAAGCCTAACCACCAATCTGGGTGGAAGATGCACCATTTCATTTATGGCATCAAGAAACGGCCTTCCAGCTTCTGACCCATCAGACCAAAAGCTATCCACCACTCATATACTGCTACCTCTCAGATGTTTGCTGGCCCAAGAAGGCAGAAAAGCAAAGACATTTAACAGGCCCTAATGGGCTTCCATACTTAGGGCAGAAACAGATGTTACCGTGTCCACTGGCCTGCCACCATTTTGCAGCTGAACTTGGGCCATTTAAAAATGCTGCAGGGCTGTTTCGACTCTGGAAAGGGCACAGGGGCTGTGGAAAGGCGCCTGGTCGCAGTGCGATGTGGGTGTGGTCAGTTATCTGGCCCTCGTGGAATTTTAAATGGTTTGCATCTGGCTGTAAAATGGTGGCAGCGTCCACAGGTTGGACCCTTGGACGCAATAACATCCATCTGTGCTCTTAGCTTCACTTTGCCAGTAGGATTGACAGATCTCCCCTGACCATCAGTGGAGGTTGTAGGGTTGCCAGCTACAGGTTGGGAAATTCCTGGAGGTTTGGGGGTGGAATCTGAGGAGGACAGAGACCTCAGCGGTGTACAATGCCATAGCATCTACCTTCCAAAGCATCCATTTTCTCCAGGGGAACTGATCTCTGTCATCTGGAGGTGAGCCATAATTCCAGGAGATTCTCCAGGCCCCACCTGGAGGCTGGCATCCCTGTATGCCAAACCATAAGTGCTGTGGGCCTGGTCTAAAAAATAGACTCTAAGTAGTATCATTTCCCCTCATAATCCTATATGCCAGTGAGTAAATTAATGACGCCCAGAGTTTTTAAGGATGTTACATCCTATCCTGGTTTTGTTTCATTTCGTGACGCCCCCCATTGAATGTCTAAAATGTAAAATAAATCAAAACAGGACTTTTTAACCACCCTCGTATTTAATTTAATTAGGATCAAGAACATTCCTGTAGTGTTGCCGGCGAAATTACTTCAACCGTCATTTCAATGTGACACGTGGATTTGCTTATTTAAATCCTTTGCTTTTACATTTGACCATACAGTTGAGAACACCCCTCCCCCCATGGACCATGTAACGTACACTTTTTTTAAAAACTCAAGGGCTTAAGAAGTAATGTTGTTTAAATATTTTTCTGTGACTCACAGGACCCCTTTTCTACACAGATGTCATGAACCAGGCATTGACAAGGGCTTTGAATAGACTGTTCCTCCCCATGGAAGATGGTGCTTCTTCATGCATGGAAGCATCACACCTCCTTTCAAAAATCCCATTTACAAGACTTAAGAAAACCACCCCAAATTGGCTGGCAGTTTTGCTGTTCCAGCAAAAAAAACATGGCTGTCAGAGGAGGTCGTGATAGTATATGTTCGTATTACATTCCGAGAACCTTTCTGATCAATAGTCAACTCAAATATTTTTTTTAAGAGAGAAACCAGTCTTGGGAACTATTATGAAAGAAGAGAAGAAGAAGAGATTGGATTTATATCCCGCCCTTCACTCACTTGGAGTCTCAGAGCGGCTTACAAACTCCTTCCCCTTCCCCTCCCCACAACAGACACCCTGGGAGGCAGGTGGGGCTGAGAGAACTCTGAGACAACTGTCCTTGAGAGGACAGCTGGTTCAGAGCTATGGCTTGCCCAGGGTCATCCAGCAGGTGCAAGTGGAGGAGTGGGGAATCAAACCCGGTTCTCCCAGATTAGAGTCCGCGCACTTAACCATGACACCAAACTGGCTGTCTGGTAAAGATGTTTCAGTAAAGTCCAGTGAGGGCCTCTCTTAGGATTGCCAGCCTCCAGGTGGGGCCTGGGGATCTCCCGCTTTTACAACTGATCTCCAGCTGACAGAGATCAGCTCCCCTGGAGAAAATGGCTGCTTTGAAGGGTGAACTCTATAGCATTGTACCCTGCTGAGGCCCCTCCCCTCCCCAAACCCCACCTTCTCCTGGCTCCACCCCCAAAGTTCCCAGGTATTTTCCAACCCGGACTTGGCAACCCTAGCCTCTCTTGAGCTGTGGAGGCAACCAGTGACCTGGTGTGCCATATCTGCTATATAAAAGAGAAGGCAGAACAAAATTTGAGTCCAGTGGCACCTTTTAAGACCAACAAAGTTTTATTCCGGGTATAAGCTCTGACATGCATGCACATTTCTTCAGTTAGTGGGTTCCCCCCCCCCTTATAAAAAAAAAGGTACTTAACAATCGCTTCTCATTATGGGCAGCAGAGAGACTGGATACAAGCAGCGCGCAATAGCTGCCATATTGCTCTTTACTTCTTTCCCCCGCCGCGCAAAACGCCAGCTTGTTTCTTCAAATTAAGACAATATGCTTATAGGGATCGGCCTTATTGGCTATCCATCTTCCTTTTTTCCGTAATCTGGCTCCCATCAAGCTGAAATGAAGCCATTTCTTCCGACTGTGGCTGATTAAACACAGAGTAAACCTGGATCTCTAAGGAGGCCGTAATGATTCTCCACAGACATAATGTCAGTCCCGCACCTGCAGCTCTCAGCGTTTGCCCGTTTCCCTCGTTAAAAAAAAGCATCTGTTACGGAGAAGCGTTATCTTTTTTTTTTATCATTGATGGTTATCTTTCTGTTTGAATACACCTACTCCATTTGGGATAAATTACAGGCCGTTGCAAAGGTAATGAATGGGCGCTCCGGTTATCGGAGGTTGGGTGAGAAGGGCAAAACGCCTTCGACCAGAGCATTATTTATAACCGGGAAAGTTGGTGGCCGGCAGGAAACTCTTCTTCGGCTGTGAAATACCAGCTCGGTTCAGGGATGGAAGGAGGCCAGCAGACTTCACTTCTCTCTCTGCTTTCTCATCTCTTCCCCCAGTGTCAATGACCGGGGGATCCCCCAGAATTACGGGTCATTTCCAGACTACAGTGATCAGTTCCCCTGGAGAAAAAGGATGCTTTGGAGGGTGGACTCTGTGGCTTTGTGCCCCACTGAGGTCCCTGTCCTCCCCAGGCTCCATCCCCAAATCTCCAGGAGTTTCCCACGCTGGATCTGGCAACCCTATTCCCATCTCCCCACTGGTGGCCAGGAAGACCTGGCAACCCTAGAATGTGGAGGTGCTGGAGTTCCTTTAGCACACATTTTAAAATAGACAAAAGCAATGGTTTTATTGGGCTGTGGGTGTTTGGAATCAGCCACCTACTAAAGAATAAGGCCCAAAAACACCAGATTCAAGAATGGTTCTTGCTTTACCTAAGCTGTTCCAGTAACGTTCGTACTGGAATGATGGGGGATGGAAAGAAAGAAACTGATCCAGCATCCCTCCCCCCAATGTCAAGATAGGGTTCCCAGGTCCTTACCTGCTTCTGGAGGTGGTGGGGCTTTGGGGGGCATTCTGGGAGTGGGAGGGACATTGTTGACATCACTTCCAGAAGTGACATCATCACGTCAGTGGTGACGGGGTGACACTCTATGTTTTGGGCAGAACTCTATGGTAAAAATGGCTACAAACCATAAAGTTTTGCCCAAAAAGTAAACCACCAAGGGTGTTGTACTCTGTGGTGAGTGGCTTGAAAAGCAAGGGGGGGAATCCATTTTTTTAAACCCTGAGATACTTTGGGGTGTGTGTACACCTTTGGCAAATAGAGTTCTTGTTCCCTCAGTGGGGCCAGGGGACCCCTGATTTCAGGGGGCCCAATCTGCCGTGACCCAGCTGGCCAACAGGGGAAGCCCCAGGCCCAAGCAGCCCCCTCCCAGCACTGCTGGTTTTGCCCAAAAAACCATAGAGTTGCTCAAAAAACCATAGAGCCAGTTTGGTGTAGTGGTTAAGTGTGCAGACTCTCATCTGGGAGAACCAGCTGCTGGCTAATCTTTCAGCTGCTGGATGTCCTTGGGCAAGCCATAGCTCTGTACCAGATGTTCTTTCAAGAACAGTTGTCTCAGAACTCTCTCAGCCCCACCTACCTCACAGGGTGTCTATTGTGGGGAGGGGAAGGGAAAGGAGTTTGTAAGCCGCTCTGAGACTCCAAGTAAGTGAAGGGCAGGGTATAAATCCAATCTCTTCTTCTCTTCTTCTTCAAAAAAAACCATAGAGTTTTGCCGAAAACCTAGAGTGTTGCCCCCAATGTCGGAAATGTGATGACAATCACAGTGTGTGCTTTGCGTGCATACCAGGGGAACACAAGGAATGATCAGGAGTCGTTCCCACCGGCAGTCAGATAGGACCTGGCCACTCTGTTGGCACATGGTGGTCCAAACCACTAGTATTTTGCTCAGAATTTGGCCCCAGACCACAGAGCTGGATGCTTCAGCCTGCACTGAACTTTTCTTGTAAATCTTTCCCAGTATTTTTTTTTTATTCCAACTGTCAGCAAGCCAAGCCAATACTCCTACCAAATAGGAGAACATCAAGAATGGAGGATCCTTCAAAAAGGATGTGGACAAAATCGAGAGGGTGCAGAGGAGAGCGACGAGGAGGAGGATCAGGGGTCTGGAGACTGAGCCCTACGAAGAAAGGCTAAGGGCCTTGGGAATGTCTAGTTTGGAGAAGAGGAGGTTGAGGGGGGACATGATTGCTCTCTTTAAATATCTGAAAGGCTGTCATTTGGAGGAGGGCAAGGAGCTGTTCCAGTTGGCAGCTGAGGATAGGACCCAAAGTGACGGGTTTAAATTACGTGCAGAAAGGTATCGGCTAGATATTAGGAAAAATCTTTTCACGGTCAGAGTGGTTCAAAGGTGGAATCGGCTGCCTAGTGAGGTGGTGAGCTCCCCTTCCCTGGCAGCCTTCAAGAAGAGGCTGGACGAATATTCATCAGAGATGCTTTAGGCTGGTCCTGCATTGGGCAGGGGGTTGGACTAGATGGTCTGTATGGCCCCTTCCGACTCTATGGTTTTATGATTCTATGGGAACCCTGAATTCTTCAGAAGAAGGCCAGAATGCAAGTGTTTTTATTTTATGATATTGAGTCAAGTCATTGGATCATGTCACCTACTCTATTGTTGACTAGCAGCAGCTCTTTTGGGCTCAGGAAGAAGTCTTTCTATATGCGCTATCTGGATGACCCAGGCTAACCTGGTTTCACCACATCTCAGAATTTAAATGGGGTCAGCCCTTGTTGGTACTTGGATGGGAGACCACCAAGGAAGTCCAGGGCTGCTATGCAGAGGCAGGCAAAGACAAACCCACCTCTGTTCATTTCTGGCCTTGAAAACCCTATGGGATCACCATAAATGAGCTATGCCTCAATGACACTTTCCACCACTATCTATGAACTGCATGTGCCCACCTGGAGAGTTCATAGCTAGGCAGAGGTAAATCCAAGACCAAGCCTGTTTTTCCAGGGAGGCCACAAATGTTGCAGGAAAGATGTTTGATGGTCATACATATCATGATCAGCTGAGGTGATCAAATGTGAGCCGGTCACCGTATCTGTTCCATTTAGCACTGAATGTGTCGATGCCTGCCAAACAGCTTTGCATGTTTTTTGTTTTGTTTTGTTTTGAAGAGAAGAAGAAGAGATTGGATTGGGGCAACAGCTGATTTATGATCAGTTTAGACAACCGGCTCTCTACTATACCACACCAGTTCAATTTATGTTGATGTCAAGATTTCTGTTGCCCCAGAAGGTCAGACCAGAACCAAAGGGCTAAAATTAAATCCGGAGAGTTTTCAGCTAAACACTCACAGTTGGAGTGATTCGTCAGTGGAACAGGGCTCTCTGCCATTACCAAATTCTTTTGGGGATGGCCCAAACTCAAGGGCCACAATTCATGGAATATCCACCATGTATGTAATACATAAGTGCCGTCAAGTTACAACCAACTTAGGGGAATCCCAGCAAGGGGCTTTCAAGGCAAGTGAGAAGCAGAGGTGGTTTGCCATCGTCTTCTTCTTTAGAGTCGTATTTGGTGGCTTCCCACCCAAGTACCAATCCTACTCAGCTTCCTATGTCTGACAAGATCAATCTATATCATGTCACCTTCTTTCCCCAATCCACCATTTATCCCTCTGTAAAAGAATATTCCAATTTACCACAGTTTCTGCTTGGCCAATGTTTTGACATTGAGCAGCCTCCTTGGATAATCGGATAATTGTCTCCTTCAATTATTTTCTTGGGGATTTCTGTGGCAACCGTGTACTTATTCAGACTCTTTGCCCATAATGGATACTTGCTTAGACCATAGGGGCTTTGCTTAGACCGTTCATAGATTTCGGTTAGGTTGGCTTCGTCGGAGCTTTTAGCATTACAGCGCGGCAGTGCCCAAAAATGGCCTACTAAAAATGAAATATCAGGAGCAGACGCTGGCCATCGTGTGCGCGTCTTCCTGAATGTCAATAGCATAAATGTCTGAGAAATGTTGTGCTATCAGTCGAGAGGCGAGAGCCATACCACAAAAATTGATCTTTCATCATCATATCTGTTCGCCGCATCAACAGAAATGCATTTGGACAATACATCATCAGCGTTATTGATTTCCGTCCATTTAAAGGCCTTTACACCAACGACCGCACAGTGAACAAAAGTTCTTCTGAACTATCGCATGTGGGATGGTCGATTACATGCATTACTACGCGGAGTGGATGGAGCGCAATAAGTCACGAAAGGGTTTGATCTCCAAGCGTTCGCTTCGGCTTGTAGGTGAAATTTATCTCCTGTCGTGGCTTTTGTCTGTGGTCGTCTATGACACTGAGACAACCATGGCAGTGTAAGGATTTCAGTCCTCTTCTGCCATAGCAGCGGTTACTTCGCCCTATCAAAATAGTCACCAACAGTCTGAAGGAGTCATGACTCAGTGGCAGAGCATCCACTTGGCATGCAGAAGGTCCAGGTCCAATCCCTGGCATCTCCAGTTAGTGTGGTGGTGGGACGTGCCATCAAGTTGCAGCCAACTTACGGCGACTGCGTAGGCCTTTCAAGGGAAGAGACATTCAGAGGTAGTTGGCCTTTGCCTGCCTCTGGACTTCCTTGGTCCCCCATCCAAGTACTAACCATGGCCAACCCAGCTTAGCTTCGAAGAACTAACAGGATTGGGCTAGCCTGGGCCATCAAGATAGGGTTGCCAATCCCCAGTTGGAGGCAGGTGATCCCCCAGTTTGGAGCCCCTCCCCCCACTTCAGAACTGTCAGAAAGTATGGGGGAATGGCTGCTGGGCACTCCATTGTAATCTATGGAGACCGGTCCCTATAGGGTATAATGGAGAATTGACCTGTTGGTATCTGGGGCTTGGGGCAATGCTCCCTCTAAGCTGTGGAGTCCCGTGAGCAAAAATTCTGCTTTGTGAGCGACTGGCATTAAAGCTGCAAGCAAGCATTTTGGCTAGTGCATAAATTAGTTTGCTCTGGAGCCATCCTTCCTGATCTATGACAAAAATGTGTGAGCTGGAGGCTAAAAAACTGAGCTAGCTCACACTGACTCAGCTTAGAGGGAACACTGGCTTGGGGGGTGTTTTTTTAGGTAGATACACTAAATTTTCAGCATAGCTGGTTGTGCCTCTCCTAACCGCCCCTCAATTTCAAAGAATGGACCAGGGAGTCCAATTCTATGAGCCCGAAAAACAGTGCCCCCTTCCTCCATTATTTCCAATGGAGGGAAAGTGTTTAAAAGGAAGGCAGTTCCTTTAAATGTGACAGCCAGAACTCCCTTTGGAGTTCAATCGCTGGTGACATCACAAAAGTGATATCATATCC
Source organism: Lepidodactylus listeri (assembly GCA_029233225.1). Classification (NCBI taxonomy): domain Eukaryota; kingdom Metazoa; phylum Chordata; class Lepidosauria; order Squamata; family Gekkonidae; genus Lepidodactylus; species Lepidodactylus listeri. Next base: position 10,199,119 of record JARCFY010000021.1, read on the forward strand.
TGGCTCCTGGCTCCACCCCCAAAGTCTCTTGGCTCCACCCCCAGAGTCTCCAGATATTTCCTGAATCAGACCTGGCAACCCTACATCCAGATCAGGGACCAGGTAGTAGGTGATGTGAAAGACCTCTACCTGAGACGATAGAGACCAGCTGCTAGTCTGAGTAGGCGATACTCACCGTGACGGACCAACAGTCTGACTCAGTAGAAGGCAGCTTTATGTGTATCAGGAACGTTAGATAGAGCTGTAATGTCTCTGTTCAGTACCAGAGCCCAACTCGTCTTGCACCAAGATAGCAGGCTTCTCTAGGACTTCTCTGGGGCTCCTGGCTTCCCTCCTCCGTGCCGTCTCCTGCAGTTGGACATGGGCTGTCCGTCAGGCAGCTGGTTACGGAAGAGTCTGAAGACATGAAACGGGGATCTAAAATCAGGATTAAACCAATCAAGAGTTTAGACATCAGACGGCTTTCAGACTCAGCCAGTTGGCAACCAACGCTGCAAATTAATTTGGGAAATGACATGGAAAGCAAGGCTCGACCCATCCCTGGCGATTGTCAGGTATGTGGATTTCAGAGACAGGAGCAGATGTTTGAATCCGTTCTCGTCCCGTTCATTTGCTTTCTTAAGCAGGCTGGTGTCTGACAAACTATCAACTTCCCATTGTTCCTTCCACAGCGCTCTGGTCCGCATGACAGAAGTCAGCTCCGTTCTTTATACTGGCTGATCAGAGTTGAAATGTGGATCCGCCTATTCTATGCAGTCAGATCTTCAGTCTGTCAGACTCAATACTGTTGAGTCAGGGTAGGGCTGCTGCAAATTTCGTATGAAAAGCATCTGGCTTGACTGTTTTGCACGGTGACAGTCAGATGCAAGCCGATCGCCAGGTCTTTCAGCACAGCATCGAGTCACTCCAAAACCTCCCAATCATTTTACATCGTTTGTTTTCGAAAGTGTGCATGCGTGGAAATGCTGCCGCTTAAACAGATCGGCAACCGGTCACGTGTCTAAGGCCTACTTAGGCTGTTTTTACATCTGACTTTCCCGCTGGAATCATTCTAGTTCCAAAAAAACCTGCCCACACCTCTGTGCGGTGTGAAACCGTGCTGCTACTGAAATGTCCACATCTACTAATTGCCCTCCTGTGGTCAAGCTGGTATTCAACCGGCTTGATTCTGCTTTAAACAATTGCTGTTGATTAGTGCACTTAGACCCCCTGGAGTGAAATTTCACACCACTGTGAAATCAGCACAGGAAAAGACAGCAGTCAAACTACTTTAGAGGGGAGGTGTAAAATGACCCTAAGATGAACACCGGACAGTGTTGTTTTTTTTGAAAGACAGCATTTATGTTTAGTTGATTTGTATGCTTTGTGATTGGTGTAATTGTCTACTTAAACAACTGTCTGCCGGTGGCACAGCAAGGGGGACGGGGATATGATGACTCAGCTGGGCTGCGTGTGAGCCCGTCACACTGCCCTGCATCGTTAGGAAGGATTGTGGGAAATGAACCTGCCAAAACACAGAAACGGGTTAACAAAGAGATGACTGGTCCATCAAAACTCCTGATTCATGACTAGTAAACATGACATGAGCTGGTGAGTCTTCAAGCACCCCTAATTTTGACAGTTGCGGCTCTCTGGGAGCGAGGGTTACTAGCCCCCGGGTCAGGGCAGGCGTCCCCCCACTTCTGGGGGCTCCAATACGCCACCGGCCAGCTGGCTGGTGGGGGAAGCCCCACCCCCAAGAGTGGCCACTCATGGCCACTCATGGCCACCCATCTCCCTCCCCTCCTGCAGAGATTTAAACAACTTCAGCTGATTAGTGGGGCTTGGGGGTGGGACTTGGGGGGCATCCCTGCCCACTCCTGGAACACCCCCCAAATCCCCACACTGGAGCGACAAGGGGACCTGCTAACGCTACTAAGAGCTCAAGCAGAGAAAGGTGTTCTATTACTAGTCCATGCTTCATCATAGAACACAAAGTAGAAACTCCCAGCTGTGAGCTTCACCATCTCCAGTTAAAGGCTCTCAGGCCTGACTGATATCACAGAGAGCTACCAACCACCATAGAACATTCTGAACTAGGACAAACTGGCCTACCTAAGGAAGCATCATGTGTTAACCATACCTATGGCTCCTGGTTCTAGGGTTATTAGCTCTGCACCTGCCAATCCTGGTAGCTTCCAGGGGCAGGACATGTGTGTGTGTGTGGGGGGGGGGGGGACATCATGGATACTGTCAGGGCTCATTTCGTAGCAGGAGCTCCTTTGCATATTAGGCCACACACCCCCTAATGTAGCCAATCCTCCAAGAGCTTACAGAGCTCTTCTTACAGGGGCTACTGTAAGCTCTTGGAGGTAGGGCTGCCAAGTCCCCCGGTGGGGCGGGGGAAACACTGATTTTTAGTGCTTATCTCCCGCTTTTCCAAAGTTGGCCACCGGGGGGACAAAATGGCTGCCTTAAAAGGGAAATGTCTGCAGAGAGCCTGCCCTGCAGTAAAAAGCCTCGCCAGACATTTCCCCTTTAAGAAGTCAGCAAGAGAGCTTCTTCCACAGCAAGACAGGTCCGCCCAGAGATTAAGGAGGGACTGAAGGAGCTGCTTTTGCATGTGGCTGGCAAGGTGAGTTTCTGTTCCAGCTCTTTTCATTCTCTCTCCCTCTTTCTTTTTTCTGTCTGACTGTCTCTCTCTCTGTCCCCATCCAGCAGAGGTCTATCAGTGGCTATTATAGCCACAAGGTCTAAATGGAAGTAAGTGCCTCTGCCAGTTTTTTCCCCTTCTCTCTCTCTCCCTCTTTCTTTCTTTTTTCTGTCTGTCTGTCTGTCTGTCTCTCTCTGTCCCCATCCAGCAGAGGTCTATCAGTGGCTATTATAGCCACAAGGTCTAAATGGAAGTAAGTGCCTCTGCCAGTTTTTTTCCCTTCTCTCTCTCTCCCTCTTTCTTTTTTTTTTCTGTCCGTCTGTCTGTCTGTCTCTCTCTCTCTCTCTGTCCCCATCCAGCAGAGGTCTATCAGTGGCTATTATTAGCCACAAGGTCTAAATGGAACCCTTTGTCTGGGGCAGTGAGGCTCTGCATTCTTGGTGCTTGGGGGGCAACAGTGGGAGGGCTTCTGGAGTTCTGGCCCCGCTGCTGGACCTCCTGAGGGCACCTGGTATTTTTGGCCACTGTTGTGACACAGAGTGTTGTACTGGATGGGCTGTACTGGATGGGCCGATCCACTGTGGCTTCTCTCCTGTTCTTATGATATGAAAATCATATTCTGCCGAGATGAGGAAGGGTTCAGTAGGGCCGTTGCTCAGTGATAGAGCATCTGCTTGACATGCAGGAGGTATCAGCCTCTTCAGCTAAAAAAGGATCAGGTAATAGGTGACATTAAAGATCTCAGCCTGAGACCCTGGAGAGCCACTACCAGTCTGAGTAGTCAATACTGACCTTGATGGACCAATGGCCTGATTCAGGATTAGGAAACTTCATGAGTTCATGTGTCAGCATGTGGAAGCAACATCACAGGATGTGACATCACAAAATGATGTCACTTCCTTTCTCCTGGCTCCACCCCCAAAGTCTCCTGGCTCCACCCCCAAAGTCCCCAGATATTTCCCAAGTTGGACTTGGCAGCCCTACTTGGAGGACTGGCTACATCAGGGGTGTGTGGTCTAATATGCAAAGGAACTCCTGCTACGAAACGAGCCCTGGATACTGTGGTGTCAACTGTGATGTCCAAGCAATCACCTGGAAGTGACATCACAGCCCCCATGACACTTTGTGAATTCCCCCAATCTCTGTGGTAAAGAACATAGTGATCAGGGGATTTCCTAGAGCATCAGGGACTCTTTGATGCCACTTCCAAGTTACAGCATCCGCCAAGTTACAGCATCCTCCCCTTTTTTATTTTTCTCCTGTTGCTTTGTTAATCAATCGCAGGCGACAGAGGTTGAGGGTGAGGGTTTGCCTGCCGTGGGCCGGCCGACAGTAAGCCTACTCAGTTCATTTTTTATTTATGTATAAGCCCCCTCTGAAGAGACCTTCTCAAGGCCGCTCAAAAGGTAAAAGCAATTCAACAAAATGATTAAGCCAACAAAAGGACCTCAGTTCACATAGGATTGCCAACTTCCAGGTGTGGTCTGGACTTCTCCAAGGATTACAACTGATCTCCAAAGTATACAGATCAGTTCCCCTGGAGAAAATGGCAGCTTTAGATGCAGAGTTTAGGGTACCATATCTTGATGTTCTTTCCCCAAATATCCAGGAATTTCCCAAACCAGAGATGGCATCCCTAGGCCCACATACATGAAGGCCAGTCTCTCTCTGAATGCCCCAGGTGGTAGCTCTGTCCTTCCCAGCAAGGTCTATTATCAGCCCTCACCCATTGTCTCAGCACTTTCTCTGCAGTCCCAGCTAGAGTCTGGTTTTACCACAGAGTTTCTGACGATCCCTAGAGTTACCTATGGCACTACCATTTTTTTTACCAGCAGTGATGTGATGTTCACCCTGCCATGTAAGCCCACCTGTATCCCCACCCACGGCTCTCCTGTCACTTGCCATTAGGGATAGGCATAACCCACATTTATTTGGTTTGTTTCATGGGTCATGGTTGAACCATGAGCCAAACCACAATCCCATATGAACCTGGAGTTTGGTTCATACACTAACTTGGTTCATATTGGTTTGTGAGCCATTTAAAGTTAAACCCCTGCTTTCTGCTCCCCACTGCTTTTCATGGGGAGCAGAAAGCAGGAGTTTAAATGGCTCCCAGCCATTGGGGGGGGGTTGTGAAGAATAGAGTTTTTAATGTGTTGTTTTGATTTTTTTAAAATCAATTTTAAGTTTTTAACATTGCTATTACCCACCTTTGGATACTGGGAGGCATGTCAGGTTGCCATCCTCCAGGTGAGTCCTGGAGATCTCCCAGAACTACAAATAATCTCCAGATGACAGAGATCCATTCTGTTGGAGAAAATGGCTACTTTAGAGGATGGATTCTGTTGAATTATACTCTGCTGAGAACCTTCCCCTTTCCAAACACCACCCTCTCCCGGCTCTGCCCCTGAAATCTCTGGGAGTTTCCCAGTCTGGAGACGGCAAATCTAAAGGCTCAGGATAAGGACAGATATATAAATCCTTAACACAAATAAAGCACAACTTGAGAATTATCCATATTAAATAAGGTTGCCAACCTCCAGGAAGTGGCTGGAGATCTCCTGGGATTACAACTGAGATCAGTTCACCCTGAGACAATGGCTGCTTCGGAAGTCGGACTCTATGGCAAAGAAGTCCCTCCCCTCCCTAACCCGGCCCTTCTCAGGCTCCACCCCCAAAATCTCCAGGTATTTCCCAGCCCAGAGCTGGCAACCCTAATATTTAAACAAGCCGGAGTATAAAAACCATTGTAAGTCAAAATGCAGCAATCTAAAAAGTAATCGATGGAGCCATCATCAGGCTAGAAGCAGACTTTTTAAAAACCCTATAAAAAGATAGAATCTCTCTCTTAAAAAGAAATGTTTGGCCTGGCGCCTGAAGGATGGTAAAGTAGACACCAGGTAAGCCTATTGGGGAAGGGGTATTCGAAAAGAAAGGGGACACCAAAGAAAAGGTCCTGTTTCTGGGTTGTTGTAAGGGTAAAATGGAAGCAAGGAGAGTGATGTGAGCCAGTTCGAGTTCACATCAGGGGGAAAAGGCAGGGTATAGATGAAGGAAATAAGTGAATGAACAAGTTTTTCTTCTTCTGCCTGGAAGAGGGACCTCCCCCCCCCCCCCAGGCCTTATTAGACAAAATGCTTCCTTAAAGCTCTGTATCAGTTAAGCTTTTCGGCAAAGCCCCAGAAGGTTCGGAGCCAAATTCTTTTGACATCCATGCAATCCCGTTGACTTCAATGAGACAACGCACGCACTTGGAAAAGAATGCCATCTGTTTTGTCGGCAGCTTTCTTTATTCAATAAATAATGCGTGGAAGCCAAACCCCCCCCCCTTTTTTTTCTGGCTGTGGTTGTTGTGCCGTATAGACTTAAGTAAACATTGAGCTCCATGTTCTATTTAAAGAGTTCTGGCAAAGTGTAGCGGAGCTTAAATGGCATCACACTTTCGGGGGGGGGGGGGAAAGTGAATTGGCTAGTGGTTTCATTACAGGGTTGCCAGTTCCTGCTTGGGAAATTCTGTGGAACCTGGGAAGGGAGAGGTTGGGGGGAGGTAGAGACCTCAGCAAGGTATAGTGCTGTAGAGTTCCCCCCTCCAAAGCTGCCATTTTCTCCAGAGGAAATGATCTCTCGAGTGTGGAGGTCAGCAGTGCTCCCTCTAAGGTGTGGAGTCGTGTGAGCAAAAATTCCACTTTGTGAGCTACTGGCATTAAAGTTGTGAGCAAGAGATCTGGCTGCTGCATCAATTAGTTTGCTCTGGAGCCATCCTTCCTGAGCTAAGACAAAAAATGTGTGAGCCGGAGGTTAAAAAATTGAGCTAGCTCACACTAACTCAGCTTAGAGGGGACACTGGAGATCAGTTGTCATTCTGGAAGATCTCCAGGTTCCACCTGGAGTCTGGCAACCCTGTTGCTGCTCTACGGTTTCAAAGGCTTCCACCTTTCCTGTTAACGTAAGAGAAGCTGTCCTTTTTTTTTTGCTTTTTAGAAAATGCCAGTCAAAGGGCTTTTGAGGGTGATTTTTCTCAATTTACCAGGACAAAGAAAGAATTTCAATGAGAGAGAGGTGGAAAAAAGCACAAAATAGTGAAGCTCTTAATAGGAACTTCACAAGCGTTGTTTAAATTAGAATCGCCTCGGGAGATCAGCCATTTTAGCTGAACACTCAGTCTTTGTCTTTGCCAGTCACTAGCCACATATCTCTAGATGCCTCACAAGCTACGGGATGTGACAGAGACCGCTTGACTCCAGCACCAGGAAATAAGATAGACTGCCTTCCTATATGCAGGTTTCTTGCTGCCTGTCTAAGCTAATAGCCAGTTGACAGACCTGCTCTCCATTAACACATTTAATCCTTTTTCAAGTTACTTTAGCTAGCTTTAGATCTCCCATGTCGAGATCCATTCATCTGGAAGGGGATGCAAAATTTCGTTTGATATATTATTTTTTTGCAGAATACATTCCGCCCAACTTTTATTACTTTCAGCGCTGCTCTTTCCTTCAGAAGAACTCTCTTCCTCTTCTTTTCTTTCCCCCCCCCTCTTCTCATTGCTTCATGTTTCTCAAAAGGAATTCCTTTATAAAGCCCATTCGAAACCTCCGCTCCTCAGTCTCCGTTTGCTATCTTACTTTTAAATTGTACCATTGTCAGTATTAAACCAACACACCACAATAGGTTACAATATAATCCATTTATAGTGCGGTATTGTCATGGAGATCCATCAAGGTGCCTCACAGGAAGCTAAAAGGGAGGGGAAATGAATGAAACCCAACCTCTGGAACAACTGAGGGGGGGGGGGGGGAAACCTTGAAATTTACTTTTCAAATCGCCAGTGCAGCTTTTCCCCTCTTGAGACACAGAGGAAGAGGCGTGGTAGCATTTGAACTAGGAACATCCAGTGGTAATGTTACAGCAGCAGCACTGAAACAGACTGTGGGAAGGGGATTCTTGACATTGCCACAGAAGGAGAATCAAAATCAAGCAGGGCTCAGTGGAAGAGCCTCCATTTTTGCATGAAAAAAGTCCCAGGTTCAAACCCCAGCATCGCCAGTTAAAAGGATCAAATAGCAAAAAAACACAAAAAAAAACCAGTCCCAGCTGTGGCACTGTGGCCAGTGTTCCTTCTAAGCTGAGTTAGTGTGAGCTAGCTCATAGTTTTTTAGCCTCCAGCTCACACATTTTTGTCTCGGCTCAGGAAGGATGGCTCCAGAGCAAACTAACTGATGCAGTAGCCAAATCGCAGGCTCACAACTTTAATGCCAGGAGCACACAGAGTAGAATTTTTGTTCACAAGACTCCACAGCTTAGAGGGAGCGTTGACTGTGGCACTTCCTGGAAAAACTGGAAGTGACATAGGGTGGCTCTAGGAATCACCTGAAACTTTATGGCTAGAAATTCTAGAGCTACCTTTATGTTGTTTCCACTTTTTTGCCAGAAGTGATGTCTGCCACAGCTGGTCCCCCCCCCCCCAACAATCCTAGGAGGGCCCAGACAACCACAAAATAGCTCCCATGGGGGCCAGGGCCAATCAAAAACCTTTGGGAGGTTCCAAGCCTTATGTCCTCCCATGACTGAGGTTGTCTTTTGTAAAGGAGTGCTCCTGACTAGGGTTGCCAGCCTCCAGCCGGGACCTGGAGTTCTCCTGCTTTTGCAACTGATCTCCAGCTGACAGAGATCAGCTCGCTTGGAGAAAATGGCTGCTTGGAAGAGTGGACTCTATGGCATTGTACCATGCTGAGGCCCCTCCCCTCCCCAAACCCCACCTTCTCCTGGACCCACCCCCAACGTCCCCAGGTATTTGCCAACCCAGATCTGGCAACCCTACTCCTGAAACTGAAGTGATGCTACCTGGATTTAAGGTTTGCCAACCACCAGGTGGGCCTTGGAGAACTCCCAGAATTACAACTGATCTACACAGGGGGGTTTTTTTGTAGAAAAAGCCCAGCAGGAACTCATTAGCATAATAGGCCACACCCAACAGCAGAAACTCATTAGCATGTTAGGCCACACCCCTGACAGCACAGCTCTCTCCCAGGATCGGCTTTCCCAGGTGCCCCGCAGCTTGCAGGGTGCATGGGGAACCCAAGGGAAGGAAGGCAGTTTCTGGATTGGCTTCCCCAGGCGCCCCACAACTGTGGGGCACCTGGGAAACCTGAGGAGGGGGAAGGCAGTTAAAATGGCCTTCCCTTCCTGGATCAGCTTGGCTTTCCCAGGTGCCCCGCGGCTTGCAAGGCACCTGGGGAACGCAAGGAGGGGGAGGCTGTAGGCGTGGCCAACTCAGAAGCCAGCCGGAACTCCGTTCCTGTGCGTTCCTGCCCCAAAAACAGCCCTGGATCTACAGATGACAGAGATCAGTTCACCGGGAGAAAACGGCCGCTTTGTAGGGCTGTATGGCATTATACCCTGCTGATGTCCCTCTCCTCTCAGCTCCTCCCCAAACCCTGCCCTTTCTGGGTTCTACCTCCAAATCTCCAGGGATTTGTGACGCTGGAGTTAACAACCCTATCACTCACAGCATAGTGTCTTTTGTGACTCATTAGAGCAGAGGTGCCAAACTCATTTGTGGCGAGGGCCCGGATCTGACATAAATGGGACTTTGTCTGGCTGGGCCGTGTGTGCCGTAAAACGTAACGCCAGGTACCGGAGATGTAACTTTATATAGGACAGTGGCTTGTAAGCGCTGAGTCGGTGTGTCCTCACCGCAAGGCCGCATGAAGCGAAGGGGTTCTGCTTGGCTGCTTGAAACGAGGTTGTTCCCCCATGCTGAACCTACAACCTTAGTGGCTCTGCCCACTTTCCCACTTCTGAGTGGCCTCCCATTCCCTCCTTTGCATCAGTTGCTCGCGGGCTGGATAAGAGCCCTGGATGGGCCAGTTCTGGCCCCCGGGTCCTATGTTTGACACCCCTGTATTGGCTGGTGTGTACTGAAGGGGGGGGCAGACCTAGATAGCCCAGGCTAGCCCAGTCTTGTCAGATCTCAGAAGCTAAGCAGGGTTGGCTCTGGTTAGTCTTTGGATGGGAGACCTCCAGGGAGGTGTGGCATGGAGGTAGGCAGCAGCAAACCCCCTCCGGACATCTCTTGTCTTGAAAACCCTATGGGGGTCACCAGAAGTCAGCTGTGACTTGACGGCAACGACAAACTGAATGGGCGTGGAGGAAAGTACGGTCACCAAACCGGAGTCGGGGAATGTGTGGAAAATTTAAGAGTGGAGGCTGGGGAGGGCAGAGTTTGGGGGACGAAGGGAGCTCAGCAGGGTAGAGTGCCATAGAGTTTACTCTCCAGAGCAGCTGTAAGAACATAAGAGAAGCCAATGTTGGATCAGGCCAATGGACCATCCAGTCCAACACTCTGTCACACAGTGGCCAAAAACACCAGGTGCCCTCAGGAGGTCCAGCAGTGGAGGCAGGACACTAGAAGCCCTCCCACTGTTGCCCCTCCATCAAGCACCAAGAATACAGAGCATCACTTGCCCCAGACTGAGAGTTCCTATCTATATTTTGTGGCTAAGAGCCACTGATGGACCTCAGCTCCATATGTTTCTCTATAAGAACATAAGAGAAGCCTATGTTGGATCAGGCCAGTGGCCCATCCAGTCCAACACTCTGTCACACAGTGGCCAAAAATACCAGGTGCCGTCAGAAGGTCCAGCAGTGGGGCCAGGACACGAGAAGCCCTCCCACTGTTGCCCCCCTCCCATCAAGCACCAAGAATACAGAGCATCCCTTGCCCCAGACCGAGAGTTCCTATCTATTCTTCGTGGCTAATAGCCACTGATGGACCTCTGCTCCATATATTTATCCAATTCCCTCTTGAAGCTGTCCCTGCTTGTAGCCGCCGCCACCTCCTGTGGCAGTGAATTCCACGTGTTAATCGCTCTATGGGTGAAAAAAGTACTTCCTTTTATCTGTTCTAACCCGACTGCTCAGCAATTTCGTGGAGTGCCCACGCGCTCTTGTATTGTGAGAAAGGGAGAAAAGTACCTCTTTCTCTACCTGCTCCATCTTGTAAACCTCGATTATGTCACCCCTCAGCTGTCGTTTCCCCAAGCCAAAGAGCCCCAAGCGCTTTAACCTTTCCTCATAGGGAAAGCGTTCCAACCCTTTCATCATTCCAGTTGCCCTTTTCTGCCCTTTTCCCACTGCTATAACATCCTTTTTGAGGTCTGGTGGCCAGAACATTTTCTCCAGGAGAACTGACCTCTATTGTCTGGAGATCAGATGTGGAACCAGGAAACCTCCTGGCCCCACCTGGAGGCCGGGAACTCGAGATGCAACTTTGGAGTGAGCCGAGAGAAACAACTCCTGGGCTACAACTCGACTTTTATTACTCGCACACGCACACCCATCCCTGCAGGATACATCAAGACAAGTCAGTAAACAAGAAGCTAATTTTATAGCAAGATGAGTTTGTGTATCACCTGTCCTCCCCCCCCCCCCCTCCGGCAGTCAGAATGCGGCCTTTCTTTCAGCTTTAAGACAGCTTCCCCCCCCCCCTCTTTTTTTTTTACGGTGAAGCTGTAAAACTCTGGAAAACAGCAGAGTTTATGGCAGAAGCAATAGCACGCCCTTTAACTATAGTGGTATTCATGGTTACCACGACAAGGAAGGTATTATGCCGGCATGGCAGTAAAGTTAAACCTGCCCTGGGGGCATTCTGAAATACTAACAGCTCTTGCATACACTTAAGAGCTTTGGCGCACAGGTGCGGGCCGTCAAAAGTATGTGCTTGGAAGAAAATCTTTTAGCGCCAACCCCCCCCCCCCCCATTATTACTAGTATTTTATTTCTGGTGTTGGACTTTAGAGCTGGAAACATTCCTCTAGTTGTGAACAACTACATTTGATTAAAAGCTGTCAGGTTTATCTGCTTAGGAGGGGAGAAGAAAGATGGGTTTCCCCCCAGAAAGGAAATCAATGTGTCGTTTTGATAGATGCCGAGTGGAAAACTGGGAAGGTGTGGCTTCAAATGGCCGTGGTGGGGAGCCAACCAGACACTACCATTAGCCGCGGACATAATTGCAGGGGAGAAAAGCCTGTCTTTATATTGTATAATCCATGTTTACAGAATTACCTGGCGATGGCGAGGCAATAGGGACGGAGCGAGGGAAGGGTTTGCAATAAGGGGAGACGATTTGCGGACCATAGCAGAACAGAAAAGAGACGGTGGGTGGAAGACATCTTGACAACGTCAGAACGTACGGACTTGAAGTTGCCCTCTGTCGAGTCACACCATTGGTCTTTCAAGGTCTGTCTTTTCTCCAGGGTGGCCAACCAACAGATGGGGCCTGGAGATCTTCCAGAATTACAACCGATCTCCAGACTACGTTTTCCTGGGAAGAAGCCCCATTGCCTTGACCGTGGTGGCCCAAGCTAGCCCAGTCTCATCAGTTCCCAGAAGCTAAGCAGGGTCCGCCTTGGTTTGATGCTTGGATGGGAGATCACCGAGGAAGTCCGGGGTCTCAACTCAGAGCCAGGCAATGGCAAACCACCTCTGAATGTCTCTCGAATTGAGGAGTCGCTAGGAATGCCAGCCTCCAGGTGAGGCCTGGCGACCCCCTGGAATGGCAGCTCCTCTCTGGACTACAAAGGTCTATTCCCCTGGGAAAAAATGGATGCTTTGGAGGGTGGACTCTATAGCATTGTACCCCACTGAGGTCCCTGGCCTCTCCATCCCCAAAACCTCCATGAGTTCCCTCACCTGGATGTGGCTACCCTACATCCCCCCTGATCTGGAATAGGTTGTTTTGGTTGGGCTGCCAGCCTCCAGGTGGAGCCTGGAGATCTCCCAGAATTGCAACTGATCTCCAGACAATAGAGATCAGTTCCCCTGGAGAGAACGGCTGCTTTGGAGGGTGGACTCTATGGTATTATACCCCACTGAGATCCCTCCCCATGTTCCACCCAGATCTCCAGGAATTTCCCAACCTGGAGTTGGCACCTCTAACTCTGATTGGCAGCAGTGGGTCTCCAGTGTCTCAGGCTACGGTCTCTCCCATTACCTACTACCTGGTAGACTGAACTGGAGCTGCTGGGGTTTGAACCTATGACCTTCCGCATGCCAGACAAGCAAATGCTCTGCCATTGAGCTAGGTCAGGCTAATAACCAGACCCATGGATCCAGCATTCTGTTTCCCACAGTGGGCAACCACAGGCTCGCACAAAGACTGCATGGAGGCAAAGGCGCCCCAGTGGTCCAAAAGCTTCCGAAACTGAGAAGTGCACTGCTTCTTCCCATGGAGGTTCCACTGAGCCCTAAGGGCCGCATTAGCAGCCATCGTTATGCATTGTGTGGGAAAGTACTGTGTTTTGTCCGTGCCAAATCAGCTGCCTAACAATTCTGCCTAACAATTTTGCCATACCATAATTTTGTAAATTTGTAGGTCCCTTCACGTCAGCCAACGCAATGCAGCAGTTAGAACAGCAGACTAGGGCCTAGAGGAACCAATCCGAATCCCCACTCTACCACGGAAGCACCTTCTCTAGTCTGTGAGAACTAGGTTCGATTCCCCACTCCTCCACATGCAGCTACCAGCATGACCTTGGGCCAGTCACAAGTTCTTTCAGAGCTGTTCTCTCAAGGGCAGTCCTCGAAAGAGCTCTCTCAGCCCCACCGACCTCACAGGGTGTCTGTTGTGGGGAGGGGGAGGAGATTGTAAGCCACTCTGAGACTCCTTCAGGTAGTAAAGGGTGGGGTATAAATCCAATCTCCTCCTCCTCCTCCTCTTCCTCTTCTTCTTCTTCTTCTCTGTCTAGCATGCCCCACAGGGTTCTTGTGAGGACAACACAGAAAAGGGGAGAACAATGCTGTGAGCTACTTTGGCGAGACAAGTGAAGATATGAGTATCTAAATAAATAATACCGTATTTTTCGCTCCATAAGACACACTTTTCCTCCCCAAAAAAGTGGGGGGGGGAAGTGTGTGCATCTTATGGAGCGAATATGGAGCTTTTCTTACCTGTAACAGGGCTCTTTCTTCAGCAGGAACGCAGGGGAACGCCATTCAGGCTGGCATCCCAGCCTTCCCCGCCCCTCCCTGCTGGGCCTGAGCTGTTAAGACTTAAAAGGGAAACGGCAGGAAAAACCCCACCAGGCTAAGTACTCTTTCCCTTTAAGTGCTTTTCCCCTTTACGACAGCCAACAGCAGAAAGCCCCGCCCACAGATTAAGCTCCGTGGCTACTTTGCACAGAAAGGCCTGGCTTTGCATGGCATGCCGACGTCTCTCTTCCTTCCTTCCTTCCTTCCTTCCTTCCTTCCTTCCTTTCCTTTTTTCGGTCTGTCTGTCTGTCTTTCTGTCTCTCTCTCTGTCCCCACCTTTCTTTCTTCCTTTCTCTTTCTCTCTCTCTCTTCTCCTCCTTCCTTCCTTCATCTCTGTCTCTCTCTCTCTCTCTCTTTCTTTCTGTTTCATTTTTTCCTGTTTTCTCCCTCTAAAAACAAGGTGCGTCTTATGATCAGGTGCGTCTTATGGAGCGGAAAAATACGGTAGATCCCCATTGCCTTTTTTCCTTCTCACTTTGGGAGAGGGGAGGGGCCTCAGCAGGGTATAATGCCATAGAGTTCCCCCTCCAAAGCAGCCATTCTCTCCCAGGGAACTGATTTTGATAGTCTGGAGATCAGTCGTAGTAACAGGAGATCTCCAGGTGCCACCTGGAAGTTGTCATCCCTGAACATGAGAGTAGAACGATCATTCCTAGAACCACCGATCCTCTCTTTCTCCTGTCAAGTTAAGATTGCCAGCTCCCGAACTGGCCTCTGCGGTTTTCCCTTCGACTCGCAGGAGTCAGCAAACAACTTTCAACCGCATGCTGTGAAAAGCATCATCAACCAACTTCTGAATATCCATCAGAGGAACAGAAGGAGGCTTTTAAAAACCATCTTCTTTTCAGGTAGAACAAACTTAGAGTCCAGGGGCACCTTGAAGACCCACAAAGGTTTGTTCAAGGTATGAGCTTTTGGGTGCACACACACTTCCTCAGGTACAACGAAACGGAAAGTGTGCGTGAACATGAAAGCTCATACCTTCAGTAAAGCATGGTTGGTCTTCAAGATGCCCCTGGACTCTAAGTTTGTTCTATGGCTTCAGGCCAACATGGCTGACCGCCTGGATCTTCCTTTTGAGGTAAATAATATGTGTCTGAAAAGCAATCAAATTCTGCCAGGTTACGGACACAAGTACCAGTTTGTTCCCCGTCTCCCGCCTGATGCTGTTTGAAAACCACTGACCTAATTAATTAAAGAATAGCATATTGGAATAGTGAATGTAATGCAATGAATATTGGAATGATTTCTTCGACGGAACACTGCACGCCACCTCGAAGAAAAGGATGTTGTTAGTTAGCTCCATGCTTGAGCAGAGAGAAATGAAGCATAACAACCGAGTCACAGTTTATTACCTTTAACAATTAATAAGGATACTTTTACACATCTATCTCCTATTTTGGCATATCTATTGCTTCATTCCCTTCCCCCAGAATTAAATCCAAACAAATGGTGGATTTAAACCTAGCTTGTTATTGCTGTTTAGTCTATGCATATGTCAAAACATCTTCATTATGTTGTATGCTATTTGCTGTTCTCCTATGTAGGGGCATCTGCCTATATATATATATATATATATACACACACACACACAGGGGTCCGTTGGAGTGGGAGCGCACAGGAGCGCAGCTCCGGGAGTGAGGAGCCCAGGGGGCGGGCACATGACCAAGCCCCACCCCCTCCTCAGCTTCCCCGAGCAGTGCAGAGGCGCAGCGCCCCAGGGAAAGCCCTGCTAGGGTCTTTATTGTTTTTAATGTTTTGTTTTCATATTGATAATTTTATCCTTGTTCCTTTTATGACTGTGTGCTGCTTTTCCAGAGACTTGCTCAAGGTGGCATATAAATTGTCTAAGTATACCATTTTTTATCTGGGCACATGGCACATAAGTACTGGAGAAATTTCACCAACCCTTCAGCAGCTTCCACCCCATCAGTTTGGCGTAGTGGTCAGGAGTTGGACTCTAATCTGGGAGAACCGGGTTTGATTCCCCACTCCTCCACATGCAGCTGCTGGTGTGACCTTGGGCCAGTCACAAGTTCTCTCAGAGCTGTTCTCTCATGAGCAGTTCTCCAAAGACCTCTCTCAGCCCCACCTACCTCACAGGGTGTCTTGTTGTGGGGAGGGGAAGGGAAAGGGATGGGTGGTGCACATGTCCTGGGTATCTCAAGTCTACTTAAAACCTGGTGGTTTCAAGGGAGCAGGAAGAGAATGAGGGTGTGCTCTTTACACTTATTTTTATTGCACAAAGTATTGGATGGGGAAGAGAACGGAGGAAGAGCAGGTCAGTTTCCCTCACCTGTGGAGTGGAGCCTGAGGGGTGGGTGTTGCCTTCTGACACACTTCTGGTATGTTAGGGGGTGTGGCATATGCAAATGAGTTATGCTAATGAGCTCCTGCACCTCTTTTTCTACGAAATGACCCCTGTATATATACACACACACTTTTAACTTCCATTTCAATGTATCTGAGGAAGTGTGTGAAAGCTCATACCTTGAATAAACCTTTGATAGCCTTAAAAGTGCCACTGGACTCAAAATTTGTTCTACTGCTTCAGACCAACATGGCTGCCCACCTGGATCTAATTAATTACAGATCAGAATGACTCACTTTCCCCTCTCAAAGGTTAAAAAAAAAATCATTCCCCCTCCATGCCTGCTCAGAAGAGAGGCCAAAATTGAAACACTCAGAGATACAAACCAAAGACTGCCAGCCCTTCGATGTTTATGGCCACCCTTTCAATTGCCCTAGATGGTCCACGCATTAATTATTGAAATATTTTTTATAGTATACAACTCCCCTCTCCCCAGTCTCCTGCTCATCCTGTTGCAGATAATTTTGGCCTTCTGATTAGAAGAAGGAACAAGCAATCTTATTTATGGGGATTAAATCTCTCTGGGATCATAAAAGTTGGAAATACAGTATATGGTTTTGTAATGAAATTGGGATTTTTTTTTTTTAAAAAAAAACCCAACAACTTACTGGCCCAAGCCATGAAAGTCAACACGATGTTAACGTTCTTGGCGATGCATAAACAGTGCCAAAACCTATTACAGTTGTAGTAAATTTTGATTACTGGAGCTGTTTGTTATTTTATGTCTAGAAGATAAAGCTAATATTGAAAATAGCTCTCTTCTCTTGCATGTATAAATTGCTTCCATAAAATATTATGCTTTGAAAACAATTAGAAATGAGAAAAGAGAGAGAGAGAGAAATTGTTTTACGGAGGATTTCCAAGCCAAAATAGACGCTGCATGAAATGTGCCCCCAAATGGCAAAAGGCTGGTTAATTTTCTTTTCCATTGCTGCAATACTGGGCAGTTTGCCTGCTCTTGTGATGTCATTACCTAAACCAAGCTTCCGGCCCTGCCCCTCCCACAGCATCAGCCACTGACTTCTAGGGATGGGGGAACAAAGTGTTTCATGATCCGATTCCACCCATAATCCAAAATCGGAGTGATGACCATGAACTTGTATGGCTTGATCCAAAAAAAAAGGAGGGGAAGTAACTAGGCAAATTTAGGAAGAATAAAGTCACTTAATCAGTTATTAGCTACAGTAGCTAAATGGAACCTCCTTGTTCAGGAGCAGTGTACCTCTCAGAGCTAGATGCTGAAATGCTCAAAAAGCCAGCAGCCAGGGGTCATTTCGAGCAGGAGCTCGGGGGAGCTCGGCTCTGGGAGTTGGTGCCAGCCCCGCCCCCCGGGGGGGAATGCCTGCTTGTGTCAATGGCTGCAGCAAAATGACCTCATCCCCTGGAAAGGTCTTTGTTCCTCCGACCAGCCTTCTGAAGGCTTCAGCCACCACTGAAGCTATCCTCCCAGAATAGTGGTATTTCTGAGGCTTGGATTAGTAACGGTCCCCTCTCTGCCAGCTCTTTCTTTCTTTCTTTCTTTCTTTCTTTCTTTCTTTCTTTCTTTCTTTCTTTCTTTCTTTCTTTCTTTCTTTCTTTCTTTCTTTTCTGTCTTTCCGTCTGTCCGTCTGTCCGTCTTCCTTCCTTCCTTCCTTCCTTCCTTCCTTCCTTCCTTCCTTCCTTCCTTCCTTCCTTTTTCTCTTTCTTTCTTTCTTTCTTTCTTTCTTTTTCTCTCTCTCTCTCTTCTCTCTCTCTTCTTTCTTTCTTGCCTTCTGACATACTTCCGGTGATGTCAGGCGGTGTAGCATACACAAATAAGTTAGGCTAATAAGTTATGCTAATGAGCTCCTGGACCTCTTTTTCTACGAAATGACCTTTGCCAGCAGTTAATACTGGGTGGTTTTCTGCACTCATTTATTCAGTGTCTTATTATTATGAAACAAAGCCCGAGTCCATATATCTGAAGAAGTCTGCATGCTTATACCTTGGATAAAAACCTAGACCCAGAATTAAACTTGGTTGGTCTGAAAGGGGCCACTGGACCTGAATTCTGTTCTGCTGCTTTAGACCAACATGGCTACCCGCCGGAATCTATATCACTAGGGAGACCTTGTATCTGCTGGCATACAGCAGAGCGGAAAACTAAATGGATAACTAGTGACCGCAAAGTATGAGAGATATACACCAACAAAGCCAGTATGGTGTAGAAGAGGCAGTGCCATGTAACAGCTAGAGTGTTGAGTTACTGTTTGGGAGGCTCAGATTCAAGTCCCCTCTGCCATAGATAAGGTTGCCATCTCCAGGTTGGGAAGTTTGTGGAGATTTAGGGGATGAAGCGTGTGGAGGGCAAGATTTGGGGAGGGGAAGGTCTTCAGTGTGGTATAATTCCATAGAGTCCACCCTCCAAAGCAGCCATTTTCTCCAGGGGAACTGATCTCTGTCCCTCACAAACCAGCTGTAATTCCTGGAGATCTCCAGCCCCCCCCCCCCCGGAGGTTGGCATGCCTAGGCATGGAAGCTTGCACCGGTCATACTCTCTTAGTCCAACCGACCTTGCAGGGTTGTTGGGAGGATAAAACTGAGGCAAGGAAACCCTTGTACGCTACCCCATCCTCCTTTGAGCCAGTGTGGACTAAAAATTCACTAAATAAATGTTCAGTGCTAGGAAGTGATTAATTAATTACTTTGCCACTTATGGAAGTAAAACCCGGCCTCCCCAAAAGCAAAAAAAAAAAAAAAAAACCTTGATTTTCTTTGCAGTCTCCCCCCTCAAAAGGGGGATTCTTTAAAAAAAATTGGTAGCAGCATCAATTTTTAAACTTCAAGAGTTCCCCTGATGTTCTGCCATGAGATTACTAATTATTCCGTCTTTCCCGGATCTGAAGAGCCGGGTGACAGTATTTCGGGAGGGGGAGGGGGGCAGGAGAGAAGGAAGATTGATAAAGCGAAGCAATTGGAGTTATTTCCTATGCATGAAATTGATTAAATGCTTCACTAAATGGCTTATAAATTTGCCTCTCATATTTCTGTCACCCACTGAAAAGATTACAGTGAGCCCCTCAATGGCCGTGTTGTATACACTACCAAATTACAAAAGGTTGTAAAAACTAATGTTTTGTTTAAAGGTTTGAGTAGGACCATATGCCTCCGAGTGACCTTGAGTAAGCTATTCTAATTCAAAACATTTCAAAGCGGATGAAAGGTGGGGAGGGAGGGGGAAGACCACAGAATCCATCTGCATAATAAAAATAATAATTAAAAAAATAAAAATAAAAAACCCTTTCAACTCATGGTTTTGTTGCCAGGCAGAACTCTGTTTTGAAGTTGAACACATGAGACTGCCTTGTGCTGAATTAGATCCTTGGCATCGCCGGGTTAGGACTCTCAACTCTGACTGGCATCTTCTCTCAGAGTCTTGGGTGGAGGTTTTTCACACCATCTCCCCCCTGCTCAGTTTAACAGGAGATGCCAGGGGTTGAACCTGGAACCTTCTGCACGTCAAGCAGATGCTCTGCCACTGAGCCATAGCCCCTCCACAAACACATGTACGCACATGAAGCTGGCTTATATTGAATTATATCCCATATCCTCTGATCCTTTTAAGTGGAGATGCTGGGATTGAACCAGGGACTTTCTGTGTGCCAAACAGAAGCTCTGCCACTGACCCTCTGTCTCTCTTTGTAGTCCCTCAGTAAATAATGGACTTTTAAGTAATTGTTGTCCGTTGTATATATTTTGGAGTTCATGACAGACAAGGTTGCTGTGAGGGTGAGATGGGATGGAACCAGTACATGAAGCTGCCTTGTACCGACATGATCCACCAAGGTCATTGGTGTCTACCTGGACTTCCAGTGACTCTGTAGGATCTCAGGTCCTTCTGCATCACCTCCCACTTGATACTTTTAATTAGAGATGCCGGGGATTGAACCTGGGACCTTCTGCGTACAAAAGCAGATGACCTGTCCCTGAGCTCTATCCCTCCATATCTGTGTTGCTGAGATGTGGAGCAGAATTCAATCGTAATTGCAATACACTCTTTCTTTCTTTCTTTCTTTCTTTCTTTCTTTCTTTCTTTCTTTCTTTCTTTCTTTCTTTCTTTCTTTCTTTCTTTCTTTCTTTCTTTCCATCAGCCATATCCTGCTTCTCTCCCCAGTGTGACCCAAAGCGGCTTACGTCCTTCTCCTTTCCTCCATATTATCTTCCCAAAAACCTTGGGAGGTAAGTTAGGCAGAGTGCATGCGTGACTGGGGCAAGTTCAACCAGCAAGCTTCCATGGCAGAGTGGGCATTCGAACCTGGGTCTCTCAGCGCCTAGTGCAGATTCTATACCCCATGTCCTCTCGCCAGACATGAGACTGTAACCCAAAGTGCTCCGAAATGACAAGCAGAACAGAACCTGACAAGCAGAAGTAGAAAATGGGCCCTGTTATCCTCAGAGTGTCATTACAAGTAGCTTCTGTTTGGCTTTTGAAGCCAGTCCAGGGTGTCCTCTTTAATCTTTAGAATCTTAAGTGGCAATGATGTCTCTCCTACAACCACTTATTTCCTCACTTTCCTCAAATTTTGAGTCCCTGATCTGTATCACTCACCTTTCGATGTGAAGTGGGTAGCTCCACAAGACAGGGCCTTCTCAAGGGGGGCACCCATATAATGGAACTTCCTCCAAAGTGAGTCTCACCGGGTTCCTTCACTAGCGAAGTTCAGACCTATATTTCATGTTGGGGATCTAGCTGCCTGTCCTGTTTTTATTCTGCCCCCTCCTCAGTTTTGTTTTCATGAGAAAAAGGTACTTTGGTGGGAAGCCTGACTGAGGTCAGCCTTCAAGCCTCCTGGATGAACAGTGGAGCAGGTCCCAGATCCTAAACTGATGCTCTTTTCGGTGGGGTCCTGGTTTCAGTGGTAGAGGGGTCCTAGGTTCAGGGCTTGGTATTTCAAAGTGAAAGGAACAGGGGGTAGATAATGTGACCTCAGCCTGCGACCGTGGAGAGCTGCCGCTGGTCAGAGTGGACAACACAGAGACAAATAGCTTTACTCAGTATTAGGCAGCTATATGCGTGCTCTCTTTGGCGCTTGTCTTTCTTCCCTGCTGTTGAATATGTGATGCTGCTGTCCTCTGGTGTTCTTAAATCATCTCATTCTGACACTGATGTTAAGTTTCCGTGTCTGCTTCCTGAAGGGTGAAAAGACAGGAGTATAAATTTTAAATTAAATTAAGTACGGATGTTGACTTTCCCCTACTGGATGCATAAGTCGTTACAGTCTGGTATAGTCCATTGAGATAACATTTCCTAATGGGATAGTACAGGGGTGGGCAAACTGTGGCTCGGGAGCCGCATGCGGCTCTTTCACATATATTACGTGGCTCCCGGCAGGGCGGCTGGGGAAGCTAAATATCATTAGCAAACAAATATCATTGGACAAATTAATATCATTATCAATATCTGCCTTTACCCCTTTTGTTATTATTTTTGGCAGTCTCATTTAATGTTAATAAAAAAGCAAATTTGCCTATTTTCCAATAAAAGCAGGTAATATCTGTTCCTGTCTTGTGGCTCTCAAACATCTGATGTTTATTCTATGTGGCTCTTACATTAAGCAAGTTTGGCCACCCCTGTTCTAGGTGGTTCTTACGCTGAGCAAGTTTGCCTACCCCTGGGATAGTAGGATCACCACAAGAAGTAACCCCCCCCCCCCCAAAAAAAAAATTTGGACAGTATTCTGAATATGCTAAGGGCTATGCTAGGGATCTGGGAGAGCAATGCTCAATTTCCTCCCCGCCCCCCTTTATATTTATTTATTTAAATACACCTCAAAAAAGATATTCTAGCACTGGAAAAAGTGCAGAAAAGGGCAACTAGAATGATAAAAGGATTGGAACACTTTCCCTATGATTAAAGGTTTAGCTTGGAGAAACGACAGCTGAGGGGTGACATGATCGAAGTTTATAAGATTATGCGTGGGACAGAGCGGGTAGAGAAAGAAGTACGTTTCTCCCTTTCTCACAATACAAGAGCGCATGGGCACTCCATGAAATTGCTGAGCAGTCGGGTTAGAACGGATAAAAGGAAGTCCTTCTTCACCCAAAGAGTGATTAACACGTGGAATTTGCTGCCACAGGAGGCGGCGGCGGCTACAAACATGGATGGCTTCAAGAGGAAATTAGATAAACATATGGAGCAGAGGTCCATCAGTGGCTATTAGCAAGTGCCTAATAGCCACTGATGGACCTCTGCTCCACAGGGTTATCTAATTCCCTCTTGAAGCCATCCATGCTTGTAGCCACCACCACCTCCTGTGGCAGTGAAGTCCACGTGTTAATCACTCTTTGGGTGAAGAAGGACTTCCTTTTATCCGTTCTAACTCGACTGCTCAGTAATTTCATGGAGTGCCCACAAGTTCTTGTGAGAAATGGAGAAAAGGACTTCTTTCTCTACCTGCTCTATCCCATGCATAATCTTATAAACCTCGATCATCATGTCACCCCACAGCCGTCGTTTTTCCAAGCTAAAGAGCCCCAAGCACTTCAACCTCCCTTCATAGGGAAAGTGTTCCAACCCTTTTATCATTCTAGTTGTCCTTTTCTGCACATTTTCCGATGCTATAACATCTTTTTTGAGGTGTGGTGACCACAACTTTACACAGTACTCCAAATGAGGTCACACCATTGATTTATACAGGGGCATTATGATACTGGCTGATTTGTTTTCAATTCCCTTCCTAATAACCCCCAGCATAGTGTTGGCCTTTTTCATTGCAGTCGCACACTGACTCGACATTTTCATTAAGTTATCTACTAGAACTCCAAGATCTTTCTCTTGGTCAGTCTCCACCAGTTCGGACCCCATCAACATGTATTTATAGTTAGGATTTTTGGCTCCAACGTGCATCACTTTGCACTTGGCCATATTGAACCCCATTTGCCATATTGATGCCCATTTGCCCATCCTCGACAGATCCCTTTTGGAGAGCCTCACAATCCTCCCTGGTTCTCACCACCCTGAATAACTTTGTGTCATCTGCAGATTTAGCCACTTCGCTGCTTACTCCCAACTCCAAATCATTAATAAACAAGTTAAAAAGCATCGGACCCAGTACTGATCCCTGCAATACTCCACTGCATACCTTCCTCCACTGAGAAAATTTATACTCACTCTCTGTTTCTCGGATAAGTACGGAACACATTGACACAATAAAATCACTACTAAGGACAGCTGTGACAAAAAGCACATTGCAGGAACCAGCCCTCGATCCCCACTTTGGAATGCGACACTCGGGCTCCAGTAGATGCCTGAGCACACCCAGAGAAAGAGGACCTTTTTCCCCTCTTCTTGTTTTGTTGGGTTTGAGTTTTTGTTTTGTTTTTAAGACTCCGCTGTGAGCCGGAGTTTAAAAGATGCCACTCTCCCGGGTGTGACAGAGCTTGAACGGCATCAAGTGTTTTAACTGACATAATTAATATTTTTAAGGGAGCCATTGATATTGTAAGCTCTGTACACACTATTTACCTTTTCAACAGGCCCCGTTAATGCTCTGTGACAAAGTGTATTATTCCTGGCCTGTAATCCATTCATGAAAAGGTCAATCTCTTGCCATTATTTTGTCAACGGAGAAGTGTTACCTCGAGGCAATAAGTTAATTTTTAAATTGGAGGCGGAGGAGGGGCTCCTAAGCTTTTGGCTTTTTTTAAAAAAAACCCAAACCCACTATTTGTTATATAAAGAACAGTGCCACTTGGAGCATGTTTTCAGCAGAGGAGAAGCCCATGTTTGCCTTAGGAACACACTGAAGAACTTTACTTTTAAACTTTGAAAGTTTTTTGTTGTTTGTTTTGTTTTGTAGAAGGTGAAAGATTCCCGTCTTTCAAGAAACGTCTTAGTTTGAGAGCCAGTGGGCTTGAGTGTTGTCTGAGAAGCTGGGGATTGTTCAGGAATCTCAGATTTTTTCCCTCAGGCCTTTCTCAACAATTTGAAGTACATCTTTCCAGTCAAAAGAAAGAGGAGTGGGGGAGGGAGGGAGGAAGAGAGGAAGAGAGAGAGAGAGAGAAAGAAGGAAGGAAGAAAGGAATGAAGGAAGGAAGGAAGGAAGGAAGGAAGGAAGGAAGGAAGGAAGGAAGGAAGGAAGAAAGAAAGAAAGAAAGAAAGAAAGAAAGAAAGAAAGAAAGAAAGAAAGAAAGAAAGAAAGAAAGAAAGAAAGAAAGAAAGAAAGAAGGAGGGAGGGAGGGATATTGGATTTCTATCCTGCCCTCCACTTATAGTCTCAAAGCCATTTACAATCCCCTTCCCTTCCTCTCCCCACAACAGACACTCTTTGAGGTAGGTGAGGCTGAGAGAGCTCTGAGAGAACTGTGGCTTGCCCAAGGCCCCCTAGCAGCTGCATGTGGAGGAGTGGGGAATCAAATTCAGTTCTCCCAGATTAGGGTCTGCACTTCTAACCACTACACCAAAGTGGCAGGCAGGCAGAAGAAGGAAGGAAGGAAGGAAGGAAGGAAGGAAGGAAGGAAGGAAGGAATGGAACCAGTGCAAGGGGCTTCATCCAGGAGCTTTTCTCCCATTCTCTTCCATGGGTCTTGCACAGAACAAGTACTGGGATGGATTTTCGGGGGGTGGGTTGTGCCACCCAATGCTTTACAACATCACCCCTTCCACCAGTGTCCCGGCACCATTTCCCACCAACCCCTTCCTTTCTCTCCCTCTCTGAGCCTGTGTGCAGGGAGAGCGGCCTATAAATTTGATAAATAAATAAAACCTTCTCCAAAGCACCAAACTGGGATCTGCAAAATGATCTTTCATTGCTGCTCTTGGCAATTACTGAGTGGGATGCCCTGTTGTGTTGGGTCACATTTTGCCTTTGGGGGCGGGGGGGGGACGACCAGGGAACCTGCGAGACTTCTGGCTCAGCAAGTCACATGGAGTCCACTAACCATGATTGGGACTGAAAACCCAAGATGAACATAAGAAGAACAAAAGAGCCCTGCTGGATCGGATCAGTGGTCCATTTAGTCCAGCATCCTGTCTCCCACAGTGGCCTTCCTCTGGAGGGTCAACAATAGGGCATAGAGGCTGAGGCCTTCCCCTGATGTTGCCTCCTGGCTCTGGGATTCAGAGGCTGACTGCCTCTAAATATATGAGTTAGAGGGAGGGACTGTGGCTCAGTGGGAAAGCATATGCCTTCAGTACATCAGGACCCAGGTTCAATCCTCAACAGACCAGATTGCAAAGCCCAGGGATCATTTCGTAGAAAAAGTGGTGCAGGAACTCATTAGCATAACTCATTTGCATAACTCATTTGCATATGCCACACCCCCTAACCTACCGGAAGTGTGTCAGAAGGCAGCACCCTCCCCTCCGGCTTCACTCCACAGGTGAGTGAAACTGACCTGCTCTTCCTCCGTTCCCTTCCCCATCCAATACTTTGTGCAATAAAAATAAGCGTCAAGAACTCATTCTCTTTCCTGCTCCCTTGAAACCACCAGGTTTCAAGTAGACTTGAGATACCCAGGACATGTGCACCACCCATCCCTTCCCCTTCCCCTCCCCACAACACCCTGTGAGGTAGGTGGGGCTGAGAGAGGTCTTTTGAGAACTGCTCATGAGAGACCAGCTCTGAGAGAACTTGTGACTGGCCCAAGGTCACACCAGCAGCTGCATGTGGAGGAGTGGGGAATCAAACCCGGTTCTCCCAGATTAGAGGCCAACTCCTGATCACTACACCAAACTGATGGGGTGGAAGCTGCTGAAGGGTTGGTGAAATTTCTCCAGTACTTATGTGCCATGTGCCCAGATAAAAAATGGTATACTTAGAAAATTTAGATGCCACCTTGAGCAAGTCTCTGGAAAAGCAGCACACAGTCATAAAAGGAACAAGGATAAAATTATCAATATTAAAACAAAACATTAAAAACAATAAAGACCCTAGCCGGGCTTTCCCCGGGGCGCTGCGCCTCTGCACTGCTCGGGGAAGCCGAGGAGGGGGCGGGGCTTGGTCATGTGCCCGCCCCCTGGGCTCCTCACTCTCGGAGCTGCGCTCCTGTGCGCTCCCGCTCCAACAGACCCCTGGCAAAGCGTATGGACAAAATGATAAGATCGACCCTGGAGAACTTGGCCCAGTCAGAAGAGACCAGTGTTTCCTAACCAGTGGTCCTGGCCTGAAAGAAGGCGCCAGGCTTTTGTGGTTATATTGTTTTGTGCATGCTCTGCTTTTGTGAAAGGGGATGCCATACAATGTAAACTGGACCAAAAATGTTGGGAACCACTGGACGAAGCTAGAGAGACAAATGACCTGACGGCTAGGCGGCCTCTTCATACGTTTAAGGCCCTGTCTGCACATGAAGTGGTTTTCTACGAAGTCTGCCAAGGTCAGTATTGTCCACTCTGACTGGCAGCTGCTCTCTAGAGTCTCAGGTGAGTCTTTCACGTTTCCGGCTACCTGTTCGTTTTAACTGGAGGTGCCTGAGATTGAACCTGGGACCTTCTGCATGCCTAGCAGATGCTATGCCACCGAGCCTACCTCCAAATAATGTCTGTACATGTGAAGCTACCTTATGCTGAATCAGACCATCAGTCCATCAAAGTCAGTGCTGCCTACTCAGACTGCCAGCTGCATTCCAGGGTCTCAGGCGGAGGTCTTTATCATCACCTCCTACCTGATTCTTTTAACTGGAGATACCGGGGATTGAACCTGGGAGCTTTGGTGTGCAAAGCGAATGCTCTACCACTGAGCCATGACCACATCTCACTGAGTTACACTCTGGGCAACTCTGATGTAAAGTCTGACACTGTCTGGTGCTTGAAGGGTTAAGTGATCAACAGAAGTATAGTTTCCAGACCACATAAAGTGATGGTATCGCTTTACTCTGCTCTGGTTAGGCCTCACCTAGAGTGCTGTGTTCAGTTTTGAGCACCGCAGTTTCAGAAAGATATAGACAAGCTGGAATGTGTCTAGAGGAGGGCAACAAAGATGGTGAGAGGCCTGGAGACCAAGTCCTATGAGGAAAGGTTGAAGGAGCTGGGTATGTTTAGCCTGGAGAGGAGATGACTGAGAGGTGACGTGATAACCATCTTCAAGTACTTGAAGGGCTGTCCTATAGAGGATGGTGTGGAGTTGTTTTCTGTTGCCCCAGAAAGTCGGACCAGAACCAATGGGTTGAAATTAAATCAGAAGAGTTTTCGGCTGAACATTAGGTAGATCCTCGTGACAGTTAGAGCGGTTCCTCAGTGGAACAGGCTTCCTCAGGAGGTGGCGGGCTCTCCTTCTTTGGAGGTTTTCAAACCTAGATGGCCATCTGACAGCAATGCTGATTGTGTGAACTTAGGCAGGTCATGAGAAGGGAGGGTAGGAAGGGTTGCATCAGTGCTTAGTTCTTGTGGCCTGGGGAAATGCTGATCACCGCTTTGGGGTCAGGAAGCAATTTTTCTCCAGGCCAGTTTGCCTGGGGATTTTGGAGGTTTTTGGTCATCTTCTGGACAAATAACAAGGGTCACTGGAGTGTACGTGTGTGGGGGGAGGTGTTCGTGAATTCCCTGCATTGTGCAGGAGGTTGGACTAGATGACCTGGAGGTCCCTTCCAACTCTATGATCCTATGATTCTGGGACTCTAAGTCATCTTCCCTGTGCTAAGACTCCACCATGTGCCACACGTTCAAAGCACGCCAGATGCCATATGCCTTCTTCATCCAATAACTTGTCTTGTAATTGGTGTAGTGATTACTAATGTCATCATGTTCTAGTATACAGAAGCACCACCCTCCCTCAGTCCCTCTCGCCGCCGCCAAGAAAACGTTCTTTATTCATTATTCGGCCAAGGCTCCCAAACTGGCTTGTGTCAGGTTCTGCTCCAGGCCTTGCAGATAAAGATCAGGAGATGATTGGACACACACACATTCTTAACATGGCTGACCAAGGCCTCTTAGGAGGCAACAAGGAACCTGTCATTATCTGCACAATGCTCCTCTTTCTTCCCTCCTTATCTCTCCCCAGATGGGGCCGAGATTCTTATTAACTCGTTAATGACTGAAGATGTCATTCAGTGATGATCAGAGGTTAAAAGGCAAGGGACGGGACATATTGGCTTGTTTTAATTAATGAAGCTCAAGTTCTTTTAAGATTCTTTTTAAAAAAAAATCATTTGGATTTCAACTTTAAGAAGGGATGAGTGCAGAAGAGCACTGTTCCTGATTCGTTTTAGAGGCCTTACAAACAGCCCCCCGAAGCTTCATATAACGAATACCGACCGAACTTCGTGACAGTGAAGTCAGATGCAAACAGGATGGAGGGGGACTGTGAAATTTCGTAAGGGAATATTCGTAAGGGGTGAAAGCGTGCAGACAGTTGTGCGAATATGCACATAGCTAGGCAGTGCATTTTATGAGCATGATAACTGCATTTTTTTAAAAAAAAAAACTGACTTAGCTCTGTATACCTCACTTGTCTTCTTAATGGGAAACAGAAGCAGCTTATGACATTGTTCATTTACTTTCACAACAGTCCTGCAAAGTAGGATAGACTGAGACAGAGCAACTCACCCAAGGTCACCTAGTGATGTTCCATGGCAGAGTGAAGATTTGAATACGGGTCTCCCAGATATTAATCCAACACTCTAACCAATGTGCCAGGCTGCCTCTCGAGATATATTTTATCTAGCAGTTCCAGGATTTTTTTTTTTAAAAAAATGTTTCTGATTATTTTATACCACTCTGTTTGCCACAAATACCTCTGCCGCTTGCATCCAGAACTGAAGTTTGAATTATCTACAGATTTAATGTGTTGTCCCCACTTCCATTTTATTTATATGTATAGATTTTAGTCAATCCCGTAAAAACCCCAGTAGAACAACATCCCCGGTGCAAACGACGTGAGAATGGCAACCACGTTAAATCTGCTTTTTCACACAAATCCTATATACTTTCCCTCGAACTGTTCAAAGACCCTGTTAGTTGAGATGATAAATGGAGATTGTCATTCCTTTTCAGGAGAAGATTTGGCAAAAGATAGGGTGCTCTGGAGAAGGAGGGGTATGCATAAAACTTCAGATGCCATTATGGAACATAGTGGCTGTTTTGAAAAATGCAAGAAGGTTTGCCTAACTCTACCTAACAGGCGTTAAAAGCTGTCACAGATTTTGAAAAATACACCCACCATTTTAAAAAGGAAATAAATCTAGTGCAAGGGGGAGGGCCTATGGCCAGGGTTCCCTCTAAGCTGAGTTAGTGTGAGCCAGCTCACTGTTTTTTTTAGCCTCCGGCTCACACATTTTCCTCTTAGCTCAGGAAGGATGGCTCCACAGCAAACTAATTGATGCAGTGGCCAAATCGCTCGCTCACAACTTTAATGCCCAGTAGCTCACAAAGTAGAATTTTTGCTCACAAGATTCCACAACTTAGAGGGAGCATTGCCTGTGACTTAGATTGGAGGTCATGAGAAAGACCTCTGCCTGAGACCCTGGACAGACAATACTGACTTTGGTCTGATTCAGTATAAGTCAGCTTCACATGTGCAGACATTGACTGGAGGTGGATTCAGTAGCAGAGCATCTGTCTGGAATCCAGAAGGTCCCAGGTTCAATCCCTGGCATCCCCAGTTAAAGGGTCTGGCTGTAGATGATGTGAAAGACCTCAGCCTGAGATCTCAGTCTCACTTCCCTTCTTTCTCCAGGCCGCCACTCTTGTGGCTTTTGTCCATGCAGGTCCCGCGTTCACCAGCATAGCTGTTTTGGTGGTCAAAGGGAGCCCTCTCCACCCTGTTCTGCCAGTGGGGAAACCCAATTTTATTCAATGCATCATAACAACAAAATCATTTTTAAAAACTTTGAAAAGTATCCCTGGCAAAGGACCCGCCAGGGGGGCAAATACAGCATAAGAATAACGGAACGTAAAAGCGATATCCAACAGAAACAAAACAATGCTAGACTGTCCCCCCCCCCCAAGCAGGTCGCTGGGGGGGGTGCTCTAGCATTCAGTGACCATAGAGTTTTTGGCCAAATGGTAGAGCGTCCCCCCACTGCAACAGGCCCAGTGTGATGACATCACCTCCAGGTGACATCATTGCAGCTGGCACGTGGGCACCATGGAGCTCTTTGGGGGCGGGGCTCCCCTGCCAGCAGCTGGCTGGTGGGCAGATCAGAGGGCCCAAAATCGGGGGAAGCCTAAGCTTTGCTCATGAAAGAGGAAGCTGAACACATTCCACCAGCCGCGGATGGGGGTTTAACAGGCCTTCCATAAATCTCTTGGGTTTGGGGGTTTTTTTAGGGCTGCTAAGTCAGCCCGGGGGGCGGGGGATCCCCCGCTACAGGGGTTCCCGATCCGCCGGCCAAATGCTGGCAGATCGGGGCTGGAACCCCACCCCCCTTCCCCAACGTAATGACGTCACCCGGAGGTGACGTCATCACGTTGGGGGCGTTGCCAGGGCGACGCTCTGGCAATCGCCCCAAAACTCTATGATACTATAGAGTTTTGGGGTGATTGCCAGAGCGTTGCCCTGGCAATGCCCCCAACGTGATGACGTCACTTCCGGATGATGGAGGACTCCCCTCCGCCAGTAAGTAAGGGACACTTGACAACCCTAGGGGTTTTTTTTGCTGAGTTTCCAGAAAAACAACAACACGAGAACCTGAGAATGCCCAAAACCTGATGAATAGTAGGGATCTGGGGTCAAACTGGGGTCTAGAGCTCTCTGGGAATTTATTTATTTATTTATATACTTTCAACTTCTATCCCACCTTTTCTCTGCACAGCAAGGCTCATGATAAAATAGCTGAAAACATAGCTTTACAGTAATAAAAACGATAACATTTAATTTACAATGGCATATAATAAAATCGACGCATGGCCATTGTTGACTATCGGGGAGGGATATCTGAGAGGGGACTGAAACTCTAGGATGGGGGTTCGGTATTCATCTAACGGTTACTATCAGGTCTCATTTTGTAGCAGGAGCTCCTCTGCATATTAGCCCACACATCCCTGATGTAGCCAGTCCTCCAAAAGCTTACAGTAGCCCCAGTAAGAAGAGCTCTGTAAGCCCTTGGAGGATTGGCTACATTAGGGGTGTGTGGCCTAATATGCAAAAGAGCTCCTGCTATGAAATGAGCCCTGGCTACTATCCTCATCCATATGCCTGGTGGAACATCTCTTTCTTGCAGGCCCTTCCCCCAGGGCCCTGGTCTCACTAGACAGAGAGTTCCACCAGGTGGGGGCCAGGGGTCGAGGTTATCATTGGCTGACCGTAAAGCCCTCTGGGAAACATACTGGGAGAGGTGGTCCCACAGATACGCTGGTCCCAGACCGCAACCGCGACTGCTCCTCCAACTACAGAGGAAATGCCATTTTTGGAGGTGTGCGTTGGCTCATGAAAGCTCATGCTGGAACATTTAGTTATTTACTTACTTTATTTATACCCCACCTTTCTCTCCAGTGGAGACCCAAAGCAGCTCACGTTGTTCTTCTCTCCTCATTTTATCCTCCCAAGAACCCTGTGAGGTAGATTAGGCTGAGAGTGTGGGACTGGCCCATAGTCACCCAGTGCACTTCCATGGCAGAGCAGGGAATCAAACTTGGGTCTCCCAGATCCTAGTCTGACACTCTGAACCACTACGCTACGATTGGACTTTGAGATGCCACTGGATTTCTGTTGAGCATCAGAAAGTAGACTATATGGTATCACATCTCGATCCCCTTCCCAAACTCCAACTCCTCCAGGGACCATCTCCAAAGCTCCATGAATTTCATGAAACCAAAGCTGGCAGCCATAATTGTGGAGAACTAGAACATTGCCTCATGCTCTTGTGTCCTCTTGGTGACTCCTAATAAAAAAGATTGTGTGGCTTTTGTTTTAGGCCAGCGTGGATGTCTCCTGGGATCAGTTGACCTACTTGTGCAGGCTGATCTGTTGCTATTGTGAGCTGAACTAATTCCTTTACAGGTAAAGAGGGAACAAACAACACGAGGAGGAGGAGGAGGAGGAGGAGATTGGATTTATACCCCACCCTTCACTACCCAAAGGAGTCTCAGAGCAGCTTACAAACTCCTTTCCCTTCCCCTCCCCAAAACAGGACACCCTGTGAGGTAGGTGGAGCTGAGAGAGCTCTTTCCAGAACTGCCCTTGAGAGAACAGCTGTGCCAGAACTGTGGCCCAAGGTCATCCAGCAGGTGCAAGTGGAGGAGTGGGGAATCAAACCCGGTTCCCCCAGATTAGAGTCCGCGCACTTAACCACTACACCAAACTGGCTCTCCTAGGGTTGCCTAGGCTCCCGCTATGGAAGAAGACCTCCTGCCACCCCCACCCCTCTTTGCTTTGACTTCACTACATCACTTCTGGGAGAAACCTAGAAGTGACAGAGGGTAGCTCTAGGAGTCACTGGAACCCCTATGGTTTTGCCATAGATGCTTCTGGTGATTCCTAGAGCGACCATACATCACATCTGGGTTTTTCTCTGGAAGGGACATACCAACGCCACCAACATCCCCACCACCACCACCATGTTCCTGTCACAAACATCCCCACCATTTGCTGTCCTGAGGTCAACCTGTCCCACAGGTCCCTCTGCCTGGGAGTCCGTAATCAGATCGAGGCTCAACGAGATAAAGGGGAGGGGAGGAAGAGGCTTCCAAAAGCAAAGTTGGGGAGGGGGGAAGGTGAGGAAGCTGGAAGATGATACAGTAAGAAAAGACCATGACAAGTCATGATAAATGGGTCGTTATAAAATTCATGTTTAGACTGCTCTGGTCTAGGGATAATGCCATTTGTCATAGCAACACTGGAGCACTAATGAGCCCTCATTGCATATTCATGGCTGTGGGGTGTGTGAGTGTGTGCGTGTGTGTGTGCGTGTGTGTGTGTGCATGTGCCCCCCCCCCCCCTCTTAAACCCATGCCTGGTAAATATCCACACCTCCAGCAGAAACTCACTTCCCCTCTCTCTCGCTCTTTTATTTGTGATGTAGCCGCAATTACACTGTAAAAGTGCTGCCGAAGATTGATTGCTCGGATCTGTAGTTCAATTGTAAATTAGAATCCACGTCCTCCCCGGGGGATTTGCGGCCCCCTATTTGTGATTAAGAAAAAAGCCCCATAATAGACTAATAGCCCAAAGTTCTCTCTATTTTACTTTCTGGCAATTAGCTTGATGAAATGGCCTCTTTCTGTATACCCTGGAAGTGTAAACTGATATCATAATGAAGTATATGATGTTTATTTTATTATTTTCACCTTCGGTGGGGATGGGGAACGGGTGGGGGGGGGATGCATAAGTAATGGGATGCTTTGTCTGCTAGGGGCACTAATGGTCTTAAAGTAAAACTCTTTCTTAAAGAGGCAGTACATCTCCAACAGTGTCTTTAAGTGAAGCCAGATGGGACGGGAGGGGTTCCCTGCAGGGAGTGATCTCCTGCAAAGGTATCCTGAGATCCAGTTTTGGAGCCAGGCCTGGAGCTGATGAGGCATCTCTCCACTGAGAGAACTTGACATTTCCGAAACCAGCGATTGTTCACAAATGAAGCGGGCCTCTATGGAATTCCACAGTAGGGAGGGGGGATAAGAAGGATTTTCCAGGTCTCCTCCTAGCTGCTGAGGACCAGGATTTGAGTCCAGTACACCTTAAAGACCAACAAAATTCATACCTGACAAAGGGAGCAATTTTGACTATGAATCTCTCCTGTGTGAATTGAACCATGCTTTTAAAAGAGTTATGTCCATTCCTGTTGCCTTACACTGGATCCCCCTGGTTAAATCTATGCGGTACGACTAGATTCAAGTCCAGTCGCAGCTTAGAAACCAACCCGAACGTTTGGGTATAAGCTTTCAAGAGTCAAGAGAGCTTTGACTCTCGAAAGCTTAAACCCCAGACACCTTGTGGGTCTCTAAGGTGCGACTGCACTCGAATCTAGCTCTTCTACCCCAGACTGACATGGTTACCCTCTGAAACTGAAATAGGGCTGCCAAGTCAGCCCGGGGAGCGGGGGATCCCCCGCTACAGGGGTTCCCGATCCACCAGCCAGCATTCGGCCGGCGGGGGAACCCCACCCACGAAGTCGTCCAGTCAGGATGACTTCCCCAGCGTAATGACGTCACCCGGAAGTGACGTCATCACGTTGGGGACGTTGCCGGGACAACGCTCTAGCAATCGCCCTAAAACTCTATGGTACCATAGAGTTTTGGGGCGATTGCCAGAGCGTTGCCCTGGCAACGCCCCCAACGTGATGATGTCACTTCCGGGTGACGTCATTGGGGAAGCTCCTGGCCCCAGGAGGACTCCCCCCCGCTGGTAAGTCATAAGGACTTGGCAACCCTAAACTGAAATCTTGTGTGTCAAGAAATCCCATTTTCCCCACCTCTCCTTCTTCCCCTCTCCCCCTACTCCTCTCACACTCCTTCTCCTTCCTTTAAAACATCATACAGTCAGGGCTCATTTCGTAGCAGGAGCTCCTTTACATATTAGGCCACACACCCCTACTGTAGCCAATCCTCCAAGAGCTTACAGAGCTCTTCTTACAGGGGCTACTGTAAGCTCTTGGAGGATTGGCTACATCGGAGGTGTGTGGCCTAATATGCAAAGGAGCTCCTGCTACGAAACGAGCCCTGCATACAGTGTTAGGGACGCCAGCCTCCAGGTGGGACCTGGGGAGCCCCCGGAATTCCAGCTCATCTCCAGACTACAGCGATCAGTTCCCCTGGAGAAAATGGCCACTTTGGAGGGTGGGTTCTGCAGCCTTGTACCGCACAGAGGCTCCTGTCCTCCCCAGGCTCCACCCACATTTCCCCAAAGATTCCCAGCCCAGAGCTGACAACCCTATGTCCCACCGGGTGGCTAGGGGGCACCTGGCAACCCCAGTTCATTGCATGTCAAAAAAAAAGTGTAACGTGCTTACTTGACACAAAAGCATTTGCAACATTAAAAGCATTAAGCAGAGACCAGAAACCAGTGATAAAACTATGAGCCCCCTTGACTCACTCCCGGCGGGTGAGGCGGGTTCTTCCATTGTACCTTTTGAAAGGGCCAAGAGAATGAACGGCAGGGTGTATAATAGCTGTGTTGCCCTCAGAAGACGGATCGTTCCGAGTTGCCAAATGTCCGTGGTATTGTTGGTCAGAACCAGTAGAACCACATTCTTCCAGTGGACCGGCAATGCGTGAGAAGTCCGCCAGCTTCAGAAACAAGGATCTTGGTTTCTTCTTCACCGGCCACATTCCATCAAAAGGCTAGCATTTCAAAGAATCAAAAGTGAGCAAGGTCATCCATCTACCCCATTTCTATCCCTGTCCGCATTCTTCCCTCCTCCATTTTATCATCACCACAAAATGGTCGGTTCAGGTTGCAAGGCCTCACAGCCCGGGTAAATTGGGGGGGGGGGAGTTTCAGTGTCAGTTACCCTGCTCTCAGTCTGACTTCTTGACACTTCTTGACACCACGTCTTTGCTTTTTTATTCTCCTTTCCCTCTTTACACAGTGAGTGACTGAAATGTGGGATTTGCCGCTAGAGGATGCAGTGAGGGCCACAGGAATGGCTGACTTTATAAGGGGGTTAGACTGTTGAACAGAGGACGCCTCTATCAGTGGCTACTGGCCATGGTGCCAAAGAGAACCTCCACAGTCAGAAGCAGTAAACCTGGATCCCAGTGCCAGGAGGCAACATCAAGGGAAGGCCTTGGCCTCTGTGACCTGTTAGAGGCCTTCCAGAGGAACTGGTTGGCCACTGTTTGAGCCAGGATGCTGGACTAGATAGACCGCTGGTCCGATCCATCAGAGCTCTTTTTATGTTCTTATGACTCTCTCACCACTACGCCACATTGCCTGTCACTCCCTTACTTAGCCAAGGCACCCATTTGAAGGAGAGGAGTTGAGGAAATGTTTTGTGTCTCCTGTGAGAATGTTACTACTGGGCAACTTAAGAAAAGAAACCACCCTTCCTGGCTGTACTTTTTAAAAAAATGGAACGTTTATATTCCATTTGGAGAGTTCAACATCTTCCACGTGTAGCATTTCAGTCATACTTTAGAGCAAATCTGTGCAGAAGTCTGGAATGTCGATGCAGGGAGGCAGTGGGGGGGGGGGGGGATGGCTTGACTAATGTTTGTGGCAGAAGCCAGCTCAGTAGGGTTGCCAGCCTCCAGGTGGGGCCTGGGGATCTCCCGCTTTTACAACTGATCCCCAGCTGACAGACAGGGCTGCCAAGTCAGCCCGGGGGGCGGGGGATCCCCCGCTACAGGGGTTCCCGATCCGCCGGCCAGCATTTGGCCAGCGGGGGGAACCCCATCCTCCTTCCTCAATGTAATGACGTCACCTGGAGGTGACGTCATCACGTTGGGGGCGTTGCCAGGGCGACACTCTGGCAATCGCCCCAAAACTCTATGATACCATAGAGTTTTGGGGCGAGTGCCAGAGCGTCGCCCTGGCAACGCCCCCAACGTGATGACGTCACTTCCTGGCGACGTCGCCGGGCATGCACGCGAAACTCCCGGACGATGGAGGACTCCCCCCCGCTGGTAAGTAAGGGACACTTGGCAATCCTACTGACAGAGATCAGCTCCCCTGGAGAAAATGGCTGCTTTGAAGGGTGGGCTCTATGGCATTGTACTATGCTGAGGCCCCTCCCCTCCACAAACCCCACCCACTCCTGGCTCCACCCCCAAAGTCCCCAGGTATTTTCCAAGCAAGACTTGGCAACCCTACAGCTCAGTTTCATAGCCACTGTTGTCTACACTGCGGTTTGCTTGCTTGCTTGCTTGCTTCTTAAATAAATTTAGCCGTTTTCAGGTGCAAGCAGCTCTCCTTTCCTCTAAAGGAAGGGAATGCACTTCTCAGCCAATCATCAGGATCTTCCTTTGCTGTTATGAACGCAAGTAGGAAAATCGTCACCCTGCGGATGCGGCCTAGTTCTCAGAGTAAAGATAACCTTTTCCCCATGAGTCTTCGGTCACATTGCCCCTCTCTGACAATGAGTTGCTCCACCAGACGAGAGGCATTTGCCATGGAAATGAACATCCTTCTTTGTGTAGTAGGGTTGCCAGCCTCCAGGTGGGGCCTGGGGATCGCCCACTTTTACAACAGATCTCCAGCTGACAGAGATCAGCTCCCCTGGAGAAAAGGGCTGCTTTGAAGGGTGGACTCTGTGGCATTGTACCCTGCTGAGGCCCCGCCCTCCCCAAACCCCACCCTCTCCTGGATCCACCCTCAAAGTCTCCAGGTATTTTCCAACCCAGACTTGGCAGCCCTACAGTGCAGTCTTTTAACATCAGTCCAGAGTCCATCAACACCTTGCCGATGGGAAGCGGTACAGATGTTCAACCTCTCCCCCGCCTGTGTCCAGATGCCCTGCACCTCTCTGTCCCCATTTTGTATAGGCGTGTTCCTTGTGGTCTGTGTGCCTGACAATCACAGCATTTAAAATATGTTGAGGGTGACACAATCCTTTCACCCAGCGCAGGCATATATCACAAGAAGGATGTTCTCATAAACAAAGCGCTGCAGGCTGCGATCTTATCGGCCGCCTCTTCCTTCTTCCCAGCTCCCTTCAATGACAAACATGCATTTCTGCTAAACTTTGCTCCACTTTCTGCTCAGGGGGCAGAGAAAGAGGGGTGGGGGGAGAATACACAGGGCTGGTTTAGGAGCCTCAAACTATGCCACAAATCAAGACGGTCAGGTCGGGGCGGCGGGTGGGGACAAATGCAATGCAGTTTTTGCTGATAGTCTTGAGTACATTTTTTTTTTAAAAAAAAACCCAGTGCTGATAATCATGTGGGAGACACTGTCTAAGGGAAGCTGTCAGTGCGATCCTAAGAATGTGGACTCAAAAGCAGTGTTCCCTCTAAGCTGCTTTCGTGTGAGCTAGCTCAGTTTTTTAGCCTCCGGCTCACACATTTTTGCTCCGAGGACTCCACAGCTAAGAGGGAGCATTGGTTGCTGTATCTCAAAACAAGGAAATTGCCAAGTTGGGAAAAGGGCAGAAGAGGGCAACCAAGAGGTTGGAACACCTTTCCTCTCGGGAAATGCTAGAAAGTCTGGGACTTTTTTAGTTTAGAAAAAAGAAGACTAAGGAGGGGGCATGATAGAGGTTTATAAAATGATGGAAGGGGTGGGGAAAGTACATAGAGGGTGGGTTTCTTCTCCCTCGCCCATAATACTAGAAACCAGGGGCACACCGTGAGCTTGCTGGGAACTAGGCCCAGGACAGAAAGAAGGAAATACTTTACTCAGCAAGTAATTCAACTGTGGGATTCCCTAGTGGTTATTATGGCTGATGATGATGATGATGTAGAAGAAGAAGAAGAAGAAGAAGAAGAAGAAGAAGAAGAAGGGCTTATGGCTACTAGCCATGGAACTTCCATAGTCAAGAGGCAGGTAGAGTTGCCAAGTACTCACCACAGGCCAGCGAGGGGGAGTCCTCTTCGCGCGCACGCTGTGATGATGTCACCGGAAGTGACATCATCACGTTGTGCACGTTGCCAGGGTGACGCTCTGGCAACCGCCCCAAAACTCTATGGTACCATAGAGTTTTTGGGGCGGTTGCTAGAGCGTCACCCCGGCAATATGCACAACGTGATGATGTCACTTCCGGTGACATCACCACTCTGGGGACGTCGTCCTGACCGGATGACTTCAGGGGTGGGGTTCCCCCCACTGGCCGAATCCGGGGCGGCGGATTGGGGACCCCTGTAGCGGGGAATCCCCCGCCCCTCAGGCAGACTTGGCAGCCCTAGAGGCAGGCAATCTCTGTCAAACATAAGGCCCCGGGGCCCGGAAGTGGCCCACCCAGGGCTCTTATGTGTCCCGCGAGCAACTGGTGCAAGGGAAGGAACAGGAGACTGCTTGGGGGGAAG
Source organism: Lepidodactylus listeri (assembly GCA_029233225.1). Taxonomy (NCBI): domain Eukaryota; kingdom Metazoa; phylum Chordata; class Lepidosauria; order Squamata; family Gekkonidae; genus Lepidodactylus; species Lepidodactylus listeri. The sequence continues at coordinate 10,237,939 of JARCFY010000021.1, forward strand.
TAGGCAGAGCCACTCTGATTGTGGCTTCAGCATGGCAGGACAACCTTGTCTGCAGCAGTCAAGCAGCGTGGGAATGTCTGACTCTCCAGTCCGCCCATATGGGTTTTCCTTTGCACCCCCCTCCCAGCCCATGGGGCCTTGCAGTGGGGACAGACCAACCCGGAGCTTACCAGCTGCTGTGCTTTGTACAGTTTACATCTCCAGTACCTGGCATTACGTCTTATGGTAAACATATCCCGGCCCAACATAGTGGCATTTATGTCAGATCTGGCCCTTGTAACAAATGAGTTTGACACCTCTGCTCTAATACCCAGTGCTAGGAGGTAACATCAAGGGAAGGCCTTGGCCTCTGGGCCCTATTTGTTGGCCCTCCAGGGCAACTGGCTGTCCGCAATGTGAAACAGGATGCTGGACTAGATGTTCTTAACTTTTCAAAACCATTGCTTCCTTGTTTTCAACCCTTTCAACCCTTTCAACCAATCCGAGGACAAATGTCGGTTCAAGATTTAGGTAGCGCTCGCCAGCTGATGGAGCTGGTGTGAGGGCACGGATGGTTGATTAAGGTTCAGATTGGTATCACATGGCTCAGTGTATATTAATACACAGCTACTGCTACAGTAGGTAAGATGGCAAAGAATGTTCACAGATATTCCAATTACTCAGAGAAGTAAGCCATCAGCTGCAACAAAAATGGGGGCAATGCTGAATTTTACAGAATTTGGCTGCAGATTTCTAATGGAACCCAGTCTTTTAAGGTGCCGCGAAGGTCTTTTTTGCCCAACTTTTGTTTTGAAAAACAAAACATTTGTGTATGTGGAAGGGCTTCATTGCAGGGGGGGGGGGGTTTGGCACTTTGTTCAGTCCCATTTTTCTCCAGCGATATAATAAAAAAAGCAGCTGTTAGCAGCTTCCCCCCCTCTCTAGTGGTAGCAACAGAGCTTTGCCAAAAGTTAATTCCTTACAATAAAATTAATCCCAGAGGTGTAAATATCTTCAAGATCTGCCAGGTCTTTTAAGATGTGCCAATGGCAAGAGCATGCAATTAGAACCTTTCCCCATAAGTGCGGGGAGCCTTACAACGTTAATAGATCATTTTAATGGGGGCAATTTTTAAAATTTGTATTTAATTTGCATGATTAGGATGCGGTGTGTGCTCCGGACAGCTGAGTCGGGGAGAGATATATTGCAGCAAGGCAGTTGTGTGCAGTATGCAGTGATCTGAGCTAGACGTTTAAAACGGAGCAAGCCTGTCGTTGTTCTGGAAGCATTTCATGAGACAGCTCTTTGGAGCAACTGAGGATCTTCAAAGAGACCATGTTGCGGTAACCACTACAGCAGCCTTGGAAGAAGATGAAGATGGAGATGAAGAAGAGGAGGAGGAGGTGGTTGGATGTATACCCCACCCTTCACTACTTGAAGGATTCTCAGAGCGGCTTACTATCTTTCCCTTCCCCTCCCCACAATAGACCCCCTGTGAGGTGGGTGGGGCTGGAAGAGCTCCTGAGAGAACTGCTCTTTCCAAAACAGCTCTGGGAGAACTTGTGACTGACCCATGGTCACACCAGCAGTTGCATGTGGAGGAGTGGGGAATCAAACCCAGTTCTGGGTTAAGGTTCACTCTTGACCATTAGACCAAACTGGTGGTGGATCAAGATCGTTACATGCCTGGTGCATTTAGGAGAATGAGCGGTGGAAGGGGAAGTTACCTACAGAGTTCCTAGCAGGGGTAAAACTCAACCCAGGGTCTTCCTGAGATTTAGCATGGCCTTAACGATCTCAGCTACCAAATGCTGTGAAACACTATAAAAAAAAAAACCTATGGAAATCAAATGTCATTGGATGCCAAGTGGCATTGTCAAAGGATCTCGTTGAATACTGGCAAAAGTGCGCAGAAAACATCTGGAGATGAATCGGTGCACAGATTTCCCAAGCAGTGCTTTGAGAGTTTTGCAGAACAAATGTGTTTCATCTCATGTTCATATGCTCTGGGTAAGAACCCTTTGGGAAATTGTTCATTGTTGCAAAAGAATCCCAATGCATCTCATAATCAGATCTTCTCTTGATTAGGTTTAAGCGAATTTTTCTAAAGCCGAAAGTCCTCATTCCAGAGGATAGAAAGATATGCAAAAATTGTGCAGGTATTCACTTTTTTTTATTGTAATCAGGGGTCCGTTGGGGCCGGAGCAGCTCAGGACTGGCCAGTAGGGCAGCCACGGGCCGAATCAGATTCTCTAATCTGATTCCGCTCGCCGCCGAATTGCTGCCGAGTTTCGGCGGCAACTTTAAAAGCCACTGGAGGGGAGGGGGTTTGAGGGAGAGGCTCCAAACTTGCAGGGTAGCTGCTGGGGCATCTCTTCGAAATGCCCACCAAGTTTCAAGAAGATTGAATCAGGGGGTCCAATTCTAAAGGCCCCCAAACAGGTTGCCCCCATTCCCTCCATTGTTCTCTATGGTAGGAAAAAAGTTAGCATTTTTTCCCTCCATAGAGAACAATGGAGGGGATGGGACAATCTGTTTCGGGGCCCATAGAATTGGACCCCATGGTCCAATCTTCTTGAAACTTAGTGGGCATTTCGAGGAGAGGCCCCAGCAGCTACCCTGCAAGTTTGGAGCCTCTCCCTCAAACCCCCTTTCCTCCAGCCCCTCATACACCCTATGAGTTTTTGCCATTGATTTCAATGGCCCATAGGGTATAATGGGGTTGAAACTGACATTCCCTTTCTGACACACTTCTGGTGATGTCAGGGGGCGTGGCATATGCTAATGAGTTATGCTAATGAGTTATGCTAATGAGCTCCTGCAACTCTTTTTCTACGAAAGGACCCCTGATTGTAATTCTTTAGGTGCCATGGTTTCCTGGTCATGGCTGCTTCGTTGATGGTCACCTCCTCCCCATCCAGGGCTGCATCGCTCTCTTTCTTGGATTAGCCACTTGAGAGATGCTAGGCGATCAGGGATCACAGACCGAATTCAACAAAACCACTATGCTGTGTCGCCGATCAGACGGAGTTATCTGATGACGTCACTGAGGGCAAACAAAGTCAGCCAGGAGTGAAAGTGGCGGAAAGGGTTATGTAAATGAATACACAGATGGAGGGGGGAAGAATGGGAGACACTTTCAACGCAGGCAAGAATAGCTCTTTAAAAAATGTGAGTAGCATTGGCCCTGTTTACTAATAAAGATTACCGTATTTTTCGCTCCATTAGACGCACCTGATCATAAGACGCACTTTGTTTTTAGAGGAGGAAAACAGGAAAAAATGAAAGAGAAAGAAAGAGAGAAAGAGAGAGAGAGAGAGAGAAATGAAGGAAGGAGGAGGAGAGACAGAGAGAAAGAGAAAGGAAGAAAGAAAGGTGGGGACAGAGAGAGAGAGAGAAAGACAGACAGACAGACAGAAAAAAGGAAAGGAAGGAAGGAAGGAAGGAAGGAAGGAAGGAAGATAGAGAAAGGAAAGAAGCGAGACGTCGGCATGCCATGCAAAGCCAGGCCTTTCTGTGCAAAGTAGCCACGGAGCTTAATCTGTGGGCGGGGCTTTCTGCTGCTGGCTGTCTTAAAGGGGGAAAAGCACTTAAAGGGAAAGAGTACTTAGCCTGGTGGGGTTTTTCCTGCCGTTTCCCTTTTAAGTCTTAACAGCTCAGGCCCAGCAGGGAGGGGTGGGGAAGGCTGGGATGCCAGCCTGAATGGCGTTCCCCTGCGTTCCTGCTGAAGAAAGAGCCCTGTTACAGGTAAGAAAAGCTCCATATTCGCTCCATAAGATGCACACACTTTCCCCCCCACTTCTTTGGGGAGGAAAAGTGCGTCTTATGGAGCAAAAAATACGGTATGTTGGTCAGAATTCCTCATAAGCATGTGCCTTTAGAGGAGGCGTGCATTTCCCCTCTCCTTTTGCCTGAAAACAGCCCTTATGCCGGGTTTCCAAAAATAAGCCCAATTGTTCAGAAGAATCTTCTTTCAACAGATCTTAATAATATCGCTACAATTCTCTCTTTTCATGCTCGCGAACACAGAGGATGTTCTGAACAGGAGCGTGGACTTCAAAACATTTGGCTGTCTTAAGCATTCCCATGTTTAGTTTGGTTTTGTTTTCATTTAGTAGTTATATGAGGTAGGTCCAAGCCCGTGTTCCCTCTAAACTGAGTTAGTGTGAGCTAGTTCACAATTTTTTTTAGCCTCCAGCTCACACATTTTTGTCTTCGCTCAGGAAGGATGCTTCCAGAGCAAACTAGTTTATGCAGTAGCCAAATGGCTCGCTCACAACTTTAATGCTAGTAGCTCACAAAGCAGAGTTTTTGCTCACAAGACTCCACAGCTTAGAGGGAGCATTGGTCCAAACCTAGGACCTTCTGGTCTTGAAGAGGGAAAATATCCATGCTGGCTTCCCTGGGTTTCAAGAAGCTCACGTTGGTTGTATTTGCACAGCTCAAGGAAACAAACACACCAAAAAAAAAGGCGCTATTTTTCCTAATCTTCCTAATGTAATGGAATTTGCTCAGATGAAACATGAGAACACTGAATGCTGAATTTGTAGTGTAGCTTCCCCCCCGGAGGAAATGACATTTCTTCTGTCTGTTGAGGCTTTCATCTCGTACAAGGTTGTTTGACTTCTGCCGCACTTGCTCGACTCTCCAGCCAACAATTCTTTGGCACTCTCGCCGTCTCCTTTCTAGCGTCAGCCGCTGTTTTTCATTTCTCCCTCCCCCACCAAAATAAAACCATCCTGAAGAGGATTAGAAATATGAGCTCTTGATGCCATGAGCTGTATCTTTGAGGGATTCTCCAAGGGAATGCGTGTTTTAAGTTGCCGGGGTGGGAATCCCACTTGATACTGGAAAAGTGCTCCAAGGTATGAACAGTATCTCTTTCATTCCTCAATATGCGGTGTCTGAAGTTCTTCCCCTCTGAGGTTTTTCTTTTCTTTTCTTTATTTCCGAATCCTTTTTCTAACCGTCTTCCCAGGCCCAACGTACAGGTCTGGAGAGATACAGGCAAACTTTGACCTGAGTGACAGCTTTGGAAGCCCCCCCCACCCCACTCATTGACTGTTTGAAATGGTACACTCCAGAAACAGTGTTGGGTTGCATCAGTGGTTTAGGTTCTGTGGAAGGAAATAGTTTTTTTGCAGCTTTATGCCCTGTTTGCTTTTAAGTGGGTCACCATCCGTGTTCCCTCTAAGCTGAGTTAGTGTGAACTAGCTCACAGTTTGTTTGTTTTTTAGCCTCCAGCTCAGGATGGCTCCAGAGCAAACTAATTTAGGCCGCAGCCAAATCACTCGCTCACAACTTTAATGCCAGTGGCTCACAGAGTAGAATTTTTCTGCTCACAAAACTCCACAGCTTAGAGGGAGCATTGGTTACCATACCAAAGAAAACTGGATTTAGGGGTCACCGTGCACAGCCAGTGTTGCATAGGGGTTAGAGTATCAGGCTAGGATCTGGGAGACCCAGGTTTGAATCCCTACTGTGCCATGGAAGCTCGCTGAGCTTACATTGAGCCATCCCTATACCCTCAGCCTACCCTACCTCACAGGGTTCTTGTGAGGATACAAAGGAGATGAATTATGGAAGCCCCTTTGGGTCCCCATCGGGGATAAAAGTGGGATAACAGTGAAGTAAATAAAATAATGAATAAATACCCCCCAAAGGTTTTGCATATCAACCCGTGAAGTTGCCTTATAGTGGCCCACCAAAGTCAGTAGTGTCTACTCGGACTAGCAGTGGCTCTTCAAGGTCTCCAGCTGATGTCTTTTACATCACCTATCACCAGATCCTTTAGCTGGAGATGCCGGGGATTGAACCTGGGACCTTCTGTTTACCAAGCAGATGCTCTGTCACTGAGCCATGGCCTCTGAGCCACTGTTTGGCAGTCCCTTTAGATTAACTTTTGGGGCTGCAGGTTGGGACAGATCTGCTGTTCTGTAAACTCCGTATCTCAGGGGAAATCTTCGTATTATACTGCGATGTTAGGACAATGTGCTGTAATTTTGTTAGCTATTATTACTGAGAGGCCTTTTGCGGTCTACTGTCCTTACTGCTTTATTGTTCTTTGTTCTAATCTGCCTTGAGGTCTGAGGGTCAAAAGCAAATGATAAAAGAAGCAAGCAAATAAAATGTTACGTTTACTTATACTGACCCCGCTATCGTGACATCTCTGATACTCTTCCTTCTGACTTTTCCTACTGTTTTAAACATTGAGATTGTAAGTGTATTGGGGCAAGGAACTGTTCTCTTCTGATCTAAATGTGAGGAGGAGGAGGAGGAGGAGATTGGATTTATATCCCACTCTTCACTCAGAGTCTCAGAGCGGTTTGCAATCCTCCCGTCCCCACACTAGGCACCCTGTGAGCAGTGGTCCCTCTAAGCTGAGTTAGTGTGAGCTAGCTGACACTTTTTTAGCCTCCGGCTCACACATTTTTGTCCTGGCTCAGGGAGGATGGCTCCAGAGCAAGCTATTTATGCAGGAGCCAAATCGCTCGCTCACAACTTTAATGCCAGCAGCTCACAAAGTAGAATTTTTGCTCACAAGACTCCACAGCTTAGAGGGAACATTGCCTGTGAGGTAGGTGTGGCTGAGAGCTCTTTTGAGAACAGCTCTGAAAAAAAAAAACTTGTGACTGACCCAAGGTCACACCAGCAGCTGCATGTGGAGGAGGGGGGGGGAATCAAACCTGGTTCTCCCGGACTAGAGTCCATCCTCTTGACCACAATATCAAACTAGCGAGAGAGGAGAGAGATTATTCCCAATATCGTGTTGTACGTTAGAGTGACCAAGAAACAGACTATTCAGATAAAGGGGTGGGGTTATGCCGATAGGCTCATTATTAATTTTGGGTGGATGGGGTCACTGAGGGGGTAGGGGGCATGTTTCATCCGCCCTTTTCCCTATATAAATGAAGGTTCCATACAGGATACAGAGAGCGGTGTGGTGATTAGTGTGTCCGGCTAGGATCCATGGAAGCACTGGGTTCAGATACCCCTTCTGCCATGGGGGCTCGCGGGGTGGCCTGGGTCCATCCAGTCCCATGATCTCAGCCTAACCCATCCCAAAGGGCAGCTGTGAGGCTAAAACAGAGGACAGGAGAAGAAAGTAAGCCACTTGGTATCCCCATTAGGGAACAATCAGAGTATAAATGGCGCCAGTCAATCAAGACAGAAGAAAAAGCTTTTGACTGAGAAATACTGCCCAGGAGAAAGCAAAACCTGCCTCTATTCTGATCCGAGGTGGTTTCGCCTCTACTTCTAGGGATCTCATACCCCGCTCCCCGGGGGATTGCAGTGCTGTGTATAAACCATACGTCCACACACACACCATGCTCCTAATAATATATGAGTCCTTCTTCCCGGCATTCACTGACCGTGGTGTCATTAGGGGTAAGGTCAACTGGACCTTGGTTCTAGAAGCCCGCCACTCCTGCTGCCCTTCAGCTACCTTCTTTGTGCTGTGTCGGGGGGCCTCCTCTCTGAAAAGGGCCTGAAACGACGGTGCCGTCACTCTTTGAAGGAGACCATCGACTGAGATTTATCCCTGCCTTACCAAGGGTGAATGTCGGCTGGGCTGTTTTAAGCTGTAATGGTGATTAAATCATAGAACATTCGCTATTGTATGTCCCTCTGATTTTTATCTCCATCCTTTTCACATTTCTATTCACTAAGCGAAGGCATGAGGCTTAATGTTGTATTTCTGAAAGGTCCCTGGACAGATTTAGTGCTGGGAAGGAATATATATAGACAGCTGGAATGAGGTACCCAGTTTTTACTACAGAGAATGCCTTGTATTTTAATATGCTCTTCTAGCCAACACTCAAAACGCCTTCCTGGCTTGTTCTCCTAAGGTCATTGGAGTTATTTGGAGGTTTCAGGCTTCCTGGATCTGGTAGGTTACTCTCCAGGGCTCAGTAGATCAATAAGGAGGCCACGAAAATGACATTTGCGGCCGGCTGGATCCAGAGTTGTTTGTGGCTCAGTGTGCGATTCTTGCCGAGGTGCCCTTTCCTACAGGAAAACGGAGAAAGTGTGTCTAAGAATGAGAGAATCTTCTTCATCCCCAAATGCTAGTCCACATGGCAAAGACTTGTGACTCATATCCTTGCAAAATATCCTGAGTACAAGGCAGAGAATCAGGCAAAGCCATCAGGTCAGGAACAGATACCACCCTTCATACCCTTTTTTGTTCAGCCCCATCGAATCCTCTTTTCAAAATATCTCAGTTCTGCACACCAGATAAGGACATATGAAGCGGCCTCAAGTTGAGGCCATTGGTTCTTCTAACACAGTGTTGTCGCCTTCAACTGTCAGGAGTTCTCCAGGGTCATTTCCAAGAGATCTTTTCCCAAAAAGAACTGTGTAGTCCAAAATGCCAGTTTCCTGGGTCACATGCAGGATTTCCCTGGCAAAAGCAAAGGCACTTCCAATCAGTGTTCCTTCTAAGCTGTGGAGTCTTATGAGCAAAAAAATTCTACTTCGAGAGCTTCCGGCATTAAAGTTGTGAGCGAGCGATTTGGCTGCTGCATAAAGTAGTTTGCTCTGGAGCCAGCCTTCCTGAGCAAAGACAAAAAAATGTGTGAGCCGGAGGCTAAAAAACTGTGAACTGGCTCACACTAACTCAGCTTAGAGGGAACTCTGCTTCCAATGTATGTTCCCTAACCTGCCAGTTCTACAATTCTATATCCACCAGCCGGCAGAGCTCCACTTTGCCCTCCAGCCAGTATGGTGTAGTGGTCACAGAGTCAGACTTGGATCTAGGAGACGCAGGTTCAAATCACCGTGGAAGTGTGCTGGGTGGCCTTGGAGCAGTCAGTCACTTTGCAGCAGCCTCTCTCAGATCTTTTTAACCCCTCAACTCCCGAACAGCCCACTACCTCGGCAGGAAGTTTGCACACTAACACAAAGGTTGAATCTGACACTCAAGCAACCAAGAAAGATAACATATCAATCCCTTTGGCTCGAGGCTCCCAAAAACACAATTAAATTCCTGACATGGAATATTGTAGATTGGGCCTCCAAGAGAGCTGATAACTCTTTTAACTCTTTTTTGGTGTAGTGGTTAGGAGCATGGACTCTAATCTGGGAGAACCGGGTTTGGGTCCCTACTCCTCCACATGCAGCTGCTGGTGTGACCTTGGGTCAGTCACAAGTTCTCTCAGAGCTGTTCTCTCAAGAGCAGTCCTCAAAAGAGCTCTCTCAGCCCCATCTACCTCACAGGGTGTCTGTTGTGGGAAGAGGAAGGAGATGGAGATTGTAAACTGCTCTGAGACCCCAAGTGAAGGGCAGGGTATAAATCCAATCCAAGATGATATCATCTCCCTCCAAGAAACTTGGTCCAAAGACCCACTGTCTGTAGATGGATTTACAATAAACAGCCTTCTAGGCAGGGGTCATTTTGTAGAAAAAGAGGTGCAGGAGCTCATTAGCATAACTCATTTGCATATGCCACACCCCCTAACATGCCGGAAGTGTGTCAGAAGGCAACACCCATCCCTCAGGCTCCACTCCACAGGTGAGTGAAACTGACCTGCTCTTCCTCCATTCCCTTCCCCATCCAATACTTTGTGCAATAAAAATAAGCGGCAAGAACACACCCTCATTCTCTTCCTGCTCCCTTGAAACACCAGGTTTCAAGTAGACTTGAGATACCCAGGACATGTGCACCACCCATCCCTTCCCCTCCCCCTCCCCACAACAAGACACCCTGTGAGGTAGGTGGGGCTGAGAGAGGTCTTTTGAGAACTGCTCATGAGAGAACAGCTCTGAGAGAACTTGTGACTGGCCCAAGGTCACACCAGCAGCTGCATGTGGAGGAGTGGGGAATCAAACCCGGTTTTCCTGGATTAGAGTCCAACTCCTGACCACTACACCAAACTGATGGGATGGAAGCTGCTGAAGGGTTGGTGAAATTTCTCCAGTACTTATGTGCCATGTGCCCAGATAAAAAATGATATACTTAGAAAATTTATATGCCACCTTGAGCAAGTCTCTGGAAAAGCAGCACACAGTCATAAAAGGAACAATGATAAAATTATCAATATTAAAACAAAACATTAAAATCAATAAAGACCCTAGCAGGGCTTCCCCGGGGGCGCTGCGCCTCTGCACTGCTCGGGGAAGCCGAGGAGGGGGCGGGGCTTGGTCATGTGCCCACCCCCTGGGCTCCTCACTCCCGGAGCTGCGCTCCCACTCCAACGGACCCCTGCTTCTAGGCACGCCAGGGGAATGGAAAGGAAGGGCCAAAGGAGGCCTGGCTCTCATAGCCACAGGATGGTGTGTGATGGTGTACCCCACTGACATCATGTGAGCATTGGGCTCAGTCCTGTGTGGTCCAATACAGGAAACAAACCTTCCTGGTTATAAATGTCTGCCTCCCTTCCTAGGGCACCAGACAATGGGGACGTGAAATACAGACCAAATTTGAACAGTGGAACAGTCAGTCCCGCTTATCCTAACCTCACCGGGTGGTTGTGAAGATAAAATGGAAGAGGAGAGAAAGATGTTAGAAGCACCAACTGGGGAGAAAGCAGGTCATAATATCTAAATAAAATAAATAACTTTGTGAAAGTGTGCTGCTGACCCCCAGGAAAAAAAGATTCTGGTGGGGGCTCGGTGGACTGTGATGGTGGGGGGATTGGCTGAAATTACCACCTCCTCCTTAAGATAATGCAAGTTGCTCTTAAGTCTTTGGGATAGTGTGGCTGACAGTAGGCCATGTGGTTGACTGTACACATCCAGATGTGTCAAATTTTGTCTAACTCAGAACAAGAGGCAGAGCGATGTTCGAGTCCAGGGTAATGCTCCCTCTAAGCCGTGGAGTCCTGTGAGCAAAAATCCCACTTTGTGAGCTCCTGGCATTAAAGTTGTGAGCGAGCGATTTGACTACTGCATAAATTAGTTTGCTCTGGAGCCATCCTTCCTGAGCTGAGACAAAAAACGTGTGAGCTGGAGGCTAAAGAACTGTGAGCTAACTCACACTAGCTCAGCTTAGAGGGAACACTGGTCCAGTGGCACCTTTAAGACCAACAGAGTTTTATTCAAAGGATGAGGAGAGGCTGCTTGGTTAAAGATGCCGGTTGAAGGCTCTGCGGATGTGGAGCCAGACAGTGTGCAGGCATACAAATGCTCATACCTTGAATAGAACTTTGTTGATCTTAAGGGTGCCACTAGACTCAAACTTTGCTCTGCTGCATCAAACCAACACGCCTACCCAACTGAATCTATCCGAACAAGAAGGAAAGCAGGTTTGAAATCCACAGCTCCTCAGAGGCAGGGAGTTCATTGGGAATACCCCCAAAGTCGACTCTCCTGGTTGGTTATGTCTCCCTTCACAGCTAGGGAGGGGCCATGGCTCAGTGGTAGAGCATCCGCTTTGTGTGCAGAAGGTCCCAGGTTCAATCCCCGTCATCTCCAGTTCAAAAAGGAGCTGGTAGCAGGTGATGTGAAAGATCTCCGCCTGAGACCCTGACCGTCCCAGTAGACCAGGAGCTCCCAGCCTTTTTGAGCCTTTGGAACTCTGGGCCTTTGGAACTCTGATGGATGGGTCCTGGATGCAACCACAAATGGCTGCCACAAGAGGCAGAGCCAACGACAAAAGGCCAGGGTGTGAGCAACTCTTCGACAGTTCAGGCCAAAGCTCTGTTTAACAGGATGCCTTTTAAAATGAATGTATTGTTTTGTTGGAAGGGGGGTTCCTACACACGGCTTGCATTCGCTTTCGTGCTGTGGTGGCAGTTGTTGCCGAAGCAACTTTTAGAAACCTTGCACAGCCAATCAGATCTCCAATGACCAATCAAAAGCTCTGCTGGGCTAAAGCCTCATTCTGGCCCTGCCCACTTTCTTAAAAAGGCAATTTGGTGGGCTTCTGACTTTGGTTGTGGTCAGACGGTCATTCTGACTGGGTTTCACCACGGTTCCCTATCGTATTGAAAAGGGCTGATCAGACGGCTGCATCTGTCTCCCGTAGCGAAGCGGACTCATTCCCGCAATCCTACCGGTTTCCTAGTGATTTTTCCAACACTGGGAAAATTAAGAACTTTCCGAATATTTGCACTGTGAATCCGCAGTTTCACCAATCCGGACAGCCATCTCTCACTATGAATGTAATTGGGTCGTCTGAACATCCTTCTCGTGCTGAATTCCCCCTTCCCCAGCTTTCGCTGTTTTGCGCATGAGCAATCCGGCACTGAATATATTCAATGCATGAACATTTAAGCGCACATATATAGACTCCAGCACTCGGTTGTACGTCGGTGGTTCATTTTGTTTGCTGTTCGAGGGTGGGGGGGAGCACTGCAAAAACAAGTGAGTACTGTGCATCCAAGTGGGAGTGGTTATTTGGCCATGCGCATATGCACATGCGCAAAGGGAAACAAATTTAAAACTCATGCCGTGCCACTGCTTGGGCGGCGCAGCTATCTCGACGGTGCCTGGAGACTCGTTGCATGATGCAAGCAGTTCAGGGAGGGATGTGTGATCATCTCAACCCACCAAAATATATATACCGTATTTTTCGCTCCATAAGACGCACTTTTCCTCCCCAAAAAAGTGGGGGGGGGGAGTCTGTGCATCTTATGGAGCGAATATGGAGCTTTTCTTACCTGTAACAGGGCTCTTTCTTCAGCAGGAATGCAGGGGAACGCCATTCAGGCTGGCATCCCAGCCTTCCCCGCCCCTCCCTGCTGGGCTTGAGCTGTTAAGACTTAAAAGGGAAACGGCAGGAAAAACCCCACCAGGCTAAGTACTCTTTCCCTTTAAGTGCTTTTCCCCTTTAAGACAGACAGCAGCAGAAAGCCCCGCCCACATGGCTTTGCATGGCACGCCGACGTCTCTCTTCTTTCCTTTCTCTATCTTTTTTCCTTCCTTCCTTCCTTCCTTCCTTTCCTTTTTTCTGTCTGTCTGTCTGTCTTTCTGTCTCTCTCTCTGTCCCCACCTTTCTTTCTTCCTTTCTCTTTCTCTCTCTCTCTCCTCCTCCTTCCTTCCTTTATATCTCTCTCTCTTTCTCTCTCTCTCCCCCTCTCTTTCTTTCTTTCTGTTTCATTTTTTCCTGTTTTCCTCCTCTAAAAACATAGTGCGTCTTATGATCAGGTGCGTCTTATGGAGCGAAAAATACGGTATATCCCTGATCAAATACACAGCAGGAACAAATCACAATAAGTTTGCTATGTGACCACAACCTTTGATAGACTAGTGGTGGCTTCCTGTGTCCATGTGGCTCTTGCCTGATGAGGCCAGATCAAAAGCAAACTGTTGACACACCTGAACCCCCCAGTCGTGCTAGAGGTTAGGGGCTGAACCGCCTATTTCACGGGGCGTCCACTGACACACACGAAAGCGTTCGTAGCCAGTCACTTACAATGGAAAATTCCAAAGTTGAGTTTTTTCTCCATCAAATCAACATTACAGACTCATAATGCGTTCTTTAATTAGACATTGCTATTAACTGGACTGTTGCGTGATTTAAATCTAGCTGTTAATCTCCCTCACTCTACGCTGGCGTAGTTTTTATGACATCTAGTCAGTGACTCCTTTATGCAGTAATCTATCTGAAAACCACCTTATTTTTTCCCCTTTTTCTTTTTTTTAAGCCGAATAAAGGACAAGAGACTGAAATGAAAGCTTTTTTTTTTTAAAGTCCATCCATTAGTAATTTTCTGCTTAGTATTTGAAAAATGGCTCATTTTAATTGCTTCACAGAGGAGAAAGCTATCAAAGCTAATGTTCTTTCTTTCCAAACTTTTGTAATTATTCCTAGCGCACTCTTATTTGAAATGGCTTGAAAATATTTTCATTAAAATGTAGATTTCTCTCTTTTTCTCTCTCTCTTTCAAATGGACTTCTATTCCCTGGTGGGGGGATTTTCACTACCCCCTTCTCAGTACGTATTGATGAAAGCCAACATCTGAAAATGGATTTGTCATTAACATTGCTAATAGTCACTGAAATTCCACCAGGTTTCAATTTAATAAACTATAGAGTCTTCCGAGGAAAATAAATGTCTGTGACAAGGGGATATTTACCTATTTTTCCAAGAGGCTGGAAACCCACAGTGCTAGCTTGACCTCAGTCTCCTGAACTTCATTATTAGTTCAATATTCAGTGCAAACTGTCGTATCGTTTTCTCTCGTCCTCTTGCCTATAATCTCTCACTGCGAGCTCTTTGCCAGTTGCCAACTACCACTCCCATCATGCTTTGCTGCAGCCCAGTGTGAGATCACAGGAGTCTGTTCTGTTTTATTTCAGTTCAGCCCCAGAACAATCCTGCTAGTCGTGCTCTGTCGTTTCTCAGGGTACCACGCCGTAAGCTCTTTAAAGATACTATGATTATTGCCAGGGGTCATTTTGTAGAAAAAGAGATGCAGGAGCTCATTAGCATAACTCGTCTGCATAACTCATTTGCATATGCCACACCCCCTAACATGCCGGAAGTGTGTCAGAAGGCAACACCCACCCCTCAGGCTCCACTCCACAGGTGAGTGAAACTGACCTGCTCTTCCTCCGCTCCCTTCCCCATCCAATACTTTGGGCAATAAAAATAAGCGTCAAGAACACACCCTCATTCTCTTCCTGCTCCCTTGAAACCACCAGGTTTTAAGTAGACTTGAGATACCCAGGACATGTGCACCACCCATCCCTGCCCCTTCCCCTCCACCAACAAGACACCCTGTGAGGTAGGTGGGGCTGAGAGAGGTCTTTTGAGAACTGCTCCTGAGAGAACAGCTCTGAGAGAACTTGTGAATGGCCCAAGGGCACACCAGCAGCTGCATGTGGAGGAGTGGGGAATCAAACCCGGTTCTCCCAGATTAGAGTCCAGCTCCTGACCACTACACCAAACTGATGGGGTGGAAGCTGCTGAAGGGTTGGTGAAATTTCTCCAGTACTTATGTGCCATGTGCCCAGATAAAAAATGGTATACTTAGAAAATTTCTATGCCACCTTGAGCAAGTCTCTGAAAAAGCAGCACACAGTCATAAAAGGAACAATGATAAAATTATCAATATTAAAACAAAACATTAAAAACAATAAAGACCCTAGCAGGGCTTTCCCCAGGGCGCTGCGCCTCTGCACTGTTCGGGGAAGCCGCGGAGGGGGCGGGGCTTGGTCATGTGCCCGCCCCCTGGGCTTCTCACTCCCAGAGCTGCGCTCCTGTGCACTCCTGCTCCAACGGACCCCTGATTATTGCAGTCCTAAAAACACTTTCTGGGGAGTAAAGCCCCATTGGGTCGACTTCAGTGAGATTCTTTTCCCACCCACTGGTTAAAAGCTAAGAAATCTGCCCAGAATGCTCTTAAAACTTGGAGATGTAAAGATGGGAAACATGCTTTCTGTTCCTTAAGAACCCGGGATTATTCTCAAATAATACACGGGGCGGAAACTGGGAGGTACAAAGTCACTCCTGATCTAGAATCTGTTCAGGAGTGTTTAGAGTTATTTTGGGTTCCATTCTTCATGTTGCAATAGGAGCACTACTGTAAGCAATGAGGACTTTTTTAAAAGAGAGAGAGAAATCCTTGCTTAATATAAAGGCTCGTGAAAAGACTTCAGCGGGATTCTGAGTGAGACTGCTTTGGACTGCATTGTAAAACTATTAGTTCTACGGAATACAGGGCTGGATGGACCACTGGCATGGTGGAGCACAGAACTTCTTCTTCTTCTTCTTCTTCTTCTTCTTCTTCTTCCTCCTCTTTCTCTGTGTCACATAGAGAGAGTGCGCACACCCAGAAGTACAGGTTGCCAAACTCCAGGCGGGGAGATCTCCTGGAATTGCAACTGATCTCCAGTTAACAGATAATTTCCCCTGGTGAAAATGGCTGCTTTGGAGGGTGGATTTTGGAGGGTGGAGGGCACCACAACCCTGCTGAGCGCCCTCTCTGCCCCACTGTTCCCAGACATCCAGGAATTCCTGGAGTTGGCAACCCAAGACAAAGCTACAGCACATTATTATTTCCATCCATCAAGCAAAGAGATACATATAAATCCTACAAGCTTGTGCCCCCCACCCACCCCCAGCCTCCAAAAGGCTTCCCTAATGATCAGGGGTCCGTTGGAGCGGGAGCGCACAAGAGCGCAGCTCCGGGAGTGAGGAGCCCAGGGGATGGGCACATGACCAAGCCCCGCCCCCTCCTCGGCTTCCCCGAGCAGTGCAGAGGCGCAGCATCCCGGGGAAAGCCCTGCTAGGGTCTTTATTGTTTTTAATGTTTTGTTTTAATATTGATAATTTTATCATTGTTCCTTTTATGACTGTGTGCTGCTTTTCCAGAGACTTGCTCAAGGTGGCATACAAATTTTCTAAGTATAATATTTTTTATCTGGGCACATGGTACATAAGTACTGGAGAAATTTTACCAACCCTTCAGCAGCTTCCACCCCATCAGTTTGGTGTAGTGGTCAGGAGTTGGACTCTAATCTGGGAGAACCGGGTTTGATTCCCCACTCCTCCACATGCAGCTGCTGGTGTGACCTTGGGCCAGTCACAAGTCCTCTCAGAGCTGTTCTCTCATGAGCAGTTCTCAAAAGACCTCTCTCAGCCCCACCTACCTCCCAGGGTGTCTTGTTGTGGGAAGGGGAAGGGAAAGGGATGGGTGGTGCACATGTCCTGGGTATCTCCAGTCTACTTGAAACCTGGTGGTTTCAAGGGAGCAGGAAGAGAATGAGGGTGTGTTCTTGACGCTTCTTTTTATGGCACAAAGTATTGGCTGGGGAAGGGAATGGAGGAAGAGCAGGTCAGTTTCACTCCCCTGTGGAGTGGAGCCTGAGGGGTGGGTGTTGCCTTCTGACACACTTCCGGTATGTTAGGGGGTGTGGCATATGCAAATGAGTTATGCTAATGAGCTCCTGCACCTCTTTTTGTACGAAATGACCCCTGCTAATGATCATCCCTATGGCTGCCGTGCTCAGTAGCTACACCTCCTCCAGGAGATGTGAGAGAGCGAAGAAATTCAGGGAAGGGAAGGGAAGGGAGATGTTGGCGTGTCATCATTATATTTTTTTTTAATTATCAGGAAAACGATTTGGCTATTATGGTCCTACAGCAGCGATGACTTTGTCCCAGCAGAACAAAGTTGGAGTCCGGTGGTACCTTGAAGACCAACCAAGTTTTATTCTGGGTATACTTTGTTGGTCTTCAAGGCGCCACTGGACTCCAACTTTGTTCTGCTGCTTCAGAACAACATGGCTGCCCCACCTGACTTTATCCCGGAAGCCATTCATGGTGTTTCCTTTTAAACAGCAGCCTAGATAAACACGTGCAATTAAAAACTCAGTTCACTTAAAAAAACTCAAATAGGATTGCAGATAACTGGCTGGCAGGTGTTTAGTTATTGCGAAGCGTCAGCTGGGAATGGATGCGCAAACAGAGGAAGAATCGACATTACCACGGATAGGGCTTCTTTCTTCCATTTGCAATCGCTCTTTCTACCTGAACACATGAAGCTGCCTTATGCGAAATTCTTAGAAACCAGAATGCCATCTACGTAACGCCTTTGAAAAAACAAAAAATATCAAGTCACAGCAGAATTATCCCGATCCTGTAGGGTTTTCACGACAAGGGATTTGCAAAGGTGGTTTGCCATCGCCTGCCTCTGTGTAGCAACCCTCGACTTTCTTTCTGCTCTCTCCTCTGAGTACTAACTGTACTAGAAGAAAAGTCACCGCTCCCTTCTTCAGTGACTCACAAAAGCTTTAGTTCGTCTTTAAGGGGCTACCGGTCTCTTGCTGCTTTCTGCTGCTACCCACCTTG
Source organism: Lepidodactylus listeri (assembly GCA_029233225.1). Classification (NCBI taxonomy): domain Eukaryota; kingdom Metazoa; phylum Chordata; class Lepidosauria; order Squamata; family Gekkonidae; genus Lepidodactylus; species Lepidodactylus listeri. The sequence continues at coordinate 10,255,658 of JARCFY010000021.1, forward strand.
ATCTAATTGTACTAAGGAAGACTTCAGTTGATGGTCAGTCAGTATTTACTTATTCACTTATTTTATGGAGGTGGAAAGGGCCGTCACATCACAGCCAACTGATGAAAACCCCATAGGGCTTTCATGGCAGGAGACAAATGAGTGTTGTCATCGTTTGCTATTGCCTGTCACTGTGTAGCAACCCTGGACTTTCTCAGTGGTTTCCCATCCAAATACTAACCCTGGGCAGCACCGCTTAGCTTCTGAGATCTGGTGAGATCAGACTGGCCTTGGCCCTCCAGGTCAGCACATTTTTTATTAGAACCAACCAAATGACATATAACCATGTGTGATCTTTCAGTTCACTGTAACTCTCCATCAGTCTGGATGATATCTTGGGAAAAAAAACAGAAAAGACGAAGAAGAGGAGGAGGAGGAGGATTTATACCCCGCCCTTCACGTGGAGTCTCAGAGCGGCTTACAATCTCCTCTCCCTTCCTCTCCTCACAACAGACACCATGTGAGGTAGGTGAGGCTGAGAGAGCTCTTTTGAGGACTGCTCTTGAAATGACAGCTCTGAGAGAACTGTGGCTTGCCCAAGGTCATCCAGCTGGCTGCGTGTGAACAAGTGGGAAATCAAACCCCCATTCTCCAGATTAGAGTCTGCCACTCTTAACCACTATGCCAAACTGGCTTCACCACCACACCAAAGTGGAGCTGGGGATGGCCTACTTGGTTCTCCTCTCCTCCATTTTATCTTCACGACAACCTAGTCAGGTAGCGTAGACGATTCAAGGTCATGCAGCGAGCTTCAGGGTTGAACGAGGACCTCTCTCCCTGGTCCCAGTCCAGTCCCTTTACCATTATACTACAGTGGATCTTCGTTAGGGCCCAAAGATACGATTTGGAAACCACAATTCTAGAAAGATTGATAGTTTAAAAAAAAAAAAAAAAAAAACGGGTGGTCATTCCCGGTGTTAATGAATAGTTGCAGCGGTGAGCAAACAAACTTTTCCAGACTCCAAAACAAAACAGTCCCTCCAGCAGAATCAAAGAACTGTGTTTCCTGGCTAATATTTGTACAAGCTTGTTCTTGCCCACAATGGCAAAGTCCCTTGAATGAGTTTCTTGGAGCTATTCTTCCTGGCCTTCTTGGCAAAGTTTTCTTTATCAATCGCAAGTTACTGTTTAAGCTGTAACCACTTGATAGATGGTGTTCCACTGGAATACCTGTGTTCTTTAAAGCAGAGGTGCCCAGGACAGTTTTGCTTTCTTGCTGATAATTTTGCAAAGCCTTTCTAAAAGACGTATTCATAACGATTATTATTGGGATGGAGGGGGACAGAATGAAAAAAGAAAGAGAAATCTGGGGACTTAACACATCCCTCTTTTTGTCAATGGTTTAGAAATACACTCACCATTCCCTTGGCTGTTACGTGCTTACTGTCTTTGCTCCTTTTTTGGCATCTCAAATTAGAATATTTTTTTTTCTTAATCTGGCAGAACATAGAGGGTCGACAACATAGGTGTAAACTACGGGGGGGCTCGAGGGCTCCCGGGGGGGGGGCTCAGCCACCCCTGGGAAAATGGAGCGCCCATGCCAGCTGGCTGGCCGGCTGCCGCTGCCACCACCTCTCCCCCTGCTCCGTTCCTCCCTCCCTCCATCCAGGAACCAGCTGGGCAAATGCCCAGCGTGCTGGATGGAGGAACGGAGGCAGGAGCAGGCGGGGGGGAGGCGGCGGGGCAGGCGCGGGCTGCCGCCTCGTTTGCCCGCCCACCGGCTGCTGCCGCCGCCGCCTCCCCTCCCCCGGGACTGACCTGGCACTCTGGGCAGTTGCCCAGCTGGCCCCACAGAGGCAGGAGTGGCCAGGCTAGGCCAGTCCGGGGGGGGCGGGGACATGGTCCCAGCATGTGCGAGCGCACTTCACGCATGCGCACAAGAGCCCCCACTCCCCCCCCCCGGATTTTAAAAGTCGACGCCTCTGGTCAACAACCTCCATGTGGGGTAAAACGTGGGAAATCACCGTGTAACAACAAAAACAAAGCACACAGTTCTGATATACTGCTACAACTTTATTAATTCATTAAATCTTATGATATATATGATACTTATGATATACAGTAAATACCCTGATGTAGAACAATATTCAATTTTAAAGAAATGTCCAGAGTTACAGAGGTCCATTTTGGGGCAGGAACACACAGGAACAGAGTTCCGGCTGGCTTCTGAGTTGGCCACGCCTACAGCCTCCCCCTCCCTCGGGTTCCCCAGGCACCTCGCAAGCCACGGGGCACCTGGGAAAGCCGAGCCGATCCAGGGAGGGGAGGCCGTTTAAACGGCCTCCCCTCTTAGGGTTCCCCAGGCACCCTGCTAATCCAGAAACTACCTTTCTTCCCTCAGGTTCCCCATGCGCCCCACAAGCCACGGGGCAGCTGTGGAAGCCGATCCTGGGAGGGAGCTACGCTGTCCGGGGTGTGGCCTCATATGCTAATACATTTTCACTGTTGGATGGGGCCTATTATGCTAATGAGTTCCTGCTGGGCTTTTTCTACAAAAAAAAAGCCCTCTCAGAGACGAATATGCAGAGAAGGTGCGGTGTTGTGGCTGTCTTGCTTTCAAAGAAGAGCCGTAGCAAACCTCGGGCAACACGCCTCCCAGGCGAAAATTGCATGTCTCGAGGAATTCTTCTCCAGGCGAATTATTTCTCTCGGGACCTGTGTATCTTACGTATATGTTTTAATTAATGGATGAAGCTGTAGTGGTATATCAGAACTGTGTACTTCGTTTTTGTTGTTACATGGTGATTTTCCCCGTTATACTCAACCGTGCCGTGTTTCCTGTATGTTTGTTGCCAGCCTCCAGGTGGGGCCTGGAGATCCCCTGAAATTACAGCTGTCCTCTAAGTGATAGAAATCAGTTCCCCTGGAGAAAATGGCGACTTTGGAGGGTGGACTGTACAGCGCTATACCACAGTGAGGTCCTTCCCTTCCTCAAACCCCACCTTCCCCAGGCTCTACCTCCAAAATCTCCAGGAATTTTGCAACCCAGAGTTGGTAACCCCAAGAACATAGCTTATGGAAGTGAAAGACCTGGCAATGATGGGTAAACCCAACCACAACCGGCTCAGCAGAAAGGAGGACTTTTTACAGGTGATTAAAATGTGGGATTTGCAGATGTAGTGATGGCCACAGGCAGAGATGACTTTTAAAAGGGATTAGACATATTCATGGCAGATAGATCGAACAGGGGCTACTAGCCATGTCGGTGAAAGGGAACTTCTACATCCACAGGCCGTAAATCTCTGAATAGCAGTGTCAGGACGCAACATCAAGGGAAGGCCTCATTCTCTGTGCCCTGTTGTTGGATCTCCAAACTGGCTGGCTAGTGTCTGAGACGGGGTGGTGGACTAGATGGACCCTCACTGGTCTGACCCAGCAGGGCTCTTCTGATGTTATTTTGACTGTTTGGGTAAGGAGCCATCTTGGAGTTCTTTCATTATTGTTATCATTAATTAAATTTCTGAATCGCCCCCTCCCTGAGTACACGGGGCTCTGGGCCATTTACAACAGATTAAAATATACAAAATGCAATTTAAAACCAACACATCGATTAATCCTGATTATGCAATCCTAATTATCCAAGCTCTTCTTAGTTTTGGGACTGGCGATTGATACAAAGTATTTCGGCAGTTGCATCGGGGCAGCAGTTCCCAAATGGAGCGTCGAACATACCCTGCGTGCCCTGACAGATGTACTTGTAACACCCAACTTCCTTACACGCTTTTTAAAATTTGTCTTATAATGTCTTTAGTTTCTGCATTCTTAATCATATCCTTTCTTATTCCCAGGCATTTCATTGTCTTTTCCAGGGCTCATTTCGTAGCAGGAGCTCCTCTGCATGTTAGGCCACACACCCCTGATGTAGCCAGTCCTCCAAGAGCTTACAGTAGCCCCTGTAAGAAGAGCTCTGTAAGCTCTCAGAGGATTGGCTACATAAGGGGGTGTGGCCTAAGATGCAAAGGAGCTTCTGCTACGAAATGAGCCCTGGTCTTTTCCAATAGAGCAGGGGTGGGCAAATGGCGGCCCAGGGGCCACATGCGGCCCGCCACAGAGTTTTTTGCGGCCCGCCAAGACAGTTGGCCACTGTCAGCACCTGAGGAGCTGCAGCTTGAACTTACCGGCATGCAGTCAGATCACACTGTGAAAGAAATGTTTAATGCTGTGACATTAGTTAACTTTTACAAATCTTTGTCTGCTGAAAAGTTTCCATGTATGAAGACTTTTGCTGGGAAAATGTTCTCTAAATTTGGGTCTGCATATGTTTGTGAGCAAAGTTTTTCTTGCATGAAGATCAACAAGGGTAAATATAGACATTAACAGACATTTGACAGACATTAACTTGCAGGCTGTGATGAGAATCTCAACAAGCAATCTCACTCCTGATTTCAAAAAAATTGTAGAAAAGTGTGATAGGGTACATTTGTCTCATTAAACTGATTCTAAAATTAAATGTGCTTGCTAGAGATGATATGAAATTAGCACAATAAATAAATTGAATAAAATGACCACTGTTTTATTTAATTTATATTTATTGATTTTTGTGATACAATTTATACCTTTTCTGAAATGCAAAGTTAACTAATGAATGCAATCATTTTAAAAGGTGCGGCCCTCCGCTAACCTCCGCTCCCAAAAAGTGGCCCCCGAGCCAAAACAATTGCCCACCCCTGCAATAGAGAGATCAGTTCCCCTGGAGGAAAGGGCTGCTTTGGAGACTGGAATTGAGGCCCCTCCCCTCCCTGGTTGAGGCCCCTCCCCTCCCTAAATCCCACCCTCCTCAGGCTCTAGCCCTGAAATCTCCAAGTATTTCCCAGCCCAGAGCTGATGAACCTAGTTTTGCCTGGAATGACAACTGATCGCCATACTACAGAGGAGGAAATGGCGGCTTCCATGGCGTGTTAGGTATTGCCACCTCTTGTCTTCTCTGCTTGCAATACGGTAAATCTCCAGTAATTTCTGAAGCCAAAGCTGGCAGCCCCAGTTCCGATCCTGGCCCGATTCTGTCCATAACTGGGTCTGTTTCTGGATCGAACCTCACATGGGTCTGTCCCTCTCCTGCAGATCAAAGCCCTGTTCAGACATTGCGTCCACAGGTACCAGGAGGCTGGCAGCCATGTGTAGATCTTCCCAGGGCTCATTTCGTAGCAGGCGCTCCTTTGCATATTAGGCCACGCACCCCCTGGTGTAGCCAATCCTCCAAGAGCTTACAGTAGCCCCTGTAAGAAGAGCTCTGTAAGCTCTTGGAGGATTGGCTGCATCAGGGGGGTGTGGCCTAATATGCAAAGGAGCTCCTGCTACGAAATGAGCCCTGGATCTTCCTGATATGTGTGGTTGGCATGTTGTTGCAACAGTGGCGTTGCATGTATTTTACATGCTTGTACACATGGAATGGCCAGGATTCTCATTCACATGTATCAAAGGTAGGTGCGATGCAAAATACACATGTTGCCCCTGTTCATACCACGTTGCCACCACGTATAGCAGGAGGATCATACATGAGGTTGCCAGCTTCCAGCTGGGGCCTGGAGATCTCAGGAATGACAACTGATCTCCAGATGACAGAGATCAGTTCCCCTGGAGACGATGGCTGCTCTGGAGTGTGGACTCTATGTCATTATACCCTGCTGAGGACCGTTGCCAAGACCCACCCATCTCAGGCTCCACCCCCACAAATCTCCAGGAACTTCCCTGCCGGGAGCTGGCAACAGTAGGCCACGCTCTTGTCTTGCACAGTTCCTGAACTTCTAGTGCACACAGACAACATGTCCACAAAAAGGCTCAATTCTGTCTCCAATCCTGTTCGGAGTTGTACCTACATCTCTCCTGGTCAACCCAGAGCCAGTTTGGTGTAGTGGTTGAGTGTGTGGACTCTAATCTGGGAGAACCGGGCTTGATTCCCTACTCCTCCACTTGCACCTGGCTGGATGACCTTGGGCAAGCCATAGCTCTGTACCAGCTGTTCTCTCAAGGACAGTTGTCTCCAGGGGTCATTTCGTAGAAAAAGAGGTGCAGGAGCTCATTAGCATAACTCATTTGCATATGCCACACCCCCTAACATCCCGAAAGTGTGTCAGAAGGCAACACCCACCCCTCAGGCTCCACTCCACAGGTGAGTGACGCTGACCTGCTCTTCCTCCATTCCCTTCCCCATCCAATACTTTGTGCAATAAAAATAAGCGTCAAGAACACACCCTCATTCTCTTCCTGCTCCCTTGAAACCACCAGGTTTCAAGTAGACTTGAGATACCCAGGGCATGTGCACCACCCATCCCTTTCCCTTCCCCTCCACACAACAAGACACCCTGTGAGGTAGGTGGGGCTGAGAGAGGTCTTTTCAGAACTGCTCATGAGAGAACAGCTCTGAGAGAACTTGTGACTGGCCCAAGGTCACACCAGCAGCTGCATGTGGAGGAGTGGGGAATCAAACCCGGTTCCCCCAGATTAGCATCCAACTCCTGACCACTACACCAAACTGATGGGGTGGAAGCTGCTGAAGCGTTGGTGAAATTTCTCCAGTACTTATGTGCCATGTGCCCAGATAAAAAATGGTATACTTAGAAAATTTATATGCCACCTTGAGCAAGTCTCTGAAAAAGCAGCACACAGTCATAAAAGGAAAAAGGATAAAATTATCAATATTAAAACAAAACATTAAAAACAATAAAGACCCTAGCAGGGCTTTCCCCGGGGCGCTGCGCCTCTGCACTGCTCGGGGAAGCCGAGGAGGGGGCGGGGCTTGGTCATGTGCCCGCCCCCTGGGCTTCTCACTCCCGGAGCTGCGCTCCTGTGCGCTCCTGCTCCAACGGACCCCTGGTTGTCTCAGAACCCTCTCAGCCCCACCTCACAGGGTGTCTGTTGTGGGGAGAGGAAGGGGAATGAGTTTGTAAGCCGCTCTGAGACTCTAAGTGAGTGAAGGGCGGGATATAAATCCACTCTCTTCTTCTTCTTCTAATATAGACCACTTCATTTATTCCAGGGGCATGATGCCCTTCAGTTTATTTATTTTTCCAAGTAAGCAGATACCCAGTAACTTCCTGAAGGTAACAAAGGGATCTCTCACACACACAAACAGCCTTGTCCTTTTTCTAATCCAGAAATATTGCCAGGGCTGGAAAGTATGTTAATCGACACACTTTTAAAATGCAGGGGAGGGTACTTTTAAATCCGTGGCGTGCAATTTGCGGTGGTCATCTCTAGAAATCCAGCTCCGTGATCCTTTTTTCCCCCTCCCACTTGGAATGAATGAGGCTAATTAATTTCAGGCCATACTTGATGAGGTCAGCACCATACGAAGGGCTGCGTGCTAGACATGGCTAATCTCTTTCAGCTGAGAGTGATGAATTAAAGATGAAGCCTTCCTTCACAGGCCTAATTTAGAATGTATATCAAAAAAAAAAAAAAAAAAGACGTCGTCGAAGAAAAACCTTCAGCAAATAATGCCATACCCTCCACAACAAAGGGAAACTTGTTCCTGCAGGCTCTCATGTAATGTTGATTTGGAGGGAATCTCCAATTCACTTTGGGAGCCTCGCTACAGATGGGTAAAACAGATCAGAGAATCCCCCAGCCCGAACTCTGCCTGGCTTTTTTTCAGTGGCTTGTGTCAAATCATGCTCTCTGTGTGTGCGTGTGTGCCGCTGGCGCAATGCTCCCTCTAAGCTGTGCAGACTTGTGAGCAAAAATTCCGCTTTGTGAGCTGCTGGCCTTAAAGTTGTGAGGGAGCGATGTGGCCGCTGCAGAAATAAGTTTGCTCTGGAGCCCTCCTTCCTGAGCCAAGGCAAAAAGGTGGGAGCCTGTTGTGTACTAGTCACGTAATGGCGACCGCCATGCGGTCAGAGCACATGGCCCGATTCTACCTGAGCTTCAGCCAGGTAGAACAATAGACAGTCGGATCCAAAACGACCACCAATAGCCAGCCTAGGTCTCCCGCGGGGGACCTATGAGCTACAACTTAAGACTTAAGGCCCTATCAGGGCTATGCGCATATGCTAAGCCCCTATCAGGTATTTTGGGTGCGGCCAGAGGTGGGGCTCCAGCCAGCATATAATGAGGGCCCTGGAGCCCTGGCCGCATGCTCGATCCGACCATCTCCTGAACATGCTGATTCACTTAATAAAGTCTTTGCTATGATCATCATACAACTCGCCTCCCGACTCCAGTATTTTCCAGAGCCAGAGGCTAAAAAACCATGAGCTAGCTCACACCAACTCAGCTTAGAGGGAACACTGTGTGTGTGTGTGTGTGTGTGTGTGTGTGTGTGTGCGCGCGCGCGCGCATTGCTTGTGTAACTGAGTGATTCTGCACTGTTTGGGTCCTGCTGACCACATCTACAATTAACTTGTTACAGCTTATGCTTTTAGAAGGATGCCTAGGCTGCGATCACACGCACAATAAGCCCCGACATAGGCACGCATGCTGGGCAGATTTAACATGCACAATCAGACCCGAAAGCATCCCACAGTGTTGCTACGCCGCAGAAGCAGAGTAAACAGGCACCAGGGACAGTCCGGTAGCAAACAGGTTGCTACAGGCCATGGGCAGACTTTCCCCTGTCTGATCTCTCCAGTGCACTCTCATGGCGTCAGGATAGTCTGATCAGGCCATCCCGACTCTGTGCTGTTGTTTTTTCCCCTTCTCAGTATGCGCATCATTGCACACTCCATAGGGAACCCTCAGGGCTGAGGAATGAATCATCGATCCCTCATTTAAGCGCACTGGGAAGAAAGAAGAAGAAGAAGAGATTGGATTTATATCCCGCCCTTCACTCACTTAAGAGTCTCAGAGCGGCTTACAAACTCCTTTCCCTCCCCCTCCCCACAACAGACACCCTGTGAGGTAGGTGGGGCTGAGAGAGCTCTTTCCCAAGCTGTCCTTGAGGGAACAGCTGGTACAGAGCTATGGCTTGCCCAAGGTCATCCAGCCAGGTGCAAGTGGAGGAGCGGGGAATCAAACCCGGTTCTCCCAGATTAGAGTCCGCGCACTTAACCACGACACCAAACTGGCTCTCTAACAAATGGCCCCAAACCCACCCCCCCGAGTCACCCATGGTTGCATCTGATTACACAGTGGCGGACTGTGCCTGCCGCTTCAAAAGACTGTGTGATCGCCAGAGGAAATAGCCCCGCGCTTTATCTTGCATGTATGACCGCAACCCTAGACTCTTTTTCAGAGTACGTCTTTTAAAAACACCAAGTGGAAATGCAACTGACCGATTGTTTCTGAACGTGAATAGCAAACAGACAGGCTTGTTGGAGCACCGGGATTGGGTGACGGGAAGTACAATCGTGAACAAAGCTAACACCCTTCTCAATCCGTTGAAGTTAGTGAGTTTAGGAGGGTATAATTCCCTTTCGGGTTGCGCCAGCGGAGCAAAATGGCTTGCTGACGGGTGCGGGGCGCTTCGCAGACGTGCTCTTGTGATTGCGCCCTTAAAACCCGGCTGGGAGTCGTGCCTATCACGCGGCTAATTCTGCATGTGATCAGGGCCCAAGTCACTTGTGACTTATGACAAGCCTATGAGTTCATGACCTCCCAAACGTCCTATTGTTGACAGTCTGGCTCAGCTCTTGCAGACTGAAGGCTTGTGCATACCCCAGCTTAACAGTGGCTAGAAATGACATTTAAATGCAATCCTGGTTTGTTTGTTTGTCTTAAAGGTTCCTAAGAACTGTGATTTTGCTAACCGTGTCAATTGGCTTCAATGCAATTTAACTCGTTAAATGTCTTCAAGGGCAGATGATTAAGTAGCTAACAATGCTCTACTTCGTTAGCCCTAGTTAACCCCGAAGGGTGTTTTGCATTCCCCCTGGTTAGCAGAACTTGTAACCTTCCTTTCCTGATCTTTTATTTTGACCACCCACATTCAAAGCTCGGCAAAGAGGAAGTGATAAAGTGTCTGCTTGCTTAATGATGGCTCTTATCAATGTGTGTTGTTGTTGTTGTTGTTGCTGCTGCTGCTGCTGTTGTTGTTGTTGTTGTTGTTGTTGTTGTTGTTGTTGTTGTTGTTGTTGTTGTTGGGATTTCCATGTTTTCCTGCAGGGGAGGAAGTGTAGCTTTGCCGATAGCTTTTATCAGGCCAACCTGATATAACAACAACACACACTTAGTTTCTGGCTGACAAAGAGACCGATTCTTCGAGCTCGGGACAACATATTGACCATATCCACAGGAGATGCAGAATCGGTACCCTGGAGTCCCTCTCACGTCCATTGTCCTGAATTTGAGCGCAAAAGAGAAACTGAACCTGTGTTGCAGCCAAGGCGGCTTTTCCCTCTTCAAAAGAGACCCAGTTTAAGGCTCAGATATGAACAGAGGTGGGTCATCTTAGGGTTAGATCAGTAGTCCCCGATGGGGTGCCCTAGGGGACCCACCAGTGTGCTTCAGGGCAACTACTTGCTTGTTCCTTGAGGCATGTCTCCCACAAAGCCGAGAGCCAAGAGTTTTTCCCACTTCATTAGAGATGCTTCAGAACACTGCCTTTGTGTCTTCGGGAGGCGCTCGTTTAGAAACAGTTGGCTCCATTTAAAAACAGTTGGCTGCGCTGTAAAATCTCCCAGCATTTCGTGATTGGATCGAGCCTCCACGGCAGTCCCTTTGCTGCAGTGCCCTCTACCTGGGGCCCTCTCTCACAGGCCCGGGGAAATGCTGATCGCCACTTTGGGGTCAGGAAGCCATTTTTCTCCAGGCCAGTTTGGCTGGGGATCCTGGAGGGTTTTTGTCATCTTCTGGGCGTGGAACAGCGGTCACTGGGGGTGTGGAGGGGGGAGGTATTTGTGAATTTCCTGCACTGTGCAAAGGGTTGGACTAGATGACCCCGGAGGTCCCTTCCAATTCTATGATTCTATGTTGTCGAAATAACCCAAAGAAGAAGAAGAAGAGATTGGATTTATACCCCGCCCTCTACTCCCCAAGGGAGTCTCCGAGCGGCTTACAAACTCCTTTTCCCTTCCCCTCCCCACAACAGACACCCTGTGAGGTAGGTGGGGCTGAGAGAGCTCTTTCCCAAGCTGTCCTTGAGGGAACAGCTGGCACAGAGCTATGGCTTGCCCAAGGTCATCCAGCCAGGTGCAAGTGGAGGAGTGGGGAATCAAACCCGGTTCTCCCAGATTAGAGTCCGCGCACTTAACCACTACACCAAACTGGCTCTCAGTTTGAAAGCACCCATCAGTTGAGGAAAGTCGAGGGCCCCTGGGCCACATGAACAGAAGAACATAGAAATGTTCTGAATTTATAAATAAATGAGGAGCTGCCTTAAATTGAGTCAGACTGGGGTTTTGAACCCAGATTCTCTAACCACCGCACCACTCTGCCCTCAGTGTCCACTTCATGGCTGTGGCTTCATGTGCGAATAGACACCATAAAAAGAGTTTCTGGCACCACCCATGCCCATTGCAATGTGGCCCGGGTTCACGCATATTTGCTCACGGTGAGGGTTGGCATGCATGCATGAACGGGCCGTTTCTAGAGTACTGGCCAAATTTCCTTGTCTTCACATTCTGTCTCAAAGCCCAAACTCCACGTACCAAAGTCAGATATTCACGACTACATCAGAGATACGTCGAACTGTCCAAAAGAGATTTGTGGGTCAGGGAAACAAAGCCCACTCTACTGTTCACTTTCCTGGGGCACTTCAAGCGGTCTGTTTTTCCCTCCTCATCCAAGTTCCACTACACCACTACACCAACTGGGGAGCTAGTTTGGTGTCGTGGTTAAGTGCGCGGACTCTAATCTGGGAGAACCGGGTTTGATTCCCCACTCCTCCGCTTGCACCTGGCTGGATGACCTTGGGCAACTATAGCTCTGTACCAGCTGTTCTCTCAAGGACAGTTGTCTCAGAGCTCTCTCAGCCCCACCTACCTCACAGGGTGTCTGTTGTGGGGAGGGGAAGGGAAAGGAGTTTGTAAGCCGCTCTGAGGCTCCAAGTGAGTGAAGGGCGGGGTATAAATCTAATCTCTTCTTCTTCCAGAATAACGGTAAAGATGTTTAGGGACAGAGAGTTCAGTGGGGAGGGAGAGTTCTGCACCTCCCCACCGCGTACCCTTTTTGCTGTTTAAACCAGCCCCCTGCCCTCTGCTTTGTATAGGCTTGGGGCAGATTTGGACTTAAATATACAGATCAGATAGAGATATATCCAGCTTAGACCTCACTGGCTAGTCTGTAAGGATACACAATACTCCCCCATAGAGAAGGGCCTGTGGCTCAGTGGTAGAGCATCTGCTTGGAATGCCAAAGGCCCCAGGTTCAATCCCCGGCAGCTCCAGTTGAATGATCAGTTCGTAGGTGATGGGAAAGACCTCTGCCTGAGACTCGGGAGAGCGGCTGCCAGTCTGAGTAGCCAACACTGACCTTGATGGACTGATGGTTTGATTCAGTAGAAGGCGGTTTCAAGTGTGTGTGTGTTCAATCCAGCAGCCTGTAAGTACACAAAGACTGGAATCAGTTTTGATGGACAGTAGGGTTGCCAGGTCTGGGTTGGAAAATACCTGAAGACTTTGGGAGTGGATCCAAGGGATAGTGGGGTGTGGGAGGGGAGGGGCCTTAGCAGGGTACAACGCCACAGAGTCCACCCTTCAGAGCAGCCATTTTCTCCAGGGGAACTGATCTCTGTCAGCTGGAGACGAGTTGTAAAAGCAGGAGATCTCCAGACCCCGCCTGGAGGCTGGCGACCTTCATGGATGGGTGCGTATGTTTTCCTCTGTTGGCAAGCGCTGAACAGCTTTGCGGGACGCTCGGCTACAGATCAGAACAGCTGCCGCACTCACCCAGTGGTTTGGTTCGGGCTGCTGAGCTGACGCACAGGTCCTCTTGAGAAGTTCCCTACGATGCCACGAGGATCCCGACCGGCGGCGAGCGATAACAGGACGGCTTGCCTCGGCGTCGCAGTAGTCCTCATTAGAAAGGGGCTGTTTTTAATTATGTCCGGTCTACATGTTGAATCAATCTTTCGATCCTTTGATTGCTTCTGAAAATATTTATATTGCTTAATAACGCACATTTTCTCCCTGCCCCCCGGGCTGTGATTAAACCCAGACAAGGTCTGCGGAAGCCCAACAAATATGCGGGGGTGGGGGAGGAGCTCTTGGGGGCAGGAAAGGGGAGATAAAGACCACAGGTTTTTCTGATTCTGGAACCATTAGAGTATATAAATCTGGCCATTTGAGTTGTAGACACATCAGAGTGCGGTTGTAATAAATACAGATTGGAGCATTATGCTCTCCAAATGGACTCCATGGATCATGGTCCGTGGTTTGTGCTTTGCCGCTGCACCTGAAGCGGGTTTCGTTGCCGCAGTTTGGAGGCCTTTAAGAATGTTGAATGGAGCATTATTCCACGCGGGGATACATTTCTCGGCCCTAAGTGTCCACCCAGCGACAGGATCCGATCTTTGAAGTAAATCGAAACGGTTTTCTTTGAAAGGAGCATACTTTCCTTTCCTTTTTTCATGCATATCTGTGTTTATTTACTCCTGGCTATAGATCCTGGCATGCGGTGAACACGTTCATGAACAAGGAAGGGTCTATCTGTTAGTCATGATATCTATTTTTTTTAAAAAAAAGGATTGGAAATAAGATGGCCAATATTGCAATCAGTGTTCCCTCGAAGCTGAGTTAGTGTAAGATAACTCGCAGTATTTTGCCTCCGGCTCACCCATTTTTGTCTCAGCCCAGGAAGGAGGGCTCCAGAGCAGACTAATTGATGCAGCAGCCAAATGGCTCACTCACAGCTTTCATGCCAGCAGCTCACAAAGTAGAATTTGAGCTCACAAGACTCCACAGCTTAGAGGGGGCATTGGGGAGGGGGGAATTTGGGGAGAGGCGGGACCTCAGGGGGTCTAATGCTGTACCAGGGACAGTTCCAGGTTTTGATGGGCCCTGAGCAGAGAGTGTTTGAGGGGGGCCTTCCCTCCTCCCCTATTGCTGGGACCCCTGCTCACACCTCCCTTCGTCCCCCTACCCACATCCCGCTGCCTCTGCCTCCGCATCCTTCCCCTGTTTACCCATGACCCTCTCTCCTAGAGACACGGGCATGCCCTTTGCTCCACGGGCATGGCACGAGGAGGTGTGTGCTGCTGGGAGTGACAGAGATGACTGTCACCATCTTCACAGTCCTGCCTGGAAGTGCTGGGCAGCCCAGGCGGCTGGGAGCACAGGAGGTGGAGCATTTGCGAGCAAGCGGAGGAGAGAAAAGCGCATAAGCAGGTGGCAGAGGGGAGGTTGCAAGGGGGGCAGGTAGCAGAGGGCCCAGTGAGAAGCCCTGGCAGATGCCCCACCTTGGCATAAACTGGCACCGGTCCTGATGCCATAGTACAGGGGTGGGCAAATGGCAGCCCGGAGGCCACATGCGGCCCGCCACCGTTTTTTGCGGCCCGCCAAGACAGCTGGCCACGTGGTATGATAGGGTACATTTGTCTCTGTTTCTAATTTTTTCTGATTTTAGAACTGATTCTAAAATGAAATGTGCTTGCAGCTATAGACGATATGAAATTAGCACAATAAATAAATGGAATCAAACGACCACTATTTTATTTAATGTATATTCATTGATTTTTATGATACAATGGATACCTTTTCTGAAATGCAAAGTTAACTCATGAATGCAATCGTTTTAACAGGTGCGGCCCTCCGCTAACCTCCGCTCCCACAAAGTGGCCCCCCGAGCCAAAACAATTGCCCACCCCTGCCATAGTAGGGTTGCCAGGTCTGACTCAGGAAGTATCTGGGGACTTTGGGGGTGGAGTCAGGAGACTTGGGGGAGTGGAGCCAGAAGCAAGGATGCGACATCACTTTTGTGATGTCACTAGGGTTGCCAGGTGAGGCCAACAAGCTGGAAGGGAGTTCTGGCCGTCACATTTAAGCATTCCTTTTAAAAGCATTCCTTTTACATGTTTTCCCTCCATTGGAAATAATGGAGGATGGGGGCACCTTCTTTTGGGGCTCATAGAAACGGACCCCCTGGTCCAATCTTTTTGAAACTTGGGGTTTTTTTCTTCAGGAGAGGCACCACTAGCTGTGCTGAAAATTTGGGGCCTCTACCACAAAAACAGCCCTTCCAGAGCCCCAGATGCCCACAGATCAATCCTCCATTATACCCTATGGGGACCAGTCTCTAAGAAGTCTAATGGAGTGCCCAGTGGATATTCCTCCTCTCACTTTCTGACAGCCCTGAAGTGGGGAGAGGGGCTCCAAAACAGGGGGTCCCCTGCCCCCAAGTGGAGATTGGCAACCTTACGCCACAGAGTCTAGCCTCCCAAGCAGCCATTTTCCCCAGTGGAAATCAGTGTTCCCTCTAAGCTGAGTTAGTGTGAGCTAGCTCATAGTTTTTTAGCCTCCAGCTCACCCATTTTTGTCTTCGCTCGGGAACGACAGCTCCAGAGCAAACTAATTGATGCAGTAGCCAAATCGCTGGCCCACAACTTGAATGCCAGTAGCTCACAAAGTAGAACTTTTGCTCGCAAGACTCCACAGCTTAGAGGGAGCATTGGTGGAAATCACCTGTCTGTCGTAGTTCCAGGAGATCTCCAGGCCCCACCTGGAGCTTGGCAACCCCACTTCATATACCACCTATTGGGGAGAAGCAAACAGGCTTTTGTGTGATAGCTGCGGTCTTCCCAAAGTATCCAGCTGGCCAATGTCGGAGACGGGACTTGGGACTAAACAGCGCCCTGGTCCAGTCCAGCCAAGGCCCTTCTTCGCCAGCTTCGAAACGAATGGAAGAGCCGTGTGAATTTTCTTGGCAGAAGCCTGGCAAATCTGTTTGGGGAGGTTAAAATTACTGGGACGAGTGAAATTGCATGTTATTCGACAAGGTCCCTCTGTGTCGCTTTCGCGCCTTGAAGTGGTATCTCTGAAAGAAACCCTTTCATGTATTAAGAGCTTTACAAACTAGCCCTTGTGTCTCACGCTCGGCCCGGAGACAGAATCGTTCTGGGCCACGTGTCTCTATATTTAAAAGGGCTTAAGCCGAAAGGTGTGCGTTGCCTGGGGGTTTTTTTAGAAAGAGGGGGGGGATTCTGATTGCAGATAACCACTCAATTTGATTTAGTGTCGAATGATAGTGATAGGGTTGATAACACGGCATTCATCGGTAATTCATCTTCTGCTGGTAGAAATTTACCGCAAAGCAGAGCTTTCCCAACACTGACAAGTCCTATTAATCTTCTTCAGACACATTTCAATAGGTGTCTCCAGCTAGGCCCGACACCGAAACACTCCCAAATATCACCAGAGACTAGGAGAGGCCTGCGTTTCAAGTACTACTAGTGGGGGAAACTGTGTTGTACTGTTTTATTGAAATCCTTTCTGTCCTTGTAATTACAAGTTTTTGCCTGCTTCTCCCCCCCCCCCCCACACTCCCATCCATCAAAAAGACCGAAACACATTAAGCATTTTAAAGTGATCAAGTCCAGCCCTACAACTATAGGGAGTGTAACAGCAGAAGTGCAAAGGGATGCCACGTGGTCAAGATCCTCCCCCCATTCGAATGTCATTGTACTGTTTCGCTAAGAAAAAGCTTCATCTCAGCTGTCCTCTCCCTCCGTCCTCAACCCCTGATCTACATTGTGCCAGGGTCATGACACTGGCTGACCGTGCAGGGTTGTTGGGAAGGGAAGCAGCATGGTATAGCCCAATTTCATCTGATCTCAGAAGCTAGCAGAATCAATACTTGGATGAGGGACCACCAAGGAAGACTCTGCAGAGGAAGGCAAGGGCAAACCACCTCTGCTCCTCACTTGGCTTGGAAGCTCCTCTCTGGGGTTGCCATAAGCTAGAAGCTAAGCAGGTTCAGTACTTGGATGGGAGACCGCCAAGGAAGGCTCCGCAGAGGAAGGCCATGGCAAACCACCTCGGCTTCTCACTTGCCTTGAAAGCCCCTCTCTGGGGCTGCCATAAGCTAGAAGCTAAGAAGATTCAGTACTTGGATGGGAGACCACCAAGGAAGGCTCCGTGGAGGAAGGCCATGGACAACCACTTCTGCTTCTCACTTGCCTTGAAAGCCCCTCTCTGGGGCTGCCATAAGCTAGAAGCTAAGAAGATTCAGTACTTGGATGGGAGACCACCAAGGAAGGCTCTGCAGAGGAAGGCCATGGACAACCACTTCTGCTTCTCACTTGCCTTGAAAGCCCCTCTCTGGGGTTGCCATAAGCTAGAAGTTAAGCAGGTTCAGTACTTGGATGGAAGACCACCAAGCTAGAAGCTAAGCAGGTTCAGTACTTGGATGGAAGACCACCAAGCTAGAAGCTAAGCAAGTTCAGTACTTGGATGGAAGACCACCAAGCTAGAAGCTAAGCAAGTTCAGTACTTGGATGGAAGACCACCAAGCTAGAAGCTAAGCAGGTTCAGTACTTGGATGGGGGACCACCAAGGAAGACTCTGCAGAGGAAGGCCATGGCCAACCACTTCTGCTTCTCACTGGCCTTGAAAGCCCCTTGGCTGAGGTTGCCGTAATTTGGAAGTAATTGTTGGAGTAATTGTTGAGTGTACGTTATACTCTTCTTACTGCATTGTTTTGGTTGTAGTCTGTCTGGAGACTCAGTGAGAAAGACAGACTATAAGCAAAGTGAATAAATAGCTATATAGACCTTTAACTGATGATTTAAAATGCAACCCCGGTGCCACCCTGCCATTCACTGAGAAAACTGTTGTCAGTGTTTATTCATCATAGCGATGAATAATGTGTACACCAACGTCCCTGCAAGGTAGACCAGAATTATTATGCTCCTTCTCACAGGTAAGGGCCCAAGGCAGCTGGAGTCGGAGTAATGCAAAAGCTAGGAAGTCACAGCACTGTGATCTGGGAGTGGGAGGCAGCTGGTTTGAATCTTGGCTCCGCCACAAATGCGGTCAGATAGCAACCCTGGACCAGTCTACTCAAAACCTTCCTGAGGTCTGTTTATTTATTTATTTGGCTTATATGCCGCTCTCCCCGACAAGCGGGCTCAGAGCGGCTCACGTATAACTACATCAAAACATTTAAAACAGATAAAATCCAACATACAATTCACAGTAGAGAAGTTAAAGTGCTCAAAAAAGATGGCGCAGTATAATACCCAGCATTCTCTGCTTACAAGTGATGATGGCACTCGCAGTCGTCCAGGTCCTAGGCTGGGATCATGATGGTCAAACAGGGGTAAAGGGGGGAAGGCAAAGGCGGAGGAGGAGGCCCCTATTTGTAAGCCTGGCGGAAGAGCTCCGTCTTGCAGGCCCTGCGGAACAGCACAAGGTCCCGCTGGGCCCTGATCTCCTCTTCTGATCAAGTCTACTTGATGGGACTTACTAGGAAAGTGTTTTTAGGATTGCACTTTAAATAGCATAGGAAAATCATTATTCTCAGAGCCATCCCTCCACTGGCAAGATTGGGCTGCTTAGGGACTGAGCATGTGGGGAGAGGTGGGTGTGGCCAGTGCTACTGTATGTAACATTACTGGCCAACCTTATAAGGAAGTAGTAGGGAATACGCAACTGGCCTGAATGGTCCAGGCTAGCTCAGTCACATCAGATCTTGGAAGTCAACCAGGGTTGGCTCTGGTTAGTTCTTGCATGTGAGACTACCAAGGAAGTCCAGGGCAGGGTTGCCAAGTCTTACTTACTGGAAAGCGGGGGAGTCCCGGCCCCTCTCCAGGAGTAAGTGACGTCATCACACTGGGCACGTTGCCGGGGTGACGCTCTGGTAACGACCCTAAAACTCTATGGTACCATAGAGTTCTTCAGGGCGATTGCTAGAGCGTCACCCCAGTGACGTCACTGATCACACTGGGCAGTCGGCCTGATCAGGCCACTTTGGGGGTGGGGTTCCCCCTGCTGGCTGAATCCAGACCGGCGGATTGGGGACCCCTTTAGTGGGGGAATCCCCACCCCCCCAGGGGCAGCCCTAGTCCAGGGTGTCTAAGTAGAGGCAGGCAATGGCAAACCACCTCTGCCCATCTCTTGCCTTGGAAACCTTGTGGGGTCGCCATAGTTCAGCTGTGACTTAATGGCACTTTCCACCACCGAGGATTACCCAAAGACAAACAGTGAGAAGCATATTAGACTCTGACCATTCTATATCATGTTGAAGTATTATCAATATCTGTTTAAGACCACACAGACTGCACAGGTGAGGTCTGAAGTAGCCATCCCTAGATAGAACTCACCAATTAATTTGGAAGAGGCTGAGCAAAGAATTTTGGATTTGGGGGGGGGGGTGTTAGAAGATGTCTTACATTAGGAGGTGGAATGACAACCAGTTGGGGGGGGGGGGCTAAATTTATAAGCATGTGCACACGCTCACGTTGCCACCGTGCCAAGTCTACTTTGGCCTGAAGAGATTATCTTGTAGAGTCCTTGAGCCTTGACCAGGATAGGCCAGGCTAGCCCAATCTCATCTCAGAAGGGTTGATCCTGGGGGGGGGGGGGAGGAGGTGGCAGGGGCGTTGAGTTTTTAAAATCTGGGGGGGGAGGGCTCTTCTGAGCGTGCGCGCAAAGCGCGTGCACGCGCCGGGACCATGTCCCCACCGCCTCCCCCTGCCTGAGCACTCCTGCTTCCGTCCTTCCAGGGCATTTGCTTAGCTGGCCCCTGGACAGACGGAGGGAGGGACGGAGTGGCCAGGCCGGGGGGGGGAGAGAGACAGTGGCGGTGGCACTGGAAGGGCCCGGGGAGGCACGGCGGAGGGCACTCCGTTTTCCCGGGGGGGCTCAGTTCCCCCCGGGGAAATTTCAGGGGTGGCTCGAGCCCCCCCGTAGTTGACGCCTATGGGAGGTGGAGAAGAAGCAGCAGCAGCAGCAGCAACCGCTGAGAAATATCAGGGCCACTCCACAAAGGCAGACAGTGGCAAACCACCCCGGAATGTCTCTTGCCTTGAAAACCCTGCAGGGTCACCCTAAGCCAGCTGTGACTTTCCTGAGCTCCTGAAATACCGCACGGAACGTTCGTAGGTATGTGTTTGTTCAGGCAGATGGTCGATGCCTTGCTTTTCTCCCCAATGGGAGCCCATAGCCATTTGCAACATCATTTCCTCCTGCTCTACTTCATTCTCACAACAACGATCCTGTTGGTTAGGTTAGGGTGAGAGGGAAGGAGGGGCCCACGGTCATCCTGTTTCAGACAAGTGGCCAACCGGTTGTCTTAGAGAGGCAACAAGGAGGGCATAGAGGCCAAGGTCCTCCCTTGACGTTGCTTCCTAGCACTGGGCTTCCGAGGTTTACCACCACTGAATACAGAAGTTCTCTTTACTCATCATAGACAGGATCTCCCCGTTGAAGGATCTCTCCTCCATTAATCCATCTTGCCCCCCTTTTAAAGCCACCTATGCTTGTGGCCATCCCGCCATTTAATTACTCGTGGAGCAAAGAAGCTTTTCCTTTTGTCTGTCCTGAATCTATTGCCCACTAACTTCATTGGGGGCTCCCAAGTTCCAGTATTACAGGAGGGAGAGAGGGAGAAAGCTCTCTCTTTTCCACTTTGTCCACCCCATGCATGATTTTACAAACCTCTATCATGTCCCCTTGGTGCAGATGAGTGCTGAGAATTCAAATCCTTGTCTTCCTCGTCTCTCTCTCTCTCTCTCTCTTTTTTTTTTAAGTTACACATCTGGCAAATGCCACTTGAGTTCTGCTCTCCAATTCTGCTACAAGACACAACCGGAGGTTAATGCAGCTGCACAGACCACCCCCCCCCCACACACACAGAGCTCTGGGGATTCCCACCCCTTCTTGTTGTCTTTATATTAGCTTCCAAGGCATGAACAAATATTGCTCCATCAAATTAGACCAATCATATTTAAAGACGGATTATGCCCCGGGATCTTTGAGGCGGGCAAACAAGGTGGATGCAAAATGGCTTGTGTGTGTTTTGCCAGAAACGCCTCCGAATTTAAATGGGGTCATTTCGAGAGTCTTCGTTTTGTTAGCATGGCACCAAAACATGGGACAGCGACTGGGCCACATCCTTTGGAAGCTGGCCCCCGGCGGCTTTTGTCTCTGGGCCTCTTCTGTGCCTGTATCCACAGCAGAGCCGGCACAGAGTAGCGGTTAGAACTTTGGGAGTGGGATCTGAGTGACCCAAGTTCAAATCCCCTTTCTGCCGTGGAATCTCAGGGGGTGACTTTGAGCAAACTGCACAGGGTGTAGTCCCGGGGAAAGCCCTGCTAGGGTGAGATAAGGCACCATCTCTGATCGTACCTGTTTAAAGTGTTGTGGGGCATATCATCCAGACAGCACTCCCTGCTGCGGGTTACCCATGTGGACATCCTGTTGTCAAGCATCCACATTCCTGCAGCGTCCCAGCCACGGCGCGCACTGCCTGGTCAGGTTTTTTTTAAAAAAAAAATGCAGGTGGGTGCATATGCGCTCATCTGTTTGCATATGTGCTCATGTACATGCCCATGCTCTCATGTGCCCATGCGCATGCGCGCTCATGTGCATGTAGGGAAAAACTCCCCCCCAAAAACCCACCCTAGCAGTGGGAATGGATCTGTGGGTTCGGATCGCCAGTCCGTTCTGCATGTGTCCCCCCACATTCAGGCATCCGGCCATGCTTAATGAACGCACGAGGAACCCAAAACACCACTTGTGCTGTGGTGTCTTCTTAACCTGGCTCCAGGTTGTCCTATGATGGGGTGCATAGCCCGGGGGAATGCCTGGCAGATGGGGCTGTCTGACTGCACCCATTTGGTCCGGAGGGGAGGGGTGGCTGCGTCGGGCCACACTGCTGGTGTGATCACGCCCACAGTCTCAGCACAAATGACCTACCTCACAGGGTCGTTGTGAGGATAAAAATGGAGGCGAGAAGAGCGATGTAAGCCACTCTTGGTCCCCTTTGGGGGGAAAGGTGAGGTATAAATGAAGTAAATAAATCATAAAGAAACGCCCATTAGAGAGATAGAGAAGAAAAGAAAAGAAATGCAGGTCACTGTGGAAGAGTTTCACAAACCCACCTGATTGCCAAGCAGGGGTCCGTTGGAGCGGGAGCACACAGGAGCGCAGCTCCAAGAGTGAGGAGCCCAGGGGGCGGGCACATGACCAAGCCCCGCCCCCTCCTCAGCTTCCCCAAGCAGTGCAGAGGCGCAGCGCCCCAGGGAAAGCCCTGCTAGGGTCCTTATTGTTTTTAATGTTTTGTTTTAATATTGATAATGTTATCATTGTTCCTTTGATGACTGTGTGCTGCTTTTCCAGAGACTTGCTCAAGGTGGCATATAAATTTTCTAACTATACCATTTTTTATCTGGGCACATGGCACATCAGTACTGGAGAAATTTCACCAACCCTTCAGCAGCTTCCACCCCATCAGTTTGGTGTAGTGGTCAGGAGTTGGACTCTAATCTGGGAGAAGCGGGTTTGATTCCCCACTCCTCCACATGCAGCTGCTGGTGTGCCCTTGGGCCAGTCACAAGTTCTCTCAGAGCTGTTCTCTCACGAGCAGTTCTCAAAAGACCTCTCTCAGCCCCACCTACCTCACAGGGTGTCTTGTTGTGGGGAAGGGAAGGGAAGGGGTGGGTGGTGCACATGTCCTGAGTATCTCAAGTCTACTTGACACCTGGTGGTTTCAAGGGAGCAGGAAGAGAATGAGGGTGTGTTCTTGACGCTTATTTCTATTGCACCAAGTATTGGATGGGGAAGGGAACAGAGGAAGAGCAGGTCAGTTTCCCTCACCTGCGGAGTGGAGCCTGAGGGGTGGGTGTTGCCTTCTGACACACTGCCGGTATGTTAGGGGGTGTGGCATATGCAAATGAGTTATGCTAATGAGCTCCTGCACCTCTTTTCCTACGAGATGACCCCTGTTGCCAAGTATCCATTCTGCTCGTAGAAGAGCAAACCTCACCGTATAAGGTACAAGTCCAATGCTCCGGTCATCAGCACAGGGCACCCAGAGCTTTGCTTCACGTGATCGGTACACACTTGTCACATTTACACATACGTCCACAGGCCTATGAAAGCTTTACCTTTTGCGTGTGTGTTTATGGAGTCTGGGCATGTTCCTCAGCCAGGAGACTTTGAAAACGGTCCCTCGAACATTTTGATTCTCATTTCCCGGCCTCAAGAGGATGAATGAATCTGTCCCTCGGCCTCTTCCGTCAGCATTCCCCTCCGGAACTCCTGTAACAAACATTAAAAAAAAAAAAGTCTCTTTGGTGCAACTTAGAGGCAAAGAGAATAAATTGTGGTCCAAATGGTCCCCCGTGCAAATCTGAAATCTGCCACCGTGCATCCCTTCTCTGGCAGCTCCCATTTGCAATGTGAGGAATAACGATATTGGCCTACACTGTACAGCCTGGTTGTCGAGATTACAACGTTTAAAGCACTTTGAAGACTGAAAACGCCACAGAAAATGGCAAATACATTTTGTATGGTATCAATGCTCATGAAATGTGAATATATTATCTGTTCTAGCATCAATGTCCAAGGCTGGCAAAGCTCAGCAGTTAACTGTGCTGCCATATGTAGAATTATGCCCTTCTAAGTTCATTTGAAGTCCATGGGCTTTTTTCTTTGTTTTGTTTAAGCTGATTTTTTTTCCCCTGCTGTTGTAAGCTGACCATGGTCTTGGGGTCACCGTGAGTTGGTTGTAACATGATGGCATACAATTATTGTTAAGTACATAAGAATATCAGAAGAGCCCTGCTGGATCAGACCAATAGTCCACCTAATGCAGCATCTTGTCTCACACAATGACCAACCAGTTCCTCTGGAGAGCCAACAACAGGGCATAGAGGCTGAGGCCTTCATAAGAACCTAAGGAGAGCCCTGCTGGATCAGTCTGATAGTCCATCTAGTCCAGCCTCCTGTCTCACACAGTGGCCAACAAGTTCCTCTGGAGGGACAACAACAGGGCATAGAGGCCGAGGCCTTCTGCAGCATCTTGTCTCACACAATGACCAACCAGTTCCTCTGGAAAGCCAACAACAGGGCATAGAGGCTGAGGCCTTCATAAGAACCTAAGGAGAGCCCTACTAGATCAGTCTGATAGTCCATCTAGTCCAGCCTCCTGTCTCACACAGTAGCCAACCAGTTCCTCTGGAGGGACAACAACAGGGCAGAGAGGCCAAGGCTTTCTCCTGAGGTTGCCTCCTAGCTCTGGGATTCAGAGGATTAGTGCCTCTGAATGTGGAGGTTCCCCTCAGTCACCATGGCTAGGAACCATCGATGGTCTTATTCCTCCATGAATCTATCTAATCCCCCTCCAAAGCTGTTTATTCCTGTGGCCATCACTACATCCTCTGTCAGGGAATCCCACATTTTAATACTATTGTTGTTGTCCTCATTATTGTTGTTGTTATTGCGCTTTGAGTCCTTCTGAGGAGAAAAAAATGGATAATCAGCATTAAGTAAGGGTATAACTCTGCTTAGAAAGGCATCGTAAGAGACAGAGCTGTCAACCAGGAAGGTCCAAATTCAGATCCTGATTCTATGATAAATTCAGCAGGCAGTCCAGTCCTCAACCCAATATGGGGCTGATCACGCTAAGCGACCTTGAAGGACTGTTGGAAAAACTGCCGAGAGAAGTTGTACAAAGCTGCTTGAAATGTTTGGAAGTCTGAGAGATACATAGGTGGTGATGATAGCGGTGGAGGAGGAGGAGGAGGATGGGTAGGTAGGTAGTTTGGTAGATAGCCAGACAGTAATAAATGCTATGAATTCCCCCCTATAATCCCTCCACCACCTTTACGGAACCCTTTCTAAGATCACATCCTTAAAGTCACTGTGCGTGAACCCGCAGCTCCCCCCCGAGGCACCTCAAAAGAAAGAATTAAGTTTCACTCGGTCATAATTCGCCATAAAGTGATGGGCCTCCCCAAGTGGTGAACAATATCAGCGCCATCCTAAGTAAAGAACACTTTCCTGGGAGTAAACCACACTGAACAGAGTTGAGTAGGGTTTTGAGTAGACCTATTTAGGGTCGGTCTCCATGGGACTTTGCAGACTGCGGGGAGGTGCGGAGCAATTCTGATCAGAGTTTTGTACCCTTGTAAACCCATTGGCTTCAATAAATTTAAAAGGGCGTAACTTGGTTTAAGATGGTTGGCCATCACATTATGTTAATATAATGTTTTCTTTTTTATGGTATTGGAGACGTAGGCGTCAACTTCAGGGGGGCTGGGGAGCTGGAGCCGCCCCCCCCAAAAAAAACTTTTCCAGGAAATGCTGAGCCTCCCCCTGTGATGTCTCTGGCCCAGCCCCAGCCCCCCCGGAAATCGGAAAGTCTACGCCCTTGATTGGAGAGAAAGGGTAATGCTCTCTTCTACATACGAAAAGGGCTTGTTCATCCTCTCAGAATTTTGGGTCACCGTTGTTTCCATTTCACAGATGGGAAACTGAGGTTCCAAAGCAACATTCCATACTGAAAGCCAGCCAGAGAATCCCAGACTGAGCGGTGATCGCCCCTCAGACCTACCTTTGCGATCCGGACCTTTCCCTCCCTCGCTAATTCCTGTCCTCCTCCCCCTCCACCGGCCCCCCGCCAAAGAACGCCTCGCAAACTTTGCCTTTCCCTCAAGCACCCTCCGACTCTTTCCCTGAACGGCGTTAAAAGATCTAAATGACCTTATTGTAGGTGGCAAGTTTAAATGTACCATATTAATAACTTCTTATCCGAGACAAATTAAGTCCTTATGTGTCAAAAGCACTCTGCTCTGGATTACCTACAAGAGAAGTATTTATTGAATAAATGTTGGATCCAATTTCATTTTAATGTGAGTGACAGGAGGCTCCGGCCTTTGCGACTGAGATAAAAAACACGCCAACCTGAGACTCGCTGGCAACCTAACTCCTAACTTGTCGGGTTCTATTATGGTCTCCTTAAAAGGGGGGGGGGGATCGAAAGGGTTTGGGTGGTGGGTAGAGATATTTCCCCCACACACACACACACTTTTATTCTTATTCTGAAGAGCAAGGAGAGAGATAGAAAGGAGGGGCGAGGAAAAAAGAAAAGAACTGGCATTCAGCCTAAAGAGAAATCATTGAAACAAATTAATCCTATGCTGTTTAAATTGACATGGTAATCCATCATCAGCAAAGCAAACTCTGAAACCAATCTAGACTCCGCAGTCTTCTTTCACTGCCCCCGAAGGCACAAAGGCAGATAGTAGAAAAGAGAGGGAGGAGGGAAGGGATATCATAAAAGTTGGCAGGGTCTGTGAGTAAGGAGAAAGGAGAGGGGGGGGGGAGAAAACACCATTGTGTCTCTCCTAATTCTGACCGCTGCTTCCCCCCCCCCCCCCAAATAATTCTCTCTAATCTTGAATC
Organism: Lepidodactylus listeri; assembly: GCA_029233225.1. Classification (NCBI taxonomy): domain Eukaryota; kingdom Metazoa; phylum Chordata; class Lepidosauria; order Squamata; family Gekkonidae; genus Lepidodactylus; species Lepidodactylus listeri. The sequence goes on from JARCFY010000021.1 coordinate 10,281,913, forward strand.
ATTGCCTTTGATGGTCCTGATTTTTCTCTGCTGATTTGCCTTCTGTTACAGATAGCTGAAATCTCAGTGGTTCGATCACCCAGCGGGGTGGGGTCTTTTGTATCAGCGCCGCCATGAAAAAGCATGCCCCGTAGTGTCCCTTTGCTTTGCACTGAGACGTAACCAGTGTTCCCCCTAAGCTGAGTTAGTGTGAGCTAGCTCACAGGTTTTTAGCTACCAGCTCACACATTTTTGTCTCGGCTCAGGAAGGATGGGCTCCAGAGCAAACTAATGGATGCAGTAGCCAAATGGCTCACTCACAATTTGAATGCCAGGAGCTCACAAAGTAGAATTTTTGCTCACAAGACTCCACAGCTTGGAGGGCGCATTGGACGTAACCCACATACACACACACAAATATAAGTTTTTTCAGAAGAGACGGGAAGCAGGCTCCGCTATCATGGGGTGTGGATGTTGTGTGGGTGTGGGTGCATTGGGGGTCTTCACACTTAAATGCTGCCATTGAGCCATAATAGCTAGAGATGCCAGAGGGAGAAATGGGGGGGGGGGGCAGATCCCAAGAACTGGGCACAGTACCAATGGTGTGTGATTTTGTCAAGGGGAAGGGACAGCAGGAGTCTGGGTCCATTATTACACTTCAGTCTAGCCTCCCTCACAAGAGTGGTGTTAGGATAAAATGGAGAAGACTGTTCCCGGAGCTCACTGGAGGTCCCATAGACATAGAGTTCGCCAATTTTTGGCCTCGTCTTGCTAATAGTGAGTTACGCAGCTTTGTTCTCATGTAACATTCAAGTTAGGTGCTCTAGTGGTGCTGAACAGACATCGAATACATGAAGCTGCCTTATACGAAGTCCAACCATTGTCCATGCCTTGACTGGCCATTGAGGTCTTTCACATCACCCACTACCTGATCCCTTTATATAGTGATGCCAAGGATTGGACAGGGGACCGTCTGCACACAAGGCTGATGCTCTACCACAAAGCCACGGTCCCTGCCTGAATGAAGCCACCTTTTACCAAAAGAGACCACGGGTCCCTCAAGGTTTGTATCATCTCCTCTGCTGGTGGCTCACCAGAGTCTCAGGCAGAGGTCTTCTGCATCATCTATGGCTTGATCCTATAAGTGGAGATGCCAGGAACTGAACCTGAGACCTTCTGTATATGACGCAGATGCTCTGCCACTGAATCGTGGCTATTCCCCTGGTGTCAGGGGTAAAAGAGAACCTTTTGGGGGGGTCCTGGGTTAGTTCTGGGTAGCCCTGGTAACAGCCTTCTAGTTATGGAACAAAAGCAGAATTACCTACAAATTTGGACTATAACAGATGACCTGCATGTGCGTGTGTGTATAAAGTGTCGTCAAATCGCAGCTATACTGGAGTCAAGTCATGGCAGTACTGGAGTTTTCAAGGCGAGGAGGAGGAAGAGAAGCAGCAGAAGACGCAGAGGAGGAGGAGGAGGAAGAGGAGGAGGAAGAGAAGGAAATTGAATTTATACCCCACCCTTCACTTGGAGTCTCAGAGCCGCTTACAATCTCCTTTCCCTTCCCCTCCCCACAACAGACGCCCTGAGAGGTAGGTGGGGCTGAGCTCTTTCGAGGACTGCTCTTTGAAGGACAGCTGAGAACTTGTGACTGACCCAAAGTCACGCCAGCAGCTGCATGTGGAGGCACGAGGAATCAAACCCAGTTCTTCCAGATTAGAGTCCGTGCTCTTAACCACTACACCAAACTGGCGGACTTACAGCGGTCGTTTGCCAGTGCCTTCCTTTACAGAGCAACCCTAGAATTCCATAGTGATTCCCATTCAAGTTCTGACCTGGCTGAGCAAGCTTTGCTTACAAGATTTAACAAGATCAAGCTAGCTTGGGCCGTCCAGGTCAGGGCTACATGTAACCTTCAAAATAAGCAAAGCAACATTAAAATCCCTGGACTCTTTCTGGGCTTTGCAAACCTTTCTCTTTTCCTGACGAGCGAAACCACGGGCAAATACTGTGCGTTGCTCTGATCTGGAACCAGATAAAATGGTGTTTCCAGATCAGATTGCCTTTTGCGGGCCACCAGTTGGCCATCCCTCCACTGGAAAGCCATTGTGGCCTAGTGGTCAGAGAGTCAGACGAGACTCGGGTTTGAATCTCTACTCTGCCATGGAAGCAACTGTAGCTAATTCACTCTCTCAGCTTAACCCACCTGAGAGATATCTTGTCGAGAGGATGTAACGGAGATGAGGAGAAACCTCAGTACTGAAAGCCACAATGGGTCCCTGCTGGGGAGGAAATGTCTGAATAAATAAACAGTAGACCTGGATGGCCCAGGCTAGCCCAATCTCATCAGATCTCAGGAACTAAGCAGGGTCATCCCTGGTTAATACTTGGATAGGAGGCCGCCAAGAAAGTCCAGGGCTGCTATGCAGAGGCAGGCAAGGGCCAACTACCTCTGTTCATCTCTTGCCTTGAAACCTTGTGGGGTTGCCAGAAGTTGGCTGTGACTCGTTGGTACCTTCCCACCACCAGACATGCCTCTACAACCTCTGCAAAAATGTGGCAGACAGGCGAGGCCGACGAGGAAAGTTCGAAAGAGACCAAGCGAGGTCTCTGTGCTCTGGATTCAGAGAACTGCGCTCCCCAGGCCGTTTTAATCAGGATCCAATTCTGGAGGCCGACATTGCAGAACATATGTTACTGAAGTTGCGCCCTGCAGATAAGCACTGCCCGGAAAGTTTGTTGAATGGAAAGCCAACTTCTTTGCATCGCATACAGTGTGCGGCAAACATCTGACACTTTGCCATCAACAGCGGAAAGGTCAAAGGGTCCGTAATATGAACCATATTCAACGTTCGCCCTACTTTCCTTCAACCAGGGGTATGGTTTCGTCTTGTTTTATTATTCCGAAAACACGATGTGGGTGTGGCCAAAACCCACAAGCTCTCTGGCTTTGTTTTGTTTTGTTTTTTTAAAGTTTTGTTATACCAAAATTTAGATCCATTAAAAGATTTAAGAAATAACAATAATAGAAAAGTGTCTTGCCTTCTGACAATCAAGTATTTATTTTCACAACAACCAAGCATTCAAATACTAGTGTTGAACTGGCCAGCTATTTGAAACCCTGACATCTGGACCTGAAAAATGCCCACATTGCACCAAACAAATGGGCCTTTTTATGTGACACATTTCAGGTGCTTTCGGAGTTAAATATGTGGGCCAAGTTCCGCCATGAATATTTGCAGTGTCCGCAGTTTGAGATACCTGTAGCTTTTCAGTCATGTGAAGCATGCCAAGTATATTTGCCCTTTAAATAAAATATATTTATGTCCTTCCAACAGAAAAAAAAATTAAAAGGACATGTTTCACGGTCTCATAAGACAGTCTCATTATTTATATCATATAATTTGATGTGAACAATCCTAAAACAACAGATTTGATCGGCGTTACCAGAACAGGATAGATATTGATCATCTTAAAGAAAAAACAGTTGCAAATCTAAAAAGCCTTGCCAAAAAGTCTTTCAAAATGGTAGATACTGAGTGTAAGCAGAGCTCCTCCTATTCATTTCGATGGGCATTGTGCAGGAAAATTTCCCATTTGGACTGTACCCTAATTCATAGATAAGCCTCTGGAAATCTAAACTGGAAGACAGTAGAAACCAGTGAACTGTTGTCTATTGCTAAGCAGAGAGTTTTTACCAGCAGGGTTTTTCTTTTTTCATAATGTATGTGTGCTTGAATCAGCATATTGGTGTAAACATTAGGTCAATCAGTTTACCAACTGATTATATTCTGATAGGGCCCATCTTAACCAATACAACTGCAGATTTTCATGCAAATCTTATACACACACATACACATGTGTGTGTATCTGATTAATCAGATGATAAATTGACTGGTTGTGTGTGTGTGTGCTGGCTTTTTACTGCAACAGGGAATGAAACTATCCTTACATTACAAGTTTTTCCATGCGGCCTCCAGCATCGTCTTTTGACTTTTGAGTAACATACAAATGACTGCATTGATCAATCCATTAATTGATGCAAAAAAAGGGATAATTATTCATCAACTCTAAATTCTTTAATTGCTCAGTGGTTCACATATTACCCACACACACACACACACACACACATACAGTGATTATGGGATTATAACACAGAAGAAAAATGTTAAGGACCCCCAAATTTGGAAGAAGCAGACCTGCGACTGTTGCTTCAAACTTCTTTTTTTTCTGAAAATGTATTTCACTACCACCTTGTCAGAGATCCACCAATGTCATTTTTGCATTGAGTCTGATACCTTGTGCCTTGTTGTTAACAACTCTAACTTTTAGTCTTCCATGTGCTAACATCCAATTTACCTCCAACAGGAAAGATTGTTTAGGGCTAAGGGGAATTAATTAATTTAAAACAACAACAACAGAGAATCTTTGATACCAACTTCAGTGCCACTGGAAAGCTGTCAGGAAATGCTAAACACGGGGTCCTTTTAAAACTCTTGTGGCTGACAGAGTTGGACCCTTGTTTGAGAAGAGTTCTTCTTCCTTTAGTTGAGGAAACATCTAAGAGACGCTTCAAATATTTGCGGGGAAATCCTGGAGTTTTGATGGCAACATGAACCAGCCATGAGGGAGGGTTAAGCGGCTGCATAATCTCAAATCTGTTCATCAACGAAATTCATAATGCAATTTTCATCCCTATGTATCTCCTTATGGGCCAATGCGGGTTTGTCCTGAAACCTAAATGCTGTACCTTTGTTTAGGTAAAGGCTCGCCTAGGCCATAGAAAATGATAAAATGCCATTTTGAATTGATCAAGGATGATATACGATAAGTATCCACATGGTACGTTTGGTGCATACAGAAGCACCCAGTGTAATTTTACTTTCAACAACATGACGAAATTTTAAGAGAAAAAACACAGAGAGACGCTTTTCCGATGTAGGATCTGTAAGCTGTTGGGGCAACTTGGCTTTTGAGCACACACAGCTCAGAACACCTGAAGCCCCTGTAGAGAATGAAGCAGTCTCAGGTTACCAAAAAGACTGGGTCTTGCATATCAAAAGTAGATACACTGTAATTTATTTCCAAAGCAACCTTTCTTTGTGGAGTGGCCTCTCTTTTCAAGAGAGGAACAAGCTATTTAAATATGTAGATGAGAGTATTTGGGAGGGGGGGGTGTAATAGAACCTGCTTTTTAAAATATGTCTAATGGAATAGCACTGAAGGAATTAATTTAGGCGAAGATGAGAAGAGGGGAAAATATTCTAAAAGTCTGGCGACAGAGACCAGTTTGACAATTCTTTCCCATCTTTGGTTTCTGTGTCTGTGTGTGCTGGGAAAGTGTATGTGTTTGGGGGGAATTGGTGAATCTTAACACCTTCAAAATCCTGAACAATTCAGCCCCCAGAGATATGGCTGTCCCTGTTAGCTGAAAGACCTTCAAGATGTAGAGAGCCCCTATATTTATTTAAATATTGACACCAGCCAAATATCACTATAAGTTTATAAAAGGGTTGGGGGTTGATCTATTAACTGCCATTTTATTTCTCCTCACTCCTCAGTGAATTAATGGATTCCAATAAAGACCGGGCTGTGGAGATAAACTACAGGGTTTCCAAACAGGTAAGGTTTCTCCCCTTGAATGAAGAGAATTTTTTTCCCCCTTTCTACGTGAGCCGGACAATTACTGTGGAAGGCCCTGATCCCCTCTCCTTAATCTGCCAGAAGGGATTCCATTAAGAAAAGAGACAGATAGGGACTGAGGGGTGAGAACACTGTTAGCACAGTTCTCTCAAAGCTCCAACTAAAACCCCCCCACACACATATAGAGTATTTTAGTGACCCTACCTATGAGTGGTAGTTTGCAACTGGTAAAGCCCGCTATCCCTTACACTCTTGTAGAGGAGCAAGGCCGATGAACCTCAGGGGACTTACTTCCTCGTCACCATGCCTTAGCTCAGGCTATTGAGTTTCCCCCCTACATCCACAAAGCGATCCTCTCCCACTCGAACTAACTTTCGGGGAAACAGTTGGGGAAAGATGTAAATGTTGGGTCTGCTCTGCCTCCCCCCCCCCTCCCCAGTTTTTCCCTTTTCCCTCGCCTTAACAACCAATGTTGTATTTACACTCCCCAGCGCCACCAGTTAAAGTAGTGTCCTTAACCTGGGATCCATTCCGGGGCCTCAAGAGTTAATGACACCCATCTCCCTCTGACCTTGAGGGTCAGACTCTTCCCATTTTCAATCTAAGGAATTAGGCCAAGAGGTTCGAAGACTGTAGGGGAAGAGGAGGATCTCTCCCCCCCCCCCCCCACCTTTCCCTCTAGCACTCAATTGGACTCACACCTAAAAGTATTGGTCGAATCATCCAAGGGGATCCACCCAACGATTTCTGTTCATTCGCTGTTGATCCAGTGGCTTTCTTCCTCTGGTTAGAATTCAACTCAGAGGCAAAGGGGAACCGCGCTTGGGGGGGCGGGGCGCATAGGAATTAAGAATTCTAATTATTAGAAATTAATTAGAAATTAGGAATTATCCCCCCCCCCCAGCCTCAGAAGGGTGTACGTGGAAAGGGGAGCAATTATTTAAGCGGGGGGGGGCGGGAGGATGCTCCCCAAGATTTGTGCAAAATAAGCTGGCATTTCACCCCCTCCCTCGAATCTCCTAGCTCGTTTGACAGCGGGTCAGCTATCGCTCGACTCCAAAGTTTGTTCGCAGGGGGAGACCCGCTCTCGGCTTGGAGAGAAACTTCGGCTGTACCGACTGCGTTTCGTTTTCTGCCTTTCCGTTCCTCCCCACCGCTGGGCGAAGAGAGACGGAGGACAGTGGCTTTTAATTCGTGATGGAGACGCGCGTCCAGAGGCGGCCGAAAGGGGCTACAGCGGAGCTTCTTGGGCGCGATCCCTTCCCGATCGGATCCCTCGACTCTCTCATTCTAAGACGAGCTGTCTTTCCATTTCGGTAGCAGCGTCGAAGCCCCTTCCCCGCTCCCTGTTCTGCGGCCGAGGCGGGTACCCAAGAGGGGCAAAGGACACCAAAGCGCCCTCCCCCCCATCGCCCAGATGTGCCTTTAGAAACCGCTTCCCCCCCTTTAAAAATCTAATAACCTCGCCACCTTATCCGTGACTGTGGAAAGTCTAAAGGGAACGACTTGAGGTCTCTCCGGATCAGGGGCTCCGCAACCCCAAAAGCAGACTTTTAAACACGCGGGCGCAACCCATCTCTCTGAATCTCTAAAATGGGGGCCGGGGGCGCATTACGTGCGGGGGGGGGGGGGCGAGTTTCCAAAATGTCCCCTGCCTCGTGATTAACTTTGGGAACCTGGAAAGTTTGGCTATTGCGCGATAGACCTCCCGGAGTCCCACCAGCCTGACCTCCAGGTGTGGACAGCCCCCCCCCCCCGTGTCTCCTTTTCCCGAATACTTTCGCTTCCCCCCTCCCTCACCCACGCTCCTGGTTTCTTAGAAACCCAACCATTGCAAGAACGCGCGAAGGCGATTAAAGCCCCCCCCTCCCCCGGAAAAGATGAAATTGACAACCGCAGGCGGTGCAGAATAGATCTCCGGCATTGCCCAGGCTGAAAGAGGAGATCCTTTTAGATTACTGGGTGGGATCCGGAGACAGGAGTGAGCCAGGCGGCTTTCTTTCTCTCCAAGAGAAAAGGAGCCCAAATAAATCTCCGTTCTTTCTTGTTCCCCCCCCCCCCCCAAAAAACCTGGGATTACCAAATGTAAGAAATTCTCTCTCTCTCTCTCTCTCTCTCTCTCTCTCTCTCTCTCTCTCTCCCGACACTCCGGGAGTTCCTAATCACTCCCTATCGATTCCGCTAACTCTTTTCATCCCGTCGAAGACACATCTTAAAACGCTCCCGCCTCGAATGCCCTCTTTTGCTTTACACACACTAATAAAATGATTTCGCCCTCCCGCCCCCCCCCCCGCCCTCTCCTCCCACCTTCGCGGCTTGAAAAAAGAAATCGTTCAAGCCACCGGGCTATTTGTGTGCGATCGGTAAATATTTAGCTTCGTGATCTCTCCCGCGTCTCCGGCGGATCGATAGCTCCGGCCCCGAAGTCAAGAGGAGACGGCGAGGTCCGAGGAGAGGGGTGAGACGGGCTCGCGACGGAGCCCAGGGCTCGCTTCCCTCCTTCCTCCTCCCGGGCTGGGTGGGGGTTTTGCAGGCCGAGCCTAGAACGCGTTTCCTCGGGAGGAAGCGCCGCCGAAGACCGCGGGGTTTACGCAGCGGAAAGATCGACGGAGGCGCGGAACAAGCGCGCAGGGGGAGCCCCTTTCCCTGGCCAAAACAAGACTCTCTCACACGCGCGCTGATGTACACCCGTGAACAGTGCTCGTTTTACTCGCGAGTTAATTGCCCCCTCCCCGTCGGACTTCCGACGTGCCAGCGCGCCAGTCATTCCCCCTGTGCGCTCCTGAAATCGGAGCGCGAGTGTGAAATTGCGGAGAGTCGGAGGTGGGGGAGAGAGACGAGGAGTTTCACGCCAAGCTCTTTTCGCCCGCAAGCGAATTGCTCGACTTCGGGATGTCTCTTCCCCCCTACGGGCGGATCTTCCCCGTAGTCGGCCCTAGTCCCCGCCCGCCCGCCCCCCCCCCCCGGGAAACCGAGACAAGGTGTTTTCTGAATGCGCCTGCCCGCGATCACGCGTGTCGTGTTTCAAGCGCTGCTGGTGCGCGTGGGGGCCGAGGGGAAGCCGGCCAGCCGGCCTGCCAGAGAAAAATTAGTTAATTAATTAATTATTCGCTCCCTGCGGCTCCAGCCCAGGTGCGCCACCTCCCTCGTTTCGGTGGGTCGGGTTTCCCCCTTAAGGGTCCCCCTCGCAGCCTTCCCCTAGATGACTTTCCAGCCGGTGCCAGACTTCCAGTTGGGGACGGGAGATCGGGAGGCAGGCGGCGGGCCTGCGGTCCCTTTTGCTCTCCCCCCCCCCCCCCCCGCAGCCGACGTGTTTCCAGCGGCAATCCATGCGCTCACACATGCCAGGACATCTGGAGTTCACATTAGAGGCCGACCTGGGTGCGGGAAGGAGAGTAGCACACCGTCGGGCACAGAAATTGTTATTTTAAGTGCATGGTTACAAATGGATATCACCCAGTGTTCCCTCTAAGCTGAGTGAGTGTGAGCTAGCGCACAGATTTTTAGCCTCCGGCTCGCACATTTCTGTCTTCGCTCTGGAAGGAGGGCTCCAGAGCAAACTGATGCAGTAGCCAAATCCCTCGCTCACAACTTTAATGCCAGTGACCCACAAAGTAGAATTTTTGCTCCCAAGACTCCACCGCTTAGAGGGAACGTATGTCTTTGGACATGTCGCCTGTTTTCTTTCTTTCTTTCTTTCTTTCTTTCTTTCTTTCTTTCTTTCTTTCTTTCTTTCTTTCTTTCTTCCTTCCTTCCTTCCTTCCTTCCTTCCTTCCTTCCTTCCTCTATATAATCCTCTGTTCGCTGTCTGTGTTTCTCACACACCCTATCTGGCCTCGATTCGGTATCCCCTCTCACAAGAAGATCGACCCCAGTCCCGCACACAGTTTTTTTGGAAAGCGTTGGAGCGCCCCTATTCATTACCCCCCCACCCCCGCCGCCGAGGACGAAGCAGGGAGCAAAGTTCTGGGCACATCTTGTACCCGCGTGCCAGCTTCGTGTGAAGCCAGCAGGGCATTCCCTGTATACTACAGCAATGGTCCCTTATGGCTTTGCTGGAAGGCCTCTATCCACGCGAACGCTCGGGAGCTTCAGGCCTCCTTTCTCAGAAACCCCCCAAAGGGGCCGTGTGAACTCGAGTCTTCATGCCAGTCCGTGCCACCTAGACCAAGTTGCCTCGTTTTTCAGCCTCCCCTTAGAAGGAACCAAGCCTGTGGATAAAATTGGCCTGTCCTGCGTCCCGACCCACGCCTGCTTACTCGGGGGTCAGGCCCACGCGTTTATTTCCCAGAGACACCTACCTAAGCTGGCATGCTTAAGATGCCCTCGCGTTGGCAGGATCGGGCCCGTAGGCTGCATCCTTACACACAGGGGGTTATTATTCCGGGCCCGCTCGGAATAGACTGCCATATTCGTCTGTCTCATCCCGGTACAGAGAGATTCCCGACTGACAGATGTGTGTCTGGAACAGCATAAGGAAATGCACGTGTGAAAACAAACATAAATAAAACGCATAGGTGTCTGCGGCGGGCCTTCCCAGCCTCCGGCGCTTTCCGAAGTGCAGTGGCACACGAATGTCTTTGCCCGCCAGCCACTGTCGTGTGAATGCGTATCTCTTTTGTGTTCTGGGGAGGGGGGAGAGGGGTCCTGGACGAAAGGGAGGACCCTCTCTCGCCCTCGGTTGCTCTCCTTAGGCAGGCCTTTCTCCATTTTCCTTTATCATCTTTTTATTTTATTTCGGCTCCTTCTGCACGCTAAATAAACGGACAGGTGTCTTTAGAATTTGGCTTGGGGGGGGGGGGAGGGTTGGATGGGGGCTTTATGCCGAGGGATAGAGAGGGAATCCCCCTCTTCCAGCCAGGTGAAACAGCGATCGGGAAGGCCGGGGAAACTGGAGAAGTCCCCCTCCTCCGCTGCAAGGACCCCCTGTCTGGTTGGACGTCTCCCCTTATCCTTGAAGCGAAGCTGATCCCTGGACTATTTCTTGATACTCAACTGGCCTGCCTTGACTGCTCGGATCAAACAATTTAATCAGTGGGCTTTCTTGCACGGGGGGAAAGGGGGTGGGGAAGGTGTGGAAGGGTGTGTGTTTGTGTGTGCGTCCGTGTGTGCTTGTGGGAGCGGGATCTGCCCCGCGTTCATTGTATTTAGCAGGACTACAGGCGGAAAATGTCGCACAAGTTTTGTGGTTGAAAGAGCGCCTATGCGCTCATTGAAAGGCGCTGATCCGCAAAGCCGGCGAGGACAAGGAAAAATCGATTGGCCGGACCTTCCCTGTCCCTTTCACACCATTCAGGCACCCCCCACCCACCCCACCCCTTCTCCTCCAAGTCCTCCCGAGACAAAGCCCCCCAGCTCCTCGGAATGACTGCGGGAGGGGAGAGGAAGAGAGTCGAAGTCCCAGGCTTCCTTGATATTGCTTGGGAGGGGGGGGGAAGGTTATGGGGGTTTTTTTTGAAAAACGCCAGTAAATATGTGCGCATATCCGCACATATGCATTTCTACCTCCAAGACGCTCTGCTTTGTTCTGCAGAATTTCGCGAGGGTCTCCGCGAGAGACGCGGCCAAAGGGGGATTCGCGGCCTTCCCCGTTGGCCGGCTCTCCGGGTTAAGACAGTCACTCACCTCTGACCCCTTCCCGAGCAAAGCCTCCGCCGTCCTCATAACTTCAGTCAAACTTTGGAAAGCCCGGAGGGAGGGGGGGGGGGAGGTTGAAACAGGGCTCGGAGACTGAAACTATTTGTAACCGGTTGGAGTCTCGTCGTCCCGTCCACCACCACCACCAACACCACCCCCCGCCGCCGCCCTCGCCATAAATACCCCCATTTCCCCACTGGAGAGCTCTTCCTCTGTCTCCCAAGAAGGCGTCGGGGGGGGGGGGGGTGAGGTATTCCTGATCCCCCATCTCAAGGTTGGACGGCGTTTCTCGCCCAGAGGCCGGGCGCTGCGGGGAAAGGCTGAAAAGGGCAGCCAGCCCCGGAGCCGACGGCATCCCGTCTTTCCCTCGCCTCCCCCCCTCCCGCCCCCAAAAAGCCTGGCCGGGAAAATGTAGGTAGGACAGGAAAGGAATTGAGATTAATCTTCAGAGAGGCGGTCTACGGTGTCTCCAAGGCTGTGTCTGGCCTGAACCCTTCAAGTGTATTTATTCCTTTGTGGGGAGGGGAGGGGGCACGGGATCCAAGCATTCAGCAAGACCCCCCCGCCCCCCACTAGGATACATTCAGCCCACTAGGCTGTGTCTCAGTCTTCTTGGAGGTCCTCGGGACTTGGCCAGGCCAGCGTCTTAGGGGCTGGCGAGGCCCTCGTCAAGAAGTGAGCCTCCCCCCCCCCCCTTTCCCTGATCAATACCCTGCCTCGTTCCCCTCCGCGTAAGGAGTCATTAGACCTGCCTTTCTCGTTCCCCAGCATTGTTCGAGGTGGACCAAGCCCATCTGTAAATTTCATTAGTCCCTGTAAACATGCAATTAACGCTCCAAAAGTGCTGGAGCTAATTCCCTCTCTTTTTTTTTAAGACCAGGGAAAGAAAACCTTGCAAAAGATATTTTTAAGGGAGGGTGGGAGGGAGGGATGAACCTTTTATCACCTATGACATTTCTTGCCATTACAAATCCCCCGGACTGATCGGGCGGTTCTTCTTACCCCAACCCCATTGTTACATTTAAATACTCTCTCTCTCTCTCTCTCTCTTTCTCTCTCTCTCTCTTTAAAATCTGGGGGGGGGACAGACAAAGAGAGGTGGCAACCGTAGGTTTCTGAAGAAGGGAAATAATCATCCCCACCCCACCCCCCAGTTTATGCGGAGTTAAAAGCCATTCTGGGGAGGGCAGGAGAAACAGGTCTCCGAGGAGAGACACCATTTGAGGTCGGCCCCTTCCCCAAATACTTCCACCCCCACCCCAAAAAAAAGCCCCGAGAAAGTGCTCGAAACGGGAAGGCAGGTTTGTTACGGTTGCTCGTGTTTCCACTGAAATTCTCACCCACAACCGAACTTCTACGAAGGACCATAAATAGGCGGGGGTCGCTTTGAAAGTGACTTGGGAAGGGGGGGGGCGGTCCTGTAGTGGAGGGGAAATTAAAGAAATAGCAAGAGGGTCAGTACACCCCCTTATGGCTTTCCTGTTCAGGACCCCAGCTATTCTTTTCCCCCTTCAACTGCACCCCATCCTTTGATTCCCCCCCCCCCTTTTCCTTTACTGCCTGGCAAAAAAAAATAGAATCTCCCCCCCCCCTTGTCTTGTTTTATTTCTTTCTGCTTGGATAGTGTCTGTTGCAAAAAGTGCATTAATTTGAGGGCTGTTCTCCTTTCCCTACACCCCCCCCCCTTTTCCAATCGGGGAGGGGAGGTGTTGAGTGTGTCTTTCCAAAGTCTCTTCTTTCCAGCCCCAAAACAAGGTGTAACCGAGCTTTCTTCCTTCTAAGGAAGGAGAAGAGAGGCAGAAATAGACGCATCTCCCTACCTTTAACATTTGTGTGGGGGTTATTTCCTCCCCCCCCTTCCTTAAAGGCGAATCGTGCATTCCTCCACTACTGTGGAGAACCCCCCCCCCCTTTTCAACTTAACAGTGTGCGCATATAGGATTTTTCTTTTTTTAAAAAAATCACCATTATTTGGGGGATCCCCCCTTTAAGGCTTAATGCAAATTTCTTTCTAGATTGAGAAAGATCTTATCCTTCCTCCCTCTCCTGGCAGCTCCCCCCCCCCCCCCGCCAGACAGTAACCTCCTCTCTCTCTCTCTCTCTCTCTCTCTCTCTAAAATCAGTTTGCACAATCGCTTAGATAAACACCAGGAAAATACGTTTTCATTGCCTAAGGGGGGGGTTCTTTTGGCCAACCACATTTTTTTTTTCCAAAGTTCCTTGCCTATCGGCTGCCTAACTCAAGAAGAAGATGCAAGCGATTTGGGATCTTGAACAAGGCAAATATGCTTTGGGTATGTTTGAATGCTCGTTTTGAATTTCTCTCTTTTTCTCACACGCCTTCCTCTCTACCCCCCCCCCCTTTGCTATGTGGTTTGTGATTATGCGGCTCGCTCTCTCGCTCGCTCTTTCTCTCGCTCTCTCTCTGCTGTCTTTCATTCTTTTTCAAAAGGGAAAACGCCGGAGTCTTAGACTCTCTAACTTGGAAGGAAGTCCTCGCAATGAAATCCCGGGAACGTCTATTTCCAAAATCAATGCATTTTGCGGATCGGGGGGAGGGGGGCGTTTGGAGGGGGGGTTACTCAGCTTCCTAAGGTTACGTGGGGAGGCCGAGGGATGGGACCGGGGTGAGGTGGGGGGGGGGAGGGCAAATCTCTGCGTGGACAGGATTGTTGCTCTGTAAACCCCGTCGTGGCGGCTTCGTTTTCCAGTCCGGTTCAGTTTTGTTTTGTTGAGTTTTGCCATCATATTTCTGAGTCAGAATCAATCGCCCGGTCGATTTTGGGGGGCAAAAGGGAGGACTTGGGGCGGGGGGGGGGCATGGAGCGGAGTGTACTCTGCGGCTCCCGGGACTCCGAGCCACGTGCGGTCCTTATTTATTTAATTCATTAATAATCTTTCCCTTTTTTTGCGGAAACAGCCAGACTTTCGCGTCTCTCCCCACCCCCCTCTCCCCCCCCACCCCACCCCGAATTTCTGATTGATGGAAAAGTAAAGGTACTCACCATTGTGAGGCGGGGTGGGGGGGGGGAAGAGAAGAGATCGGCTGTCAATCCAGGATCCCCGGCTCAAAGTTCTGTCGCTTTTAATTGCGGAGGGGGGAAATGAAGAGTCCTCGCGCCGAAGCCACTTTTTTAAAAAAAATCCGCTCCAAAGAGCCCCCCCCTCCCCGGGGGGGGGGAGATAAGACCCTCACGCTTCTCCCTCTGAAGGAAGGGGGCAAATCCCCCCCCCCAGTACCTCGTCTCAAACCTCCCCCCTCCCCTTAAAAAAAGAGAAAGGGGGGTGGGAACCCTTTTTCGGCAGCTAAGACCCGGCGGTTTCGCGAAGTCCTGCGCTACACCGGGACGGGTCTTATTAATTGGCAATCCGTAGGAATTAATCACATTGGGGGAAAGGTACAGAAGTTTGTTGGCGGAGGGTTCTGTCTCTCTCTCTCTCCCCCCCCCCCACCTTCCCCTCCTCTCTCCCCTCTCGCCTTGGCTACGTGTGTCCCCACGCTCCTTTCCCTTTAAGAGCTGAGAGCCTTTTGCAAGTGGAATTCGTCGAGGCTGGTGAAGGACTTCCGCTAGGGGGCAGACGGATACTGTACTTCTGGCATCTCCGAGCCGGTTCGCTCTCTCTCTTCCCCCCCCCCCCCACCCATATCGCTTCCCCCCTCCCCTCCCTCCTCTCTCTCTCGCTCTCTCTCTCGCTCTCCTAGCATATGTTCTAATTTAGCACTGTAATTTTTCAGAGGCCCCGTTCTGACAGCCCCCGGTGGCTTTCAAAGTACCACAAGCCAGTGGTTAAAAATTACATTGACTTGAAAGTTCAGAGTCGTACAATGGAAGGGCCGCTTTCTCCCCATTCATAGCTCTTGGACGGAGGTGGGAGGAAGAAAGAGAGAGACGGAAAATAACACCGGGGGGGGGGGGGGGGAGACACAGAAAGAGAGAATTCATTGAGACTCTTCCTCCACCGAGCCGAAACACACCCCACGCCACCGGACTTGACTTCCTCGGATCCTAACTTGACTTCAGAGGAAGAACCGGGGGTTCGAAGCTCCCTTTTGGAGAGCGAGCAGATAAATTAATTTAAAAAATTAATTAATTTTAAAAAGCCGGGCTCATGGGTGGGTGGAGCGGGGATCTAAAGACCCTTTCACGAACAATTTTCTCGTTTTTTAATATATATATGTATATATATATATTAAACTTATAAGACTCCCCTTCCATGATTTCAATGATTTTTTAGCAGCCCAAATCTCACCCACCTGCCTTCAAAAAGGGAGAGAGGATTTACCTTTTTTAAAAAAAATTGATCTCATTCCCCAAAGTTGCGCCATAAAACCTCGGCTTTTAAAGCCATAAATAAGATTCCTTTTTAAAATGACAGTTATTGATGAACCGGGCTGACAATCGTTTCCTCCAAGGGATCTCACAGTTATTTCTCCTTTCCCTGTCTCGTGTGCCCGAGTACACACGTACACCCACTCTTCATGTCCAAATCCTCCCTCTCTTATACACAAACGCGATGGTTATGAGTTGGGATAGCTCGACGTTTTGGGAGGCAAAGAAATCTGCTTCAGCGTTTGTAGACAGGACACTTGCCTTGTTTTTGGGTCATTCAGGGAAACTGTTCATATGCAAACAATTTCAGAGGGGGGGATGCTTGCTTGCTTTTTTTTTAAGGGAACTGAGCTTTCTTTGGAGGTCTTTCCTTTTTTTTTTTTTTGCGTTGGATGGAAAGGTGTGAACAGAACAGGTCCCCTGCTGGAGCTGGGTTCCTTAGTGGATTTTTCTCGGAATAAGATTTTTAAAAGGGGGGGGGGGTATTTTTGTTTGGGCTACTTACCGGCACCGCCAAGTCAACCGTGTCCCTATCCATTCTGAAACAGATGCCCTTCCCCTGAATGGTGTGGAAGGACGTAGCGATGCTTGGAAAGGTCCTTGGGCGTCTGGCTTCCTTCTTGGCGTTCCTAGCGGCAGGGGGGGGGGCTTCCCTTCCCTTCCCTTCGCCATCAGGGAGGGCATTTTCGACTACTGGCTAGGGGGCCAAGTCCTGATCGATAGAACATCCCACCGCTCGCTTTGAAATTGACCATATGAAACGCGCAGTATTGTTAAGACCACGGCCGGCCCTTTCAGGTTACAACTTCCCGCTCTCCGGAGTACCTGTGAATTTAGCCAGAGGCATTTTTTATCTTCACCGGGGAGGGGGGAGGGTGTGTGTGTGTGTGTGTGTGTGTGTGTGTGTGTGTGTGTGGCAACATGAGGGGGGTACAGTGTCGAGTTAGCAGAGGTGTGGATTCGCGTAACGAACGCCTATGAATTTGGCATCTCTGTCCATCCAACTGCATTTGTACTCTAGTTCTTGCTGGTTATTTTCTCCTTCTGTTTCTCTCTCTCT
This sequence comes from Lepidodactylus listeri, assembly GCA_029233225.1. NCBI lineage: Eukaryota > Metazoa > Chordata > Lepidosauria > Squamata > Gekkonidae > Lepidodactylus > Lepidodactylus listeri. The sequence continues at coordinate 10,298,563 of JARCFY010000021.1, forward strand.
CTCTCTCTCTCTCTCTCTCGGGGCAAATGGATTTTGTGAGACCTGTTATGCTCTGTAAAGATCGGCCAGCTTTGCCCCAGAGCTCAAGACAGACGCTCAGCCCTCCCCATCCCCTTCCTTAACACGGAGCAGAGCTTGAATGGAAAACTCATTTAAAACGAGAGAATCCAATCCTGTCTCAAGGCTTAAATGGGCTTCATAACGCTTGGCTTTCTTTTTCTTTCTTTCTTTCCTTTTTTAAATATATATATATATATATATATATATATATATATATATATATATATATATATATATATATATGTATTCCCCCTCCTTCTTCCTGTTAACATAAAGGAAATATGCGTCCTTAAGAGGGGCCGGGAAAGACCTCTGGATCTTCCCATTCCAATATACTAGAAGACAGAAAACGTGTGTCTTCCTGCCCTGCGTTTGATTAAACCCATCCTGGTGCGCTCTCATCGCTCTTCTCAAAGCATCTGGGTTAGATGCGTGGCCAGTTGTGAAGGTATACATGCAGCCAGACGTTTTGTGTCTGTGTGTGTGTGTGTGAATTCTTCCCCCCTCGCTGTTTGGATTCTGGGGCAGGAAGTTCTTTGGAATGCCAGAGACTTCAAGAAACAATGAAGTGGATGTGTGCTTCTCTGGTCGGGTACCAAATCCTCTGATGCCTCTCTCTCTCTTTCTCTCACTTACTCATTCTCTGTCCCCATACATTGATAGATGCCTATCTAATGTGTGTGTCAGACAGACGGTCTTCAGAGATCCCTGCAGAGGCTATGGAAATCGGTAGATCTGCCTCTCTGTCAGGGTACGAAGAGTCACTGGAAGGAAGCTGTGACTTTTCAGTCGAGAAGCAGAACTCGTTTTCATTTTTGAACCCCCGTTTCAAGTCTCTCTGTCTCTCTAGCAAGCAAGCACACACACACACGCACGCACACATATACTAAAGAAGACTCAATCTCTCTGAGACTGGAAGATCTCACTTGAGAAGATTAGGGAGGTCTTCAGGGCCGGGGTAAGGAACTTTATTTAACTATTGGTGGTTGCTGGGGAATTAAAAGTGAAACCCACCTACCTGTAGAACTGTAATCCGAACTGGGCACAGTTTGGGTCTGTGGGTGTCAACGCAGCGGGCCCTGTCCCTTCCTTGACCCCAAACACGCTCCTGTCTCCCCTCCAGGGCTCCTCAGAGGAGATAACCTGTCGCCGCCCCATCAGCAAGTCACGACTCTCTCTTTCTGCCACCACTCCGCCCCAGATAGGCTCACCAACAGTAGTCGAAAGAGGGCAGGGCGCGCCCCCACTCTCTGAACAGACGGTGAACGCGAGGGGGTCTCCCCGTGAAGAGTTCAGAGAGTCTGCCCCCTCACAAAGACCTGTCCACCAGATAGATAGATAGATTGATTGATGATAGATAGATAGATAGATAGATAGATAGATAGATAGATAGATAGATAGACACACACACCCTATATACACCCTACATTATATACACACACTATACAGCTTAACTGCAGAACCTAGTTATTTTTTTTTTACAAAAAGGTCCTGACTAGTATTCCTGCTAAGAAATATGACTAAGACTACCTCCCCAACAATGTATTAAAAATGCACACCTTACTTTTGGTTGCTCCGAGTTTCCCAGCTGGGTTAAAGAAATTGGGGGGGGGGGGGCCGAGAGGGGAGGAATAGAAAGGAAGAGTTTGCGAGAGGGAGAGAGAAAGGACTCCCTTTAGGACCGTGCGGACTTCCCTGGCTCCAGCCATGCCAGCCCGTGTACAAGGCTGAACTGCCCAATAAGGGGCGAGGGGAGGTCCGGGAGCTTTTGACCAGTCAAAGGCAGCCTCTTGCCTTATAAGGCGAGCGGTCGCCATGGCAACGTGTGCTAAGTTGCAGCCGTCGTGTCAAAGTTCACTATATAGAGAGCTCAGCGAGCTGCGCGCGGAGAAAGCGTCCGCCACTCTTCCCAGCCCTGCTCCTATAAATCGCATTCACTCCTTTAAACCCCCCCCCTCCTTAGCATATTTGATCACTGGGATTCTCTGGTCTTTTTTTTTCCTTCCCTCCCCTTTCTCTCTCTTCTTCTATCCCCCTCTCTTTTCCTTCTTTATTTTTTTTGCTCCCCTCCCCCTTTATTCTCTTTTGCAAAAAAAAAAAATAGAG